>JAVGWX010000004.1:34540778-34590778 GCA_036924085.1 Ariolimax columbianus | reverse complement strand
GTTCCCGAATGATTTTTGGCTGTTCCCCAAGTTGACAATTCAGCTTAAAGAGCCCGATTTGAATCATGAGAAAACATTAGGGAGAATGCGACAACTTAGAGTACTCCGTTCCCAAAGAGGCCTTCCTGAAATGCTTCAAACAACGATGTGACCGATCAGACAAGCGTGTGAAGGGAGTCCTCCAAACGTCCAGGTAAGTAATTGGTTGGATCATTTTTGAACACACCTCATACATCCCTAACCAGATTTCTCAACACGCAAAACTTATTAATCGGCACATTCCATCACATCATCATCTAGAGTATTATCATTGATCAGCTGGTCAACCTGGAACAGTACTTCCTCGTTATGCCCATCCCTACATTCCATGCAAAGGGCAGTGATGACGTCTCTGATGTGCCATTTCATGAACAGTATTCATAGTGAAGTCTAACGATCCATCGCACCCTGACAATCGGGGTATCCAAGTGTACCTAGGCACGGCCGAATTCATTCATTCTGGATGCGCTCCAGCCTTTCAGGTTGAGTCTTCGACAGTGGGAGAATACCAAATCCGTAAATGACTGCTATAGTTGACATTGGTAGTAAATTGCAAAAATGGGAACAATACATACAACTAAAGGACGATAGCAATATTGACCTCGTGACGTTATATTTCTTCGGAATGCCCCTGTTCCCTACGTCACAAAAATGATGGACTACTTCATCTTCTCTCTTATTTCTTCCCCACTGTGTGACATCATATGTGAATGACCGCTTATTATAAAAGCGGTGATCATTGTTCTATAACAGACACGGATGTCGAATGTAAAGTGTTAGATAAATAACGGTACTTAGATTGCATTGTGTATATAGAATCACTAGCCCGATTCTACTCTGCCTTCCCTTTCCTAACAGTGTATAAGGTACCAATTTGCACTTGGATGTACTGAAGCAAATCGAAACAAGAAAGTTATTAAACCAGGTACTTTTATCCTGAGAAGTCCGCGTCGTATGCACCATTTCTATTCACAAACTTCTTCTTCTTACAGCGTGACTGCAATATTTGCACCTTTTGGTCCGACACATCCGGCTTCATCTACTAATATGTGTTCATTTTTGATGTCATAACTTTTTAGTCGCTTACAATTTTGATCCCCTATTTTACCGGACGAAGTTTATATATGTTTCTATTCTGACGTATCTGAACCATACTTTTCCATAATATTAAATTTTTGTTTTGCAGCTTGAATTTATTATTTGTACCGTACATTTATGAAATACTGCATTATAACATACATCTTACCTGGATTTACCTGTGACATATCTGACGTAATCATTGAACGTTTGAACGTTTCGTAGTTTTATCGTCAATTATATGCTCATATATGAGGCGAATCATTTCAGTGTGGATCCCGAGCCCTCTTGCTGGAGAGGAAAGAGTGGGTGGCCAACTTCACTTCCCTATTTGTCGTAAAAGGAGAACAACAAAGGATTGCGAGATGTCTTATTTCACATAGCGACATGTCTTATTTCACATAGCGAGATGTCTTATTTCACATAGCGAGATGTCTTATTTCACATAGCGAGATGTCTTATTTCACATAGCGAGATGTCTTATTTCACATAGCGAGATGTCTTATTTCACATAGCGAGATGTCTTATTTCACATAGCGAGATGTCTTATTTCACATAGCGAGATGTCTTATTTCACATAGCGAGATGTCTTATTTCACATAGCGAGATGTCTTATTTCACATAGCGACTTGTCTTATTTCACATAGCGAGATGTCTTATTTCACATAGCGACTTGTCTTATTTCACATAGCGACTTGTCTTATTTCACATAGCGAGATGTCTTATTTCACATAGCGACTTGTCTTATTTCACATAGCGACTTGTCTTATTTCACATAGCGAGATGTCTTATTTCACATAGCGAGATGTCTTATTTCACATAGCGACTTGTCTTATTTCACATAGCGAGATATCTTATTTCACATAGCGACTTGTCTTATTTCACATAGCGAGATGTCTTATTTCACATAGCGAGATGTCTTATTTCACATAGCGACATGTCTTATTTCACATAGCGAGATGTCTTATTTCACATAGCGAGATGTCTTATTTCACATAGCGAGATGTCTTATTTCCCATAGCGAGATGTCTTATTTCACATAGCGAGATGTCTTATTTCACATAGCGAGATGTCTTATTTCACATAGCGACTTGTCTTATTTCACATAGCGAGATGTCTTATTTCACATAGCGAGATGTCTTATTTCACATAGCGACTTGTCTTATTTCACATAGCGAGATGTCTTATTTCACATAGCGACTTGTCTTATTTCACATAGCGAGATGTCTTATTTCACATAGCGAGATGTCTTATTTCACATAGCGAGATGTCTTATTTCACATAGCGAGATGTCTTATATCACATAGCGAGATGTCTTATTTCACATAGCGACTTGTCTTATTTCACATAGCGAGATGTCTTATTTCACATAGCGAGATGTCTTATTTCACATAGCGAGATGTCTTATTTCACATAGCGAGATGTCTTATTTCACATAGCGAGATGTCTTATTTCACATAGCGAGATGTCTTATTTCACATAGCGAGATGTCTTATTTCACATAGCGAGATGTCTTATTGCCCATAGCGACATGTCTTATTTCACATAGCGAGATGTCTTATTGCCCATAGCGACATGTCTTATTTCACATAGCGAGATGTCTTATTTCACATAGCGACATACCTCATAGGTACTAACGATATACTCTAGTGCTCCTAATGACATACTCTAGTGCTCATAACGATATACTCTAGTGCTCATAACGATATACTTTAGTGCTCCTAATGATATACTCTAATACTCCTAACGTTATACTATAGTGCTCTTAGTGACATACTACATTGCTTTTAGTGACATACTCTAGTGTTCATAGCAACATACTTTAGTGCTCCTAACGACATACTCTAGTGCTCCTAACAACATACTCTAGTGCTCAAAGCAACATGCTTTAGTGCTCCTAGCAACATACTCTAGTGCTCCTAGCAACATACTCTACTCCTAACGACGTAATCTAGTGCTCCGAGCAACATACTCTAGTGCTCAAAGCAACATGCTTTAGTGCTCCTAGCAACATACTCTAGTGCTCCTAGCAACATACTCTACTCCTAACGACGTAATCTAGTGCTCCGAGCAACATACTCTACTCCTAACGACGTAATCTAGTGCTCCGAGCAACATACTCTACTCCTAACGACGTAATCTAGTGCTCCGAGCAACATACTCTACTCCTAACGACGTAATCTAGTGCTCCGAGCAACATACTCTACTCCTAACGACGTAATCTAGTGCTCCTAGCAACATACTCTACTCCTAACGACGTAATCTAGTGCTCCTAGCAACATACTCTACTCCTAACGACGTAATCTAGTGCTCCGAACAACATACTCTACTCCTAACGACGTAATCTAGTGCTCCGAACAACATAATCTAGTGCTCCGAGCAACATACTCTAGTGCTCCGAGCAACATACTCTTCTGCCACTATTGACACCACCTGTTGTACCCCGTGCGATCTAGCAACATACCTGAGTTTCTATAAAACTTTCGTCGTTTCGCCTGCCAACGCACATCATATGTCCTGTTTAGCGACATACTTTATTGCCCCTACTGATATGCCCCACTGACCCCGGTAACAAACTATATTGCTCATAGCAACATACATCAAAAACCCTCGACAGGGAACTGAGACGCTAGACCGGTCAGGCACAACACACTCACAATGACGTCGTAAGTCCGGCGCAATATACTGACAAAGACCACATCTCTATTCTCTGTTCCTTGGAAACAGACGAGGGGGTGAAGGAAGGTGGTGGTGTACGGGGCATTTACGTGATCCCCGTAGTACTGAATGACACCAAATAAATACAAGCAAAACCCAAAAGTCCCCCTTCATCTTCACGCTCGGGATGTTAGAAAAACTACTGCAACCCAACACGTAACGCCATTTTCAGGGCGCACGAAAAAGTAAAAATACTCATTGCAGGTATTAAACAACAACAACAACAACAACGCCCCACCCTCCACCATATCTTGTCCAAGCTATCGACATTCCCGTTAACCCCTCCTAACGTACCAGATGACACCATACAGAACATTGATTCCTAGTGTGTGTGCGAGATGGATCTTTAATGTGACGTCCATCTCAGTTCAGTACCGGAATATTTCGGGCCTGTATAATGCTACGCAGTTTACTCTAAAATAACAAATAATATGTCAAAAGGCAATATCTCGACCTTTGTAAAGGCCAAGGGTGTCCAAAAGTAGACACTGCTGTCAGGGAGGAAGTATTTGAGACGTCATTATACTAGGCCTTAACGTTTATCAAAGGTGGATGAGGCTATTTCATGCGTCGCTGTCTTTCTTTTTCTAACGTAAGTTCAAGTACTTATTTACAGTTGGGTCGACTGAAGCGAACTTAGATCTTTTGTTGTAAAAAGTGAGCGCTTTACGACTTTGTTACTAAGATAGTTAATTTTCTCTGCACTTGCGCCGTTAAGCGTCGTGAGAAACTAAAGTCGTCTATCCTGCGCCAAGTGCGTTGCGTCGGTCAATGTGAGCCCATGTCGCTGGACAATCACTCTGTCATATATCCACCTACGTCGCGGCCGCCTCCTTGCCCTGTAGCCAGATCTACCAGCGTTGTAAGCCATCAGGAAAAATTGATAAGCGTGCATTCTCATGAGATGACCAAACCAACTTATTTTCTGCCTGGAAATGTATTCGACACAAGACGTAGTGCCGACCATACTTCGAATGTCGTCGTTCCGCATTATGTCTCTACTGGTAACACCGATGACCTTTATCAAGCACTTCAATTCACAAATCAAAACCTGCTCTCGCGTGCCTTGGACAGAGGCCATGTTTGACACTGGTAAAACATAGTCGGCATAATTATATCTCACTTACTGAGATGCTCGTTCTAATTATTACCGCGCTTTAATAGTGCACTTTTTCACAATCAATGTTGAGTATTGTTATGTTCCTCTAAATAATGCAAATTAATTGTGCAGATAAAGAATCTGCAAGTAGTAGATGACTCTGGAGTACGGAGAGCAACCAAACTAGATACGAGGAATGTACACACTTTTATAAATGAATACCGCACTCGAATTGTCGGCCTGCATTGTTGTTATAAATTCACAAATGTAAAACTATAGAGCCCTAATGGACAAATACAGGTAGAGATTAACATCAAGCGGAGAAGACGGCGTTAGATTGGTCACGCTTTACGGAAGTAACAGCATAATGTTGTGATAAAATCCCTGTTTCGGAACCCTCATGGAAAAGTCAGATTGAGAGAAACCGAATGAAAGCCAGAGAAAGAATGGCAATCATGAGGAAACTTGCTGGCACAAGCTGGGGAGCAGACGAAGGCATACTAAAGAAACTGTACACTGGAAGAGTGAGACCAGTTCTCGAGTATGGCATTGCGGCATGGACAACAGCAGCGAAGGCGAACTTCGATAAAGTTAGCAAACTTCAAAACCAAGCTATGAGAATTATAACAGGAGGCATGAAGTCAACGCCAATTGTAGAACTTGAAAAGATTACAAAACTGCAATCCATGACCGATAGAAGAGACTGCAGAGCCCAGCTGCAGTCAGAGAAGCTCCGAAGACTGACCGACCATCCAATGCACCAGAGACTAAACAATTTGGTAAATGGGAAACTAAAGCGGAGAAACTTTGCAGAAATAGCCAAAGCAAAGATGCACGAAGATCCCATAAACGCACTAACAACACCAAAACCCATCACTACTGTACGAAAACCTACCTGGAGGCAGGATATATTTCCAGAGGTGGTAGAAAATATACCAGGTATTGCAAACAAAAACTGCCAGACTGAAAAAGAAAGGAGAGATACTACCCTAAGCTTCATAACGAAAAGCTACCCAAGCATGGACTGGACCCATGCATACACCGACGGTTCTGTAACAAACACTACACAGATCGGAGGGGCAGGAGCATTCCTGAACCTACCAAATGGCAGAAAAATAACACTGTCATTCGCTACTGGTAAGTACACAAGCAATTTCAGAGCGGAGGCAGAGGCACTGAGGGCGGCAGTGGAAGAAATGGTGACACACAGTGAAAATGAAAGCCATATAGTCCTGCTTACAGATGCTCTCGCCGTAGTCATAGCGCTAAAAAGCCAGAAAAACACTGAGCTTAATGACTTAAGAGCAGCACTCTGCAAACTGTGCCAGCAGTCCGCACCAAAAAGGGTAGTGGTACAGTGGGTCCCATCACACTGCAACATCCAAGGCAACGAGGAGGCAGACAGACTGGCAAAAGAAGGTGCAAGACTACCACAAACATATACTAGTATGACGTACGAAGAGTCAAAACGGCTTATCAAAGCCAGATACATGACCAAATGGGAAACCGAACATACTGGTTACACCAAAAACTATGCCTATTACCAGTTGAACCGAAGAGAGCAGGTCGTTGTCTTCAGACTGCGCACTGGCCACAATAGACTGATGTACCACCTATTCAACAAATTGAAGATAGGTGGTACCGACGAATGCCCGTGCGGTACCGGTAAAATGTCCGCTGAACATCTGCTGCAGAACTGCCCGACATACGAGGATCAGAGAGAGCAGATGTGGCCATCACCAGTGGAACTGCAAGACAAGCTCTATGGCAGGGGCGACAGCCTCAGGATGACCGCCACTTTTTTCGAAAAAATAATGGTTACTGTCTGACTGCGTACGTAGAAGAAGAAGGAACCCTCATGATGAGCGTAAAAGGGAAAACCTTTGCACACGCGGAGAGGCGAATTAAAGACGAGCAGGAAGACAGGTCTAACCATGGAGCAGTTAGAAGTGATGGTTATTGATGGGCCGGTACTTGCCTCTTAATGTACCACAAACAAAATAAATATCTATTTTAGGCCCAAATTTGAGGTAGTGACGTCACATAATATACAACTTTTAACTGTTGGGAGTGTCAAATATTCTGCGAGAATAGACGAGAATTTCTACTACCGCTTCCGTTAATTCCTGCCGCCTTAACAATGAATTTCTTGAATCTATAAACTTTGACCCATGGTAAGGAGAGTAGTTTCTACAGTTTCTGCAGCAGCATGCCATTATCCATACTCTCAGATCATGTAATAACAACACTTAACTAATCCTAAACCTAACCCTAAACCTAACTCTAAACCTAACCCTAAACCTAACCCTAAACCTAACCCTAAATCTATCCCTAAACCTAACCCTAAACCTAATTCTAAACCTAACTCTAAATCTAACTCTAAACCTAACTCTAAACCTAACCCTAAACCTAACTCTAAACCTAACCCTAAACTTAACCCCACATCTAACCCTAAACCTAACCCTAACCCCTCGCAAAACTGAATACAACCATCGTTTCTGCAATTCTATCTTCATCTAAGTCCTTACTTATTTATTTTGAAATAAAATGAGCCCGAAATTAAATTTCCCTTACAGTCATCAGCTGTCAAATACGTACGATGGGTACCTAAGGAACTCTGGGGTGAATTAAAACAAAAGTACCAACATACCGATTTGGCTACTATTTAATGAGGAACTACGCTCCACAGTGATTGAACATGGTAATGATTGATCTGATCAATTGAGAAAAACATTCTTCTATAAAATGAACGCCTAAGCAGGAAAAGTTGGGAATCCGTTTCCTAGTCTCTTTTTGTGTACACTATCTCCTTTTTGTGTTACATAATCTTTTTTTTAAAAATACATAATCTCGTTTTTGGGTTACATATTCACTTTTTGTGTTACATAATCTCTTTTTTGTGTTACATAATTTCTTTTTGATCTCCTTTTTTGTGCTACATACTTCTTTTTGGTGTTGCATGATCTCTTTTTTGTATTACATAATCACTTTCTAATCTCTTGTTTGTGTTACATAATCTTTTTAAAATCTCTTTCTTGTGTTACATAATCTCTTTTTTATGTTACATAATCTCTTTTTAGTCTCATTTTGTGTTACATAATAGCTTATTAATCTCTCTTATGTGTTACATAATCTCTATTTTGTTTCACATATTGACACAAAAAAACGAAGATCCGCATCTTCAACCTGTATGGCCCACGAAACAAAGACCTGTCGCTCTCGAGTATCGAAATCAAGGACTCCAGCTGCCTAGTAGTTTTAGACTTCAACAGCCACTCGGAGAGATGGGGATATTTGGACACAGACAACAGAGGTGATGAAGTGGAAGATGGGGAGATAGATACAAATCTCTATCTCATCAATAGGCCGGAGGATAGCCCTAGCTTCTATTCCAGAACATGGCATACCACCTCTACTCCAGACTTGGCCTTTTCCACGGTGGATATTCACCACAAAATAAACCGCCAGGTGCTAAACCAATTGGCAGGTAGCGACCATAGGCCAATTAGGCTAGAAATCGATATGGAAGTAGGCCCACAGGAAATAAAACCGCTTCCACGTTGGAACTATAAACGAGCCGACTGGGACAGACTTGCAATCCTGACAGATGGGCTGTGTGAAACCATCAACTCACGGAATAACAATATGAAACCCATGGTGGAAAGCCTAAGCAAAGCAATAATGCAAGCATCCACTGAAATCATCCCAAGAGGGGCAAGGAAAAACTACAAGCCATATTGGAATGACGAATTGCAGAAAGCGGAAGACGAAGTCTCAAATACCAGGAACGTGACAGAGAGAGAACAATCTATGGATGTAAATATCGCCCTCAAAGCCATCACGGCGAAATACAAATACACTCTAAACCAAATAACAAGAGAAAGCTGGAAAAACAAAACAGAAAGCCTCAATTTAGATAAAGAAGGGAACAAACTATGGAAGTTAGTCAGAGCCATGAATGACGAAACTCCATCAAACAAACAAATTACCATCAAGCAGGGTGACAACATGTTCACTGGAAAAAAAGCTGCAAACGCCTATATAGAGCATTATGTCAGAGCAAACCACATTGATGTTCCTACAAATAGGCATACAGACATTAATGAAGAACAAAAGAGCCAGGACAACATCAATATGGCACCAGAGGAACACATGATGGCAAAACTAACAGTGAATGAAATGGAAAAGGCCATGAGAACTCTAAAGAAAAAGAAATCGCCCGGAAAAGATGGCGTAACAAACGAAATGCTGATGGGGTTGGACCAAACAGCAAAGAGGAAGTTACTATCAGTCCTGAACCAAAGCTGGAAAAGGGGAATTGTACCTCATGCATGGAAAGATGCTGTAATTATACCAGTACCAAAGAAAGAAAAAGACAGAACAGATCCAAATGGATACAGGCCAGTCAGTCTACTGAGCTGCGTAGGGAAACTGATGGAGCGCATGACAAACACCAGACTGATGTGGCATCTGGAAGAAAAACACATACTAATTCCACAGCAAGCAGGCTTTAGACAGCACAGATCCACTGAGGATCAGATCACTCTCATAGAGGGTGCTTACCAGGAGAAAAAATACACCGTAGTGGTTTGGGTGGATCTAGAAAAGGCATTTGACAAGGTCTGGAAAGAGGGACTTAAAGTCAAGCTACGAAGAAGTGAAGTTTGTGGGAAAATGTACAGATGGATCAGCCACTACATCAAAAACAGAACAGCCAGAGTTCAAGTACAAGGGCAGATGAGCAAAAAAGGTGACACTTGAGCAGGGAGTATCCCAAGGGGGAGTACTGTCACCCACACTCTTCCTGGTGTATATAAATAACATCACAGAGAATATACCAAGAAGAGTCTACAGCTCCATGTACAGCAGACGATCTGGCTATGTGGACCTCTAAAAAGAATCTCACCATAGCGAGTAATGGGATGCAGCAGGCGCTAACATCGCTTGAGGAGTGGGCGAACTCATGGCTGGTCAAAATAAATGAGGAAAAAACAACATGTACGATATTCTCCCATTCAAACAAACCACACAACACCAAAATAAGTCTTAACGGCAAATACCTGAGACCAAACGACAACCCAAACTACCTGGGAGTCACATTTGACCGGCGCATGACGTGGAAAAGTCAGATCGAGAGAAACCGAATGAGAGCCAGAGAAAGAATTGCAATCATTAGGAAACTTGCTGGCACAAGCTGGGGAGCAGACGAAAGTATACTAAAGAAACTGTACACTGGAAGAGTGAGACCAGTTCTCGAGTATGGCATTGCGGCATGGACAACAGCAGCAAAGGCGAACTTTGACAAAATTAGCAAACTTCAAAACCAAGCCATGAGAGTTATAACAGGAGGCATGAAGTCAACGCCAATTGTAGAACTTGAAAAGGTTACAAATCTGCAATCCATGACCAACAGAAGAGACTGCAGAGCCCAACAGCAAGCAGAGAAACTCATAAGACTGACAGACCATCCAATGCATCAGAGACTAAATAATTTTGGAAATAAGAAACTAAAGTGGAGAAACGTTGCAGAAATAGCCAAAGCTAAGATGAGCGAAGACCCTATGAATGCATTAATAACACCAAAGCCCAACCCTACTGTACGCAAACTTACTTTGAGGCAGCATATATTTCCAGAGGTGGTAGGAAATATACCAGGTCTTGAAAAAAAGAACAGGCAGACTGAAAACGAAAGAAGAGACATAACCCTGAGGTACATAACGAAAAACTACCCAAGTATGGACTGGACCAAAATATTCACCGACGGTTCTGTAACAAACACAACACAGAACGGAGGGGCAGGAGTATTCCTGAGCCTACCAAATGGTTGAAAAATAACACTGTCAGTGGCAACTGGAAAATACTCAAGCAATTTAACAGCGGAGGCAGAGGCACTGAGGAGTGCAGTAGAAGAAATGGTGAAAGGCAAAAGAAATGAAAGCCATATAGTCCTGTTTACAGATGCCCTGGCCGTAGTCACAGCGCTAAAAAGCCAGAAAAATGCTTAACAATGATTTAAGAGCAGTACTCTGTCAACTATGCCAGCAGTCCGCACCAAAAAGAGTAGTGGTACAATGGGTTCCATCCCACTGTAACATCCAAGGGAACGAGGAGGCAGACAGACTGGCAAAAGAAGGTGCAAGACTACCACAACCAGACCCTAGTGTGACCTACGAAGAGTCAAAAAGGCTTATTAGAGCTAGATACATGACCAAATGGGAAACAGAACATACTGGTTACACAATAAACGATGCCTTTTACCAGTTGAACAGAAGAGAGCAGGTCGTGGTCTTCAGACTGCGCACAGGCCACAATAGACTGAGGTACCACCTATTCAACAAATTGAAAATAGGTGGCACTGACGAATGCCCGTGTGGTACCGGGAAAATGACCGCTGAACATTTGCTGCAAAACTGCCCGACATACGAGGATCAGAGAAAGCACATGTGGCCATCACCAGTGGCAACACTAGACAAGCTCTATGGCAGTGTCGACAGCCTTAGGATGACCGCTGTTTTTTTCAAAAAAATACAGGTTGACGTCTGACAGCGTACGAAGAAGAAGAAGAAGAAGAAGAAGTTTCACATAATCTCTTTTTTGTGTTACATTATCTTTTTTTAATCTATTGTTTGTGTTACATAATCTTTTAAAAATCTCTTTCTTGTGTTATATAATCTCTTTTTTATGTTACATAATCTCTTTTTAGTCTCATTTTGTGTTTCACAATATCTTATTAATCTCTGTTGTGTTACATTATCTCTTTTTTGTTTCACATAATCTCTTTTGTGTTACATTATCTCTTTCTAATCACTTGTTTGTGTTACATAATCTTTTTTATATCTCTTTCTTGTGTTACATAATCTCTTTTTAGTCTCATTTTGTGTTACATAATATTTTATTAATCTATCTTTTGTTCTACATAATCTCTTTTTTGTTTCACATAATCTCTTTTTTGTGCTACATAATCTCTTTCTTGTGGTACCTAATCACTTGTTTGTGTTACGAAATCACTTGTTTGTGTTACATAATCTCTTTTTAATTTCTTGTTTGTGTTAATCTCATTTAAATCTCCTTCTTAGTTTACCAAATCTCTTCTTTTGTGTTACATAACCTCTTTTTTCTGCTACATAATTTCTTTTTTTCTATTTACATAATCTCTTTTTTGTGTGTTGCATAATCTCTGTCTTGTGTTACATAATCTCTTTTTTTTGTGTTACATAATCTTTATTTTGTTACATAGTCTCTGTTGAAATCTCTTTTTTTGCATTACATAATCTCTTTTTAGTGTTACAGAATATCTTTTAAATCTTTTTCTTGTGTTACATATTCTTGTTTTTGTGTTACATAATCTTTGTGTGTGTTGCACAATCTCTTTTTTGTATTACATAATATCTTTTAATCTATTTTTGTGCTAAATCTTTTTTGTGTTATATAACCTCTTTTTTGTGTTACGTAATCACCTTTTAGAACATAATATCCAACCTCTCAATTTATAATCTAGAAATGTTCCAGTAATCAATTTCCTAGAAACCCATTTATCGTCCCCTGAGAGGCCAGAAATTTTCCAAAAATACGTCCTCTCCTGGCAGTTGTGTGACGTTAAACGTCACACTAAATCACGCGGGAATATATCTAAACATCCTGCTTTCTCAGAGTCCGGGCCAATGTTAACAAATTGAAAGCTATTAAAAGACTAACACTTGAAAGAGGACCATTCTGTAATCGTCAGAAACTTTCACACGTTTATAGAACAGCCAATGACCTTCAAGGTGCTCGACCGATACTCTAACCTCTCAACCACACGCTTCTAAATTTAGATATCATTATGTAGGTGTGGAAGTGCCTTTTCAAAATATGTTATTGATACATGATTTGATAGTATAAGTCAAAGTGTTGGTGATTGGAACCACATGTGTTCGACAGTTTGAGGTATTAATCTTTGATTGGTTATTGATCATTAGCCTCCTAGGTCGAACGACGAGCAGATCACAAGCCAGCAAATAAACTAGATTAAATGCGTAATACTTTTATATATTGAAGGTATAAATACATTTTGATTGTTGAGGTAAGTGTAAGTATGTTGAACAAAGAAACACAAAAACTATAACTGATGTTTGTTTCCACATTTCTGAGATCCACTTTGAGGATTGATATCATTTCGATACACCTTGAGGATTGATATCATATCGATTAACCTTGAGGATTGATATCATGTCGATCCACCTTGAGGATTGATATTATATCGATCCACCTTGAGGATTGATATCATATCGATCCACCTTGAGGACTGATATTATATCAATCCACCTTGAGGATTGATATCATATCGATACGCCCGAAGGATTGATATAATATCGATCCACCCGAAGGATTGATGTCATATCGATCCACCTTGAGGATTGATATCATATCGATCCACCTGGAGGATTGATTTCATATCTATCCACCTTGAGGATTGATATCATATCGATCCACCTGAAGGATTGATGTCATATCGATCCACCTTGAGGATTGATATCATATCGATCCACCTGGAGGATTGATTTCATATCTATCCACCTTGAGGATTAATATCATATCGATCCACCTTGACATTGATGTCATATCGATCCACCTTGAGGATTGATATAATATCAACAAATGAAATGATATTTACATGTTTTTAAGGTGATGTACACACGTTACATTTTTTGCTGTTATTTTCAATGAGTATTAAATATATATTTAGGTGGGGGTGAAACGTTGGTAAATGCACTGTAAACGTCATTTTACAGTTCTCGCTCTATTAACCATGTTTAATTGAAAAAATATGTGTCCAAAAAAAAAGTAACGTGTGGTATTGACGTCTTAGGTCGCGAATTATTGTTTGCTGCGCTTAGAGATCTGACATTTTTCACGTTACAGACACTTTTTCAACAAGTACTCAATTTACAAGCAACACACGATACACGCTAAAAATCAAAACAGGAACAACAAAAATAAGAAAGAAGAGGAAAATACATGTATTTTATCCGTAACTTATTTTTTATGAAGTATAATAGTAGTGTTTGGAGAGAAACATATAGGAAAACTGTAACATTCAAAGTGTAAATAGTAAAGGAAAAGGATTCTTATACGCATTGCAGCATTATGATATAAAACGAAAAACTAATGAGACAACATCTACTTGATCACATGTATAGGCTTGGATACAGACATCCTGTCGTAAGTGGGACATATATGCTCCATATGGACAGAATGGGAGACGAGAATGGTTTCACATACAGCTGTCCGCAGCACACGACCAAACTGTTTTATCAAAGAACCAAGCGTTCCAGATTTTTATCCCCGATGCAAATATACATAGAAGAATTATGGTGGTAAAGAGCTATGGACGATTTTTGAGGAGCTGCAGCAAAAAAAAGCGGATGATAACACCCGAGTTTGGACTTAAAGAAAGGAAGTTTATATATGTAACTGAAATTACTAGATTCATTATAATCAACGTTGACACCTTTTGTCAACACCAGAAAGGAATGTGGACTCCAATTACAATTCTGGAAGACAATAAAAGAGAAACAACTGGTGGATGACACTTTGTTGATATTGCTGGTGGTATAAAAACACATAACTTTGGAAGATGAAAAAGTTGTCCAGGAAGCATTGTTACGGAAGAATAAAGGCTTGATACAGAAAGTGAAATGTCAAAATCCCTAACCAGTGAATGCTTTACTGTCACCGCTGCTTGAACACCTGAACATCAACTTGGGAACTACGCAATAACTGACAGCAGCACACGTTTGTAGACACGCACCTCCAAAGTGCAGGGGAGAAAAATTACAACGCGTGAAATAAAAGGTCTCAGATATGTAAGCAATGTCGGTAGGAGGCATAGAAGGATAATCTATGACATCAGACGTAATGTACTAACAAGCTACTTCGAGTGCTAAATACCTAACAAAACAAACAATAGGATTCTTCAGTCAGTTCACAGGAATGTAACCTGGTCAACGTTATTTTATAGGAATATGCTCCCTTGGTGGTAAAATGAAGCGCTTCAAAGACACGCTTAAGACTTCCTTAGACGTTTCTAAGCTGGAATTAAGATTTATTTCTCCATCCACTCATCGCTCTGATAGCAATCTGGAACAGCTTATTCATTCTGATCTTTATTCTTTTCGTAAATTTCGTTCTCTGCTTCCTAATCTTTATTGTCGTTGTCGTCGTCTTCTACTATTTACTAATTGCCTCCCTTTATTTCCTTCTTGTCGCCTGTTTGCTAGGTCATTGCGACAATGTATCATGTTGTCGGTTGAATACTTCAGTCTACATAATAAAGCATAAGTAGTTCCACTTGATAATTGGCAAGATAGTGAGACGGTCCATTTACGTTCTCTGACGTCACCGAAGTACTTTGAATACGTCCTCAAGTTGTGGTCTCTGGCTCGGATAAGGACCTGTGGAGGACATAAAGACCTCAACTGGCAGTCTAGGATTTGGAGACTTCAAATTGGAACAAGTGATTTCATCACGGGCTTTGTCAATCTCCCAGCAACACTTGGAAAGGACGTCAAGATACGTGCTAGAATGTTTAGTAACTTTATTCCCATATTTATAGATACATTGGTAATCAAATTCAAATTAAATTGGCAAATTCCAGATTCTCAAATGCTTTCACTGGAGCCAATTTAATTTCACAATCACTGGCAGGAGATTTTTTCCTCATTACTCAACCCATAGTCAGAAAAAATTGTGACATAAATATACCGACGATAACATTTTTGATTTCAAATAACGCCGATAACGGTCCCTCGTGGAGAGCTAAAACTGCGTGCATCAAAGATTTTTCAAATGAGGTTAGCAAACTTGTGAGAAAACACTATCAGCTTCCATAGTCACTCACATTCTGTCAAATGTTGGTTTCATAACCCACGACATCCATATACATTGATGAATTATATTCCCACTGTTCAACTATCATTCCCTATTTGGGCACTACAGAGAAGATTTTGTCGAAAGCTAATTTTGTCATGACGGGCATCCGTAGTCCTGACCTCAGCTGTGTCCTTGACATTTCCAAGTCAGGAGTCGGTCAAGGGCAACTTCTTGGTAATTAGGGTAACTCCAATATGGCTTGTCCATTTAGTTGAAGTTTTACACGTTGCGGTGCTTTGATAGTGAGAAGTTGTATTTTGTTGTCTGTTAATTTATATTTAGTAGCCAGTTCTTATACCACTTGACAAGGGTTGTCAAGGGGCTTTGAATTCCTGCACTGGCTGTAGTGATGTGTTTTCAGAGGTCTACATAACCAGGGCATCCTGAAAGAGGAATTTGTGGGTATTTTCATGGAAGATTTCAGTGATGACGCGTATTTCAATAGTAAGCGAGTTGGGGAGAGGACTCCACCTTGAGGGACACCTTGTTCCATGGTTTAGTTTTCACTGGTCTGCCCTCACACATACTCTCTTGCTGTACTGTTATCTAGAAAATTACTCATATAGTTGAGCATTCTTGTGTATACTCCGTATTGCAGCATTTGTGCTCGGCACCCCTATCTATACTTAGTTAAAAACTTTCTCCAGGTTTACTCATTCTGCCAGGGCATGCTTTTCTTTCTGTAGAGTATCTGAAATTACTTGTGATATGTTGGTACTTGGTCTTAAATAGATCTGTGCTGACTGAAGCCTGCTTGTTTATTGTATGGTAATTCGTTTCTCTTCGAGATGACAGCTGACTCTGACATTCATTATTTTTTTTCAATGAGCTTGCTAGTTAAACTCAGAAGACTGATTGCCTTCTATGCGTTTGGGTCGAGTGTACCTGATTGATTGTTATTGAATGGGGACCATTCGCGCTGCTTTTCACACCCGAGGTGCAATGTCATGTTTCAGGGTCATGACCTTGAGGATTGTTTTCTTGTCAGAAGCTCCAAATCATGTGAGCAAGTCATAGGTTACCCCATCATGTTTCATGATACTGTCTTAGTTTAAGTGAATGGATCAAGTTCTTTCATGTCCAAATTGGTTGTCTTATTGTAAGCTGGCTGTTACCATTTTTTGTGGATCTGTATCTCTGATATGTTCTAATAGATGGCGAAAGAATGGAGAAAAAAGAAGATGCAATAACTAAAATTAAAAAAAATGAGGTGGCATACTAGCTACAACTATTTCTGAGAAACATGAACATTTAATTGGAGACAAAGGATATAGTATCAACAGGATATTTATACCAGCTCGGTTATTAGTGTCAGGCTTGAATTCAGACAGTGGCGTATCTACGAAAGTTCATATGTGAAATAGGATTATTGCGAAAGTTCATCAGGATTATTATGAGAGAGAGAGAGAGAGAGAGAGAGAGAGAGAGAGAGAGAGAGAGAGGAGCGATACATCAGACAGATAACGGGAACAGCGATAGACATGATAACTATTAACTAACAGAAAAATAATTGGTTTGAACATGTATCGAGAATGCTTACTAATATACCCGCGGCACAAGTCTTTGAAAACAAACAGCAGGGGCTACAGATCAAAAGCTGCATAAGAACAATATTAATTGTAGGTTCTACTGAACCACTATGGTGGTATGGACTAACGAATGGAATTACCCAACAGATGACGCACGAGAAAGGACTTCACATCTCCCACGGTATCTCATGACATAAGTAGACAACCGACCACAGAGTAGAGGAGACTAGCCCCGCAGGCAACTCTTCTAGGAGAAGAAACACTCTAAAAAAAAAACGTGTTCTAAGAGTCATCGTGGAAGCTACGGAGATCGTGCTCTGACGTCGATGTCTCCAGCAAATGGCGTTAAGGAAGGGGGATACAGAAGGAGAGGAAGGGGAGACAAGAGAACAGAAAGAAAGACAAGAGCCTGAACGATAGATTGAATATAATTGAAATCAATCAAAGACCGTTTACTGGATGAGGACACCGCAATAGATGACGCAGTAATCCACAGAATGCAAAGTTTCGACATTAAACGAGGTTCGAGCGGAGTAGAACGCATGAGAGGACGGAGCAAGAAAGTGCACGACTAGAGAGCTTCAAGGAGCATCAGCATCCAGACACTGCGCCATTTGCTTAGAGAGACTGAGCACCTATGGGTATGCCGGGATGCAATGACGTCGATTCTTGGAAACAAAAGTAGACACATGAGATGAGATGAGATTATTTGAGACGAGATGAGATAATTTTTAACGAGATGAGACAACAACAACAACAACAACAACAACAATGTTCGCTTAGGCGTCCGTGGCCCGTTGCGTCGGATGAATACCACCATGTCCAGTTGTAGCTGCGTGCTGCCAGGCCTCCTCTAAGGCAGATGGAGAAGCCGCTACCCGTTGAAGCCACGTGTTTCGGGGACGACCTCTCCGGCGACTCCAGCAGGTTGGAGGCCGTTTGCACTGTTGACTGTCTGTTGAAGAATCTGGTGAGCTGGGACCTCCTTGTCCAGTCGTACAACATGACCGAACAGGAAAATGTGGCGACGTTTCAGAATAACCGAGACAGGGGGGAGATGTGTCTTTGCAGAAACGTCTACATTCCGGACAAAATCGTACTAACGGTGAGATGAAATGCTAAATAAATCGAGCCCTTGAAATATCTCCATGAAACATAGCCTATGTTGCTGATGTATGGAAATGAATTCATAATTAGATCCGTTCATTCATTTATATTCCAGATATTCACATGTGGCCTTCATAAATGGAAATATTGAGGGTGATCAATGTAATAAAACAAGACAGCATTAATATAGCAATGTCACATTCAGGGAAGACGTAACTTCTGATGCATGTACTGTTGTGACATCCATATGTTAATGCATCCACATCCACGATTCGTCACAGCCTTTGTCCCCGCTAGCAGTCCGACACCTACACGAAACACTAAATTCATGATTGATAGGAAACTGGCAGTTAATGGTCGTCCTACAGTCTTTCTTTTCGTTAAATCTTGGTTATCGATTGCAGCTTTGTCAACCGGTTTTACGTTTTCTTTTGCTCTTCTTCTTCAACATTCTTTGTCATTTTTGTACATTGCTTCGGTTTATATTTCTGTCAACAGAAACGACTCTGCCAGCAATATTCCCTAGAGTAGAAGTCGGCATTCTCAAAAAAGTATTCCGTGCACACAGGAAGGATCTTGTAATGAAAAGAGGCCATGTATAACCTCGGTTCTCACTTCGCCTTCTTCTTCTTCTTCGACTTTTTGTTCCTCTTATTATTTTTCTTCTTCGTCTGTTTTCCAATAAGCAATGCCAATGCCTTCATGAGTTTGGCAACGAGTCTTAAGCTTCTCTCGTCAACACACAACGTATTGTTGATTTGTGTTGAACAGAACGTCATGCTAGCAATCTGCTCCTCTAGCATTTACCTTTCCCTTTTTCACGTACAATTATGTGTGTCTCCAATTTATAATTTGCATGGCCTGCTCGCTTCCTACACATTGTAACCTGATTTACTCTCGGCAAGTAGCAGTATGCGTCTGTTATATCATAGTTTGAGTGTTTGCTGTGCCATTTGTCTAAACGCTTGTGTTTTAATAATGCCCTACATCTATGTGTTTAAGTAAATAGGATCTTTGTCTAACAGTCACTGTGATAAGCTGTCATAGCCTTAATTTGTTCGTCTTAAAGATTCAATATTTGTTTGTTCATTCATATATATGTAACATATATATATATATATATATATATATATATATATATATATATATATATACATATATATATATATATATATATCTATATATATATATATATATATATATATATATATATATATATATATATATATATATATATATTGATTGATTGATTGAATGGCATTCTGTCAGTCTCGAGAGACAGTGGACTTCACGCTAGAGGGGAAAGTCGGTTGTTGCCCTAACTTTTGCCTCAAACATTTGTAGTCTGCATCTTGACGCATCCTGTCTTCCCCTGTCTGAAGTCCAACACGCAAAGCCTGCCTCCAGCCTGCTTTTGGCAAGTTCACCCCAATTGGAGGTGTTCATATTCAACGCATTCAGGTCCCACTTGCAAACATCTTTGCAGCAAACACCTTTTTTACGCTTGATTGTGATATCTTAAATGATATCTTTTGGTATTCGGCCATCCTTTATTCTGCATGTGACCAAGCCATCGCATACCCCGCTGGTGTAGGATCGTAACTAAGCTGACAATCTTTGCACGGTAAACACTTCGTTGTTAGTCACTATGTCACTCAAGGAAATTCCAAGTTTGCGTCTCATGCAGCGCATATTAAAAGCATTTAGCCTTTTCTTGTGTGAGGCATACAGACTCCATGTTTCGCTGCCATAGAGCAGGGTACTAATCCCACATGATCTGTATACAGCAACTTTTGTGCAGATGGGCAGCGTGTTGTCATTCAACACTTTCTGTGAGATACCGGCAAATGCTGATGAGGTCATTTCTAATCGTTTCTGCAGCTCTGCGTCCAGTGAAAGGTTGTCGGTGATGATAGATCCGATGTATTTGAAGTGATTTACTACCTCCAGATTTTTATAGTTTAAGACAATGTCTGGTGGATCTGCACTATGAGCCATTACTGCCGTCTTTTGTATGCTGATTGTGAGTCCAAGCAGATTACATGACTTGTGTAAGTATATTTATATATATATATATATATATGTATATGTACGTATATGTATGTATGTATATCATCATGTAGTTTGTCCTTTGTAGAACGTCGCTTCCATCACAGTCTGTCCGTAAGAAACTCTTTCTCTTGTCAAAACTCCATCCACCGCCACAGTCATATATATATATATATATATATATATATATATGTATGTATGTGTGTGTGTGTGTGTGTGTTTGTGTTTGTTTGTGTATACATATGTTATAAATATATACATACATGGGAACGAAGACTACCGCCTGGTCAGGGAAAACATTCTGATCATACATGTTAGTCAGGGTCAGGCGAAATATATTGGCCAAGAGCCTCACCTTGGCTTCCCCGTAGGCCTTCCTGGGAACTGACTGTTTTCAATGGCAACGTGGCTAACGAGGTGAGGGATCGACATAATCCCCGTAGTAGTGAGCGTCACATAGATGAAGCCAAGTACAGCACAACCGCCTGGAGGACCCCGGTTCACCTTCATCTGCATTCTTAGGTTGTGAGGAAAGCTACTCCAAACCACCACAGTCCTTTTCAGGGTGCACAAAAGAGTAACTTACTCATTGGGGGCATTCGCAAACAAGAACATCAAGACGCTCTGAACAAAACACCCACCTCGCTGAAGGAGAAGCCCGCTTGTTAACATCGGCAGCGTAACGCATAAAACAATTTGGCGGAAATATTCGCACCATTTTCAGTTATAAATAATGTTGCGTTTGGTGATATTTGTTTGTGTGTGTGTGTGTGTGTGTGTGTGTATTGTGTGTATGTGTTGTGTGTTGTGTTTATGTGTGTGTGTTGTGTGTCTGTGTGTGTGTGTATTGTGTGTCTGTGTGTGTGTGTATTGTGTGTGTGTGTGTGTGTGTGTTGTGTGTGTATACATGTTGTTGTTCTTGAATGCCCCTCAGTAATATTACTTTTTTGTGTCCCCTGAAAGGGACGATAAGTGGTTTATTGTAGTAGCCTTCCTCACAATCTGAGCATGCAGATGAAAGTGTACCGGCATCCTCCAGGCGGTTGTTCTGCGTGTCACTCACTACCACAAGGATCACGTCGATCCATCACCTCATTAGCCAGGCTGCCATTGAAACAGTCCGTTTTCAGGGAGGTTTACTAGCAAGCCGATGTGAGGGTCTTGGCCAGTATGTTTTGCCTGACCCTAACATGTCTGTCAGTATGTTTTGCCTGACCCTAACATGTCTGTCAGTATATTTTGCCTGACCCAAACATGTCTGTCAGTATGTTTTGCCTGACCCTAACATGTCTGTCAGTATGTTTTGCCTGACCCTAACATGTCTGTCAGTATATTTTGTCTGACCCTAACATATCTGTCAGTATGTTTTGCCTGACCCTAACATGTCTGTCAGTATATTTTGCCTGACCCTAACATGTCTGTCAGTATATTTTGCCTGACCCTAACATGTCTGTCAGTATATTTTGCCTGACCCTGACATGTCTGTCAGTATTTTGCCTGACCCTGACATGTCTGTCAGTATATTTTGCCTGACCCTAACATGTCTGTCAGTATATTTTGCCTGACCCTAACATGTCTGTCAGTATATTTTGCCTGACCCTGACATGTCTGTCAGTATATTTTGCCTGACCCTGACATGTCTGTCAGTATATTTTGCCTGACCCTGACATGTCTGTCAGTATATTTTGCCTGACCCTGACATGTCTGTCAGTATATTTTGCCTGACCCTGACATGTCTGTCAGTATATTTTGCCTGACCAGACGTTAGTCCTCCTCCCAACGCCGGTGAATTTAGCAACGTGGTATTTGAGCTCCATATTATATGAAAGGATTGCTCAAATAAAACACACAATCCTGTTTCTCAAGCTAAACGTCGGTGCAAACTAAGCTCAATTTGTGAATTGGACATTTCTTCTTCTTTTCCGAATTCTATACAAAAATACCTGATGTTCGCGTCTTTATTTATCAATCACACCTGCGGGTATTATTTCTAGAGCCTTTGTTTACTCCCAGGAGACGGATTAAATGCATGGGGATACGTTCTCTTAATGATAGTTTAAAACCTAAGGAGATGAGGAACAATAATTCACTAACTGTACCTTCTGACTGTACTTCGATCCTCATTTTTAGCATTTTGCCATCTATTTATAACACACTATTGTTCTCTCACTCTCTCTTTCTCTCTCTCTCTCTCTCTCTCACTCTCTCTTTCTCTCTCACCCTAGACATTCCTTAAACTGCGTACTCCGACAAGGCCATTGGTCGTTCATTAGTTGTTCTAAAAGCATGAGTAATTTCACATTCATTTCTTGATTTGTCCTCTAACATACGAAGTTAATTGCTATATACATTAGTGCCCCACTGTACGAACACTCACTTCACAAGCACCCGCTCGTACGTTTTCAATTTTAACCCAAAACCATTGCATACGAAAGCCATTCGTTCTTGCTAACAATATCTCAACATTATTTTTAAACCAACTATCCAGTAGGTTTAAAAATTTACCTCGCCATGTTTTCACAATTTCAAAAGTGCAAAAGTCAATTCAATGCTACAATGCTTCAATGCTACAAAACTCAATAGTTTGGTATAGTTAAATGTTTAAAAAAAAGAGGCAGGCCTAAATACGGCAAACTACATTACATTCCTTTGTAAAGAAGCAATCTCTACATTAATCATCAGTCATTCATAAACATTCAGATAAATAACCATCCTCATCATTCGTTGTAAGATCGCCACCATTTTCTACTTCTACAAAAAAATTACAAATGACATTTCACTACATGATCTTCTTAGGACGAGGTTGGATGTAAGGCTGCCGACTTTACTTCACACATCGACAACATTATCATTCTATGCATTCTCCTTCTTCTTCTACTTCTTCTTCTTCTTCTTCTTCTTCTTCTTCTGCTTCTTCTTCTTCTTCGTTCGTTCTCAATCTCCCACTATCAAACCCTGAAAGGGCTTAAGTAGCAGAATGTAGTCCAGAGAACGGAATGCGTTGTGGTAACGATATTTGCACCTTTCGGTCCAACACATCCGACTTCAGCCAGAATTTTTTGAGTACCGGGTTAGCATTACCTCTTCGATCCCTTCTCCTTAGCCAGTCTGCCCTGCTGCAGCCTGTTATCCAGGATCACCGGGTTGAGGTGTAGAAGGGTCTTGTCAGCTCTGGTTCGCTGGCCCTGACGCTAGCAGTCAGCTATGGGTCGCTAACCACTGCAGCTCATGCGCTGCTCAGCATCTTGATCCCATTCTATGCATTCATCTTTCACTTGTACACATTAAAACAATTTTTTTACGTGTTTGCCTCACTAGTTTCTACTGGCGGAGGCGCGGCTATTCCGCCCCAGACCGTAGTCAATTGGGCGATATTAAGACGCATAAACCAGTGCATGGATGCATGTGTGCCTCTGTATGTACCTATGCTAGGTTTGTGCGCTCTCAGAAGCCAGCCCAACCAAAGTGCAATGGAAAGGTCTCACCATGAGGGCGCGCGTGAAAGTTGTGCAAGAGTGTGACTGTAGGACAGTGTCAAATGAAACAGAGTGAGGTAAGAAGAGAGGAAGGTGCCTGGTATTCCCTTACGCAATCAAAGTTTGTATAGGTAATATTTTGTTCATTTGTTTTTGTTTATGGTATGTCTGACTAGTGTAAAGGTAGAACACTCGTTTTTCACGGTAAAGGTACGAAGTTCAATTCCTGCTACCATCAGATTCCAGTCAATCCCGTTGTGTATTGGTACCTGACTTACAGTTAGGGAAGGAAAAGACAGACATGGCTTAGTATACTGAAGACTCGTAACATTTAATTTCAGATCAACAGTTAAATATGTTGAGGGACTGGCTACTCCGCCACACTTAAGCTGTGACTTAATAAACTGAAGTCTCAAACATCCCGTTTCTGAGCAGCGGTTATATATGTTGAAGGACACCCTTTACATTTTTTTAAATGTTTATGGTTGTTATTTTAAATGTTTGTTCTTATTTATTTAGCTCTTTGAAATCTTTCCTAATCTTCTTGCTGCATCCATTACATTTTTGTAATCATTACAAAAATAATATTCTTTTGGATTTCTACATTGTCGTTCCACGATGGCTCTTCCAGAACTTTACAACCATTGGCTTGACTTCGATCTGCCAGTTTTATTGAAGAAATCAAACTGTCGAGAAGCAGGAAGATCAATGAATAGCTGAGTCTTTAGAACGGATTCTCCTGCCCGTGTAATTGAATGCTTCCATTTCTAGAGAATAACGTGGTTTTTAGTAGCATCACAGTGTACTGACTTGGAAATGTTGGACAGTCCACGGCATGGTAGCTTAAACATGATACTGTAGACGACACGCTGCTTGAGTGAGGTATTCAATTTTTTTGAAACTGTTTCTACACGGATTGCGACTTTGACAGAGTCAACATATTTCAGAGTGTGATGTTTAGCTATGTTGTGCCAAATTTTTCTATGTGTTCATAACTTCTGTTATTCGAGACTCGCCAGTGTTTGCTATTTATTTTTAATATTTAGAACTTTAAAGTGTTTTTTTTTTTTAATATGCGATGTTATAAAATTGAAAACTGTCCCGTCTGCTCTAGAGTTGTTCATATTTGTAAACATATAGTCATTGTTTATTTTGTGATGCCATATGTTGTTACTACTAGTACATGTTCATTGGTTTTGGTAATTTAAACATGTCAGAAATGTATTTTTCAGCTGCAATATTTACAGATCATTGCTAAGCAGGTTTGTTCTCTATGTTAGATAGTAAATGTATTGTTTGTTATCCAGCTGTGCTGTGTAGATCATGTAAAGTGTGTTATCTAGCTGTGTTGTGTAGATCGTGTAAAGTATGTTCTCTAGCTGTGTTCTATAGATCGTGTAAAGTGTGCTCTAGCTGTGTTGTGTAGATCATATAAAATATGTTCTCTAACTGTGTTGTGTAGATCATGTAAAGTATGTTCTCTAGCTGTGTTCTATAGATCGTGTAAAGTGTGCTCTAGTTGTGTTGTGTAGATCGTGTAAATTATGCTCTCTAGCTGTGGTATGGAGATAATGTAAAGTGTGCTCTAGCTGTGTTCTATAGATCATGTAAAGTGTGTTCTAGCTGTGTTGTGTAGATCGTGTAAAGTATCTTCTCTAGTTGTGTTCTATAGATCATGTAAAGTATGTTTTCTAGCTGTGTTGGGTAGATCATATAAAGTGTGTTCTCTAGTTGTGTTCTATAGATCATGTAAAGTATGTTCTCTAGCTGTGTTGTGGAGATCATATAAAGTGTCCTCTAACTGTGTTCTATAGATCCTATAAAGTGTGTTCTCTAGTTGTGTTGTGAAGATCATGTAAAGTGTGCTCTCTAGCTGTATTGTGGAGATCATACAACGCGTATTCTCTAGATGTGCTGTATAGATCCTGCAAACTGTGTTCTCTAGTTGTGTTGTGGAGATGATGTAAAGTGTGCTCTCTAGCTGTGTTGTGGAGATGATGTAAAGTGTGCTCTCTAGCTGTAATGTGGAGATCATACAACGTATATTCTCTAGATGTGCTGTATAGATCATGTAAAGTGTGTTCTCTAGCTGTGCTGTGGAGATCATGTAAAGTGTGCTCTCTAGTTGTGTTGTGGAAAACATGCAACGTGTGTTCTCTGGATATGTTCTATAGATCATGTAAAGTGTGTTCTCTAGCTGTGTTCTATAGATCATGTAAAGTGTTTACTCTAGCTGTGTTCTATAGATCATGTAAAGTGTGCTCTAGCTGTGTTCTATGGATCATGTAAAGTGTGTTCTCTACTTGTGTTGTGGAGTTCATGTAAAGTGTGCTCTCTAGTTGTGTTGTGGAGATCTTGTAAAGTGTGTTTTCTAGTTGTGTTGTGGAGATCATGTAAAGTGTATTCTCTAGTTGTGTTGTGGAGATCATGTAAAATGTGTTCTCTAGTTGTGTTGTGGAGATCATGCAACGTGTGTTCTCTAGATGTGCTGTATAGATCATGTAAAGTGTGTTCTATAGATGTGTTGTATAGAACACGTAAAGTGTGTTTTCTAGTCGGAGTGTGCAGAACACGTAAAGTGTGTTCTCTAACTGTGGTGTCAGTGTTTACCCTGACAGGTTTTGTTTTCTAATTATGTTGCCTAATTATACTCTGACAAATTATGTTTTATAATTGTAGTTTCTGTACCCTGTTTGTTTGTTATTTAAGTGTACATGTTTGTATATGTCAGAGCTATGCTTAGTAACTGCATTAATTACTCCTTTTAATTAATTGAATAATTAATCTCCCCCACTCCCCTCTCCAACACTCCTAACCCATTGTACGATTTATAGATCTGGGGAAAAGCCATTCTAAAACCAGTTCAGTTTAGGACGTTTTGACAAAACATGAAAGCAACAAATTCTTGTTCAGAGATTAAACACATTTAATGGTGACAAATATTGAAAATGTCAGGAACTTTTAAATAAGGGATTACCTGGAAAGCTGGCAATAGGAAGAGTAGCTAGAGAGAGAAGAGCGAGAGAGAGAGGGAGAGAGAGAAAGAGACAGGGGGAAGAGAGAAGGAGGGAGAGTGGGGAAGGACGAGGGATAGCAAGTAGACAATCTGCAAGAGAAAACAGAAGTTTGTTAAATTATGGAAACTATAATAATTATAATAAATAAACAAAAATCTTCTGCTTTTTCATCTTCAAATTACTGACAAGAAAAATTGTCAATTCCTCTCATATCCCTGTGTCAAATACGGATAATTGTTTCTAGAACTTTCTTGAAAAACAGAAAGTTACCGCACACTCATTATACTGTCTCGCTCTGGGAATTGCGCTGTTTACAATCATTTGAATTAACGCCCCTTCTACTCCATAGGGGGTTCAATCAAAATGTTAGTTAACTCTTACCATATGCTGTCGGTGTTGTATTGGTCTTATTCTTGTCTCCATTGCACGCACAAAAAGACTAAACCTGTAAGTGTATCTACATAAAGGAACCACAATGCTGAACGAGTTTTTTGCAGTTCACCCTCAGAGATACAACATGTAACCAGTCGTTCTAGAAGCTTGATAAACCAGATAACAATTGCATTGGTTGGTCAAACCAGTCAACAGACGTCATTCAGCTGTTCGGACTTACTTTTCCCGGTCTGTTTGAAGGTAGGCGAGATAATATTGATGAGGTATTATGTATTTCTTGTGGCTGCAGTCGCCATCTACATAATTCTACATCTGTGGGTTATGTACGTTTGTTACCAAATGTTTCACTTATTCTATACTGAGTTTCATGGTTGAGGTTCGTTCTTCATGGGTGATGAAGACCACTCTATCTGTTCATACATTTGGAATATGTTATATCACTCTATGAGTTCGAATGTGATTGAGAGGCCCGATGTGGGTCTGGAAAGACTTTGGACAGAGGGGCCGGAAATGTTCGCCTAACGGGAGGGCTTCAATTCACGAATTTTTCTAGTTTGTTTCGCTGTTCAGTCGCTGTTTTTATGGATGCGTCGTGTAACGCTGTACCTTCACGAAGAGATGCACGCCAAGTGGTTGGTCTTCTATTGAATCCTTACGCATGTCTTTGAGGCGCTTTTTTTGGCCACCATGTGAGATTTTACGTTTCTGCATCTAACCATGAAAGAGTATTTTTGGCAGTTGACGGGCTGTATGCGAACTACATGACCCGTCCAGCGAAACTGTACACTTCTTGCTGACGGAAAGGATGGATCGATAGTCCAGTAAGACGTTTCGTATTCAGAGACATCTCTGACATCAAATATATGTTGCCTTGCAGGGAGGTGGGAACAGCGAAGGGCTGAAAAAAACAGCCGGAAACAAATACGTACTGAATGACGAAAGCACTGAATCACGGTGCAGCACACAGTGTAACTCACCCTATTTACTAAAAGAAGACGCAAACATTATTATCAGAACAATTAACGTGGATGTCTGATGGCGAGCAAGGAAGAAGAAGTTGAATCAGCTTTATTCATTGTTTTAAGTAACTATTGTACTCCGTTCATTTCTAAATATAAACACCACAAACAAATCGTGCTACGTCTGTCTATGTTAACTTCATCAGTTGCTTAAAGTACAACATTCTCCATCAAATAACCATTTTATTTAACGGTCATTTGATATTTAAAGTGTCATTAAAACCAGACTCTAGTTAAGCTTTACTACCGCTCTTTGGGAAAATGGTTTAGAGAAGGAGGGACCATTAACACGCGTTCTGTCATAACAGTTTCCCGAGGACCGTCAACATGAGTGACATAACAATATGAGGTCAGCTACTATTAACGTTTGGTAGCATTGCACTTCAAACAGCTAAATGTATCATTGTTCGCAAAACGTAAACAGTTTACGTGATCACAAAGGAAACATCGAGACATGTGACATTAAGATGTTCTTGGTCAACTACACCCACTTTGGGCTGCAGAGGTTCTCTGTACAAGCTTGCAATCGAGTGCGTAGACAAGCAGATGATTGGAGTTAAGTTTGAGGTATGGTAAAATGTGCAACCGATATTAGACACCATTAGAGATTTAAGTGAACTAGGTCTCATGGCTCACTCGTGACCTGTTCCTTCCTCGCTGCTTTCCATATCATAGCAGTAAATCAGGTACTCATTAACAACTGGATAGACCGAGTACTCTCTCCTGACATGGCCTACCGCAAACTTTTGATAGCTGTTTGCCCCATTTGTACCTTCTTCGAACATTCAGTCAGCGTATCGCCCCTTATGTGTCGACCATTCAGTGAGCGTATCGCCCCTTATGTGTCTTCCTCGACAGGAAAATCAATACTCTATTTGCACGCTTAGCCCTCATCAGTCTGACTGAACTCGTCTTAGCCCTCATCAGTCTGACTGAACTCGTCCTAGCCCTCATCCGTCTGACTGAACTCGTCTTAGCCCTCATCAGTCTAACTGAACTCGTCCTAGCCCTCATCCGACTAATTGAACTCGTCCTAGCCCTCATCAGTCTGACTAAACTCGTCCTAGCCCTCATCAGTCTGACTGAACTCGTCGTAGCCCTCATCAGGCTGACTGAACTCGTCCTAGCCCTCAAAGTCCTTGAGTTCAATGGCCAGTTGTCCTTGGACCAGATCAGTAGTGTGGCTATATGCTCCAAGATGAATTCGAGCTACACTGGTCTATTCAAAGACATCCCCAAATACCTTATTTGGTCTACCACACGGGGTCATACGATGACAGCATCAGGAATTCAACTGTTTTACATTCAGTTTTTTTCGTACAGATCACTTTTTCTGCGCCTCAGTATTGTTTATGATCTCAACGATGTAAATAATACGTGTGATAGCAGTGCGCCTAGCTGAGCGGTTCGGAGTTAGCATTCCCATAATGTAGTTCAATGGAGAAACCGTTATAAGAAACTTTCAATCTTTGTTTTGTTTCTTCTGTCACTTCGACAGAGCGGTGGCCTATCCCGAACTTGTGTACCTCGATACATCAATGACGGTATACGTATTACTTTTAAGCCTGGGGAGGATCTCTCTAGCTTAATTGATTTTGTGAAAACCGTGATCCCTCTATACATTTCACAACTGATATTTTCCTTGTATCTGTTAACATTCTCGACATCACTGCCACCATCTGTCCTTCCAGTCTCTAAAGCACTCTTTGCTACAAACCTACTAACGTCCACAGCTGCGTAACACTTCCTTTCTCTCAGCTACTTTGCCTCCCTCGTCTTTGCCAGGACAACAAGACCTTACTACTGAAGACCCATGAGATACTTGACTTCTTTCAGACGCGTCTCTATTCTGTGGTCACTCTTACCTCTGCCGTCCAGATGGTTCAACTTATCTCCTGGTTTAACAACTAGTCCTGATCACCAACCTGCTTTTGAGCGTTGTCCTTACGTAGCACCTCCGCAACTTCTCTTTGCAGAATATTTTATTCTATCATCTTTCCATCTTCCTGATACATCTCATATCGTCTATATAGAGACAAAACCTGTGGGATTTGTTGGTTAGTAGACGAATGAACATTAGCTCATGTAACTACTTGGGCACCAACAAGTATGAGTGTGTTACATTCTCTAGAACGTTCAAACACATTAGGGGACCTCTTCTTGAGTAGTGTTTGATATCAAAGAGAGATTCACCAGTAAGTCTCACAGCCACATGTATTCTATCATGTATTACCTGTATGACATAACAGACATCGGCGAAGTTAGATGGAACTGCTTAGTGCGCGCTTGAGATTTCTCTTTTGAATAACAAGGTGGAGGATTGACCTGATCACCGTAGTAGTGAGCGACACGAAATGAAATCAAACATAGCTCAGCCGCCTGAAGGTCCCAGGCTCATCTTCATCAACACACTCGGGTTATTTTAAAAGCTACTGCAATCTACCACTTATCGCCCTCTTAAGGGAGCTCTTCTTCTTCTTCTTCTGCGTACACAGTCAGACAGTAACCATTATTTTTTCGAAAAAAGCGGCGGTCATCCTGAACCTCTCGCCACTACCATAGAGCTTGTCTTGCAGTTCCACTGGCAATGGCCACATCTGCTCTCTCTGATCCCCGTATGTCGGGCAGTTCTGCAGCAGATGTTCAGTGGTCATTTTACCAGTACCGCACGGGCATTCGTCGGTACACCCTATCTTCAATTTGTTGAATAGGTGGTACCTCAGTCTATTGTGGCCAGTGCGAAGTCTGAAGACAACGACCTGCTCTCTTCGGTTCAACTGGTAATAGGCATCGTTTTTGGTGTAACCAGTATGTTCGGTTTCCCATTTGGTAATGTACCTGGCTTTGATAAGCCGTTTTGACTCTTCGTACGTCATACTGGTATCTGTTTGTGGTAGCCTTGCACCTTCTTTTGCCAGTCTGTCTGCCTCCTCGTTGCCTTGGATGTTGCAGTGTGACGGAACCCACTGTACCACTACCCTTTTTGGTGCGGACAGCTGGCACAGTTTGCAGAGTGCTGCTCTTAAGTCATTAAGCTCAGTGTTTTTCTGGCTTTTAAGCGCTGTGACTACGGCGAGAGCATCTGTCAGCAAGACTATGTGGCTCTCATTTTCACTGTGTGTTGCCATTTCTTCCACTGCCGCCCTCAGTGCCTCTGCCTCCGCTCTGAAATTGCTTGTGTACTTACCAGTAGCGAATGACAGTGTTATTTTTCTGCCATTTGGTAGGTTCAGGAATGCTCCTGCCCCTCCGTTCTGTGTAGTGTTTGTTACAGAACCGTCGGTGTATGCATGGGTCCAGTCCATGCTTGGGTAGCTTTTCGTTATGAAGCTTAGGGTAGTGTCTCTCCTTTCTTTTTCGGTCTGGCAGTTTTTGTTTGCAATACCTGGTATATTTTCTACCACCTCTGGAAATATATCCTGCCTCCAAGTAGGTTTTCGTACAGTAGTGATGGGTTTTGGTGTTGTTAGTGCGTTTATGGGATCTTCGTGCATCTTTGCTTTGGCTATTTCTGCAAAGTTTCTCCGCTTTAGTTTCCCAGTTCCCAAATTGTTTAGCCTCTGGTACATTGGATGGTCCGTCAGTCTTCGGAGTTTCTCTGACTGCAGCTGGGCTCTGCAGTCTCTTCTGTCGGTCATGGATTGCAGTTTTGTAATCTTTTCAAGTTCTACAATTGGCGTTGACTTCATGCCACCTGTTATGATTCTCATGGCTTGGTTTTGAAGTTTGTTAACTTTATCGAAGTTCGCCTTCGCTGCTGTTGTCCATGCCGCGATGCCATACTCGAGAACTGGTCTCACTCTTCCAGTGTACAGTTTCTTTAGTATGCCTTCGTCTGCTCCCCAGCTTGTGCCAGCAAGTTTCCTCATGATCGCCATTCTTTCTCTGGCTTTCATTCGGTTTCTCTCAATCTGACTTTTCCATGTCATGCGCCGATCAAATGTGACTCCCAGATAGGTTGGGTTGTCGTTTGGCTGCAGGATTTTGCCATTTAGGCTTAATTTGGTACTTTGGGGTTTTAATGAGAGCGAGAATATTGTGCACGTGGTTTTCTCCTCGTTTATTTTGACCAGCCATGAGTTCGCCCACTCTTCCAGCGATGTTAGGGCCGTTTGCATCCGATTTCTTGCTATGGTGAGATTCTTTTCAGAGGTCCACATAGCCAGATCGTCTGCAAACATTGAGCTATGGACTCTTCTTGGTATATTCTCTGCAATATCGTTTATATATACCAGGAAGAGTGTGGGTGACAGTACTCCCCCTTGGGGTACTCCCTGCTCGAGTGTCAACTTTTTGCTCATCTGCCCTTGTACTTGGACTCTGGCCGTTCTTTGTTTGAGGTAGTGGTTGATCCACTTGTACATCTTCCCACAAACATCACTTCTTCTTAGCTTGACTCTAAGTCCATCCTTCCAGACTTTGTCAAATGCCTTTTCCAGATCCACCCAAACAGCTACTGTGTGTTTCTGTGCCTGGTAGGCATCTTCTATCTCCTGGGCTATGAGGATGACCTGGTCCTCAGTGGATCTGTGCTGTCTAAAGCCGGCTTGCTGTGGAATTAGTATTCGTTTTTCTTCCAGATGCCACATCAGTCTGGTGTTTATCATCCGTTCCATCAGCTTGCCGACACAGCTCAGTAGGCTTATGGGCCTGTATCCATTCGGATCTGTTTTGTCCTTTCCTGTTTTTGGTACTGGTACCAGTATCGCATCTTTCCATGCCTGGGGTACAATACCCCTTTTCCAGCTTTGGTTCAGGACTGATAGTAGTTTTTTCTTCGCTGTTTGGCCCAGCCCCATCAGCATTTCGTTTGTTATCCCGTCTTTTCCGGGAGATTTCCTTCTCTTTAGTGTTCTCATAGCCTCTTCCATTTCGCGCATTGTTAGTTTGGCCATCATGTGCTCTTCAGGGGCCGTATTTATGTTTTCGTGCCCCTTTAGCTCTTCGCTAATGTCTGTATGCTTATCTGCAGGGACCTCGATGTGGTTTGCTCTGGCATAGTGATCGACAAAGGCGTTTGCGGCTTTCTTACCTGTGATCAAGTTCTCGCCTTGCTTGATAGTAATTTGTTTATTTGACGGGGTTTCGTCGTTCATGGCTCTGACTAGCTTCCATAGCTTGTTCCCTTCTTTGTCCAGGTTTAAACTTTCCGTTTTATTTTTCCAACTTTCTCTTGCTGTTTGCTTGAGAGTGTGTTTGTACTTCGCCGCGGCGGCTTTGAGGGCGATGTTTGCCTCCACGGATTTTTCTCGTTCTGCCATGTTCCTAGCATTTGTTACTGCATCTTCCACTTTCTGTAACTCATCATTCCAGTAGGGCTTATAGTTTTCCTAGCTCCTCTTGGGATGGTTTCAGTGGCGGCTTGCATTATTGCCTTGCTTAGGCTCTCTACCATGGGCTTCATTTTGGTGTTTCGTGTGTTGATGGTTTCACACAGCCCATCTGTCAGGATTGCAAATCTGTCCCAGTCGGCTCGTTTGTAATTCCAACGTGGGAGCGGTTTTGTTTCCTGTGGGCCTACTTCCATGTCAATGGTTAGCCTGATCGGCCTGTGGTCGCTACCTGCCAGTTGGTTTAGCACCTGGCGGTCTATTTTATAGTGTATGTCCTGTGTGGAGAAGGCCAAATCTGGAGTCGAGGTGGTATGTCATGTTCTTGAATAGAAGCTAGGGCTATCCTCCGGCCTATTGATTAGGGAGAGATTTGCATCTATCTCCCAATCTTCCACTTCGTCACCTCTGCTGTCTGTGTCAGAGTATCCCCATCTCTCCGAGTGGCTGTTGAAATCTCCAACCACTATGCAGTTGGAGTCTCTGACCTCCATACTCGAGAGCGATAGGTCTCTGTTTGGTGGTCCGTACAGATTGAAAATGCGGAGCTTCGTCTCTTGAGCCATTATGTCAACTCCTACAATTTCTGCTTGTCCGGTGTGATTGACAGGTACCGCGCTACTCGGTATGCTGTTTCTGGTCAGTATCAGGACCCCTCCTTTGTGGCCTTCTCTATCTAGACGGAAAGTCTGGTATCCTCTGATTGAGAATTTATGGTTTTTGTTGAGGTGCGTTTCCTGGATACATGCCACGTCAATCTTACCTTCATGCAGGTGATGTGTTAGGGAAAGTTTTTTGTTAATGACTCCCTCCGCATTCCACTGTAATATTTTGAGGGTCTTGAGGTTTTGGCCAATAGTCGTTTCCCCATAGCCATGTGCCTTGACTCCACGACACATGGGTGGGTGACCACCAGTAGTCAAGGGTGGGCCCCTTCGAGGCGTGGGGCCCGGCGCTATCGCTGCCTGGCGGGTCTCCTCAGGATGAGCGCCATACGTTTTTCGAATAGGTTGTGCTGCCATCATACTGTGATTTACGTTGCACTGTTTTGTTAGGCTTGCGGCCCCGTGCATCCGATTTCAACAGGCGTTTCTGTAGGGATGCCCTCCTTAGCCTTTGGCTGTCCCCAGCCTATCTGCAAGGCAGCAGTTGTTTACGATCAGAGTTTTCTCTCCTATGGAAGTTGTCTTACCAGACTATCGAGTCTTCACTACTCGTGTCTATAGGGTGCAATGATGGTATGTGATATATGAGATGGACTGGTTTACCCGGAAGAGAGGCAGTCCAGTGTGTCTGTATCCCAGGATCGTCACGTCCTGCCAGAAACGTAGCATTTGCATGTGAGTGGGGTATCTCTTTTTCCCTTTATTTTCTTGGCTTCTATGCAGGGATGGTACGCCTAGCATTCCCCGCCACCTGGGGTGTTGACACAGTGGGGCAGGTGTGCAATGTCCGCTGGTCTGCATCTCTTCTGCGTCCAGCATGATAGTTATGGCTGATAACGTACAGAGGTAGATATCGTAACCGGAGTGCATTTAGCCAGAGGACAGGCCTGGTAATGTCACAGAGATGTTGATCGCCTGGTGTGCGGACAACTCTCACGGTCAGTGGTTGAGTCTTGACAGTTCACAGTGTGGTGGCTGCTCTACTGTTTTCGACACCCCGACCAGGTTCTAAGTCTTTGGTTGGTGTTTTTCGCACCCCATCGCCGTATAGGGTGAGTATCAAGCAGTTTTCCGCCCGCTTTGATTTGCGGGCGGCAAGGACCTCTTACTGTGGCTCTACCTGATAGGGCTGGGGCGCAAGCCCCAGGTCCCGAGCATGTAGGAGCCTCCCATTGCAGTGGTGCTGAGATTTTGGGCGGGATTGCGGCTTTCAAGGGTTCGGCCGTAATCCCCCACATGGTAGCCTCGCACCCTTGGCTTATCAGCCTGGTACGTGAACCAAAGTGTCTGCGGCTCCTCTCGATTTGAGCTGGTTTTCCGTAGCAACGCCCTGTCATTTGTAGGGTAAAACTGACCTGTCTTCAGATCTATTTCCAGCACCCGTTCACTATTTGGTCAGACGAATTTATTGAGGGCTTTTGTTTGTCAATGACCAGGTATTTGAAATCTGCGGAGTTAAACACGATTTCCGTAGCGTTCTTTCATTTGAGCTGACTTGTCGTCCGTGAGTCTAATACCAGCGTACGTTCATTATTAGACCCAAACGGCAGTGCTCTCAATTTGTCAGTTCTACAGTATTGGCGTGTTCAGTCAAATTAAGCCGCAGGTTCCACACCTGGTGGTGCCCTTCCGTCAATTCCCTTAGCGAGATAATCAAGTTTCTTAAAGGGTAGCCCCAAAGATTTTCGAAGGTCTAATTCCAGCACATGTTCTCTATTAGACCCCACTAAGGTGTACTTTTTGATAGTCATTCTGCAGTATTGGCGTGGTAAGTTAACTTTGGTCTCAGGCTCCACTCCTGATAGTGCACTTCCGTCAATTCCTTTATCAAACACTGGATGCAGACAAAACCGAGCCACAGGGGACATAACCCCAGATTTCTGGGGGTCTAAGTCCAGCACCAGTTCCATATTAGACTCCAGAAGAGTGGTCTCGGCATGTCAATCATTTCAGTGTTGGCCGTGTTGAGTCAAATTAAGCCGCTGGCTCCACTCCTGGTGGTGCCCTTCCGTCAATTCCTTTAAGTTTCAGCTTTGCAACCATACTTCCCCCGGAACCCAAACACTTTGGTTTCCCGGAAGCTGCCCGCAGAGTCATCGAAGCAACTCCTGCGGATCGCTAGTCGGCATCGTTTATGGTCAGAACTACGACGGTATCTGATCGTCTTCGCGCCTCTGACTTTCGTTCTTGATTAATGAAAACATTCTTGACAAATGCTTTCGCAGTAGCTCGTCTTGCGGCGATCCAAGAATTTCACCTCTAACGCCGCAATACGAATGCCCCCGTTTGTCCCTGTTAATCATTACCTCCAGTTCCGAAAACCAACAAAATAGAACCGAGGTCCTATTCCATTATTCCATGCACCATTATTCAGGCAGCCGAGGCCTGCTTTAAACACTCTAATTTTTTCAAAGTAAACGCGCCGGCCACCCAGGACGCTCAGCGAAGAGCACCCGTGGGAGAGAGCCGGCAGACGGTAGGGCAGGAGACAACGGGCAGTGAACCGGCGCGAGCCGGACCGCCCGCCTGCGCCTGAGATCCAACTACGAGCTTTTTAACTGCAACAACTTTAATATACGCTATTGGAGCTGGAATTACCGCGGCTGCTGGCACCAGACTTGCCCTCCAATAGATCCTCGTTAAAGGGTTTAAAGTGTACTCATTCCAATTACGGGGCCTCGAAAGAGTCCCGTATTGTTATTTTTCGTCACTACCTCCCCGTGCCGGGAGTGGGTAAGTTGCGCGCCTGCTGCCTTCCTTGGATGTGGTAGCCGTTTCTCATGCTCCCTCTCCGGAATCGAACCCTGATTCCCCGTTACCCGTTACAAACATGGTAGGCATGTCACGTACCATCGACATTTGATAGGGCAGACATTTGAAAGATGCGTCGCCGGCACATGAGGCCATGCGATCAGCACAAAGTTATCCAGAGTCACCAGTGGGGACGCCGCAACCCCGCGAGGGGAAACGACGATTGGTTTTGAACTAATAAAAGCGCTCTTTCCGCGAGGGTCGGAGCTTGGTAAGCATGTATTAGCTCTAGAATTGCCACAGTTATCCAAGTAGGATCGTGTCATCTAAGGAACCTCGACTGATTTAATGAGCCATTCGCGGTTTCACCGTGAGACAGTGTGAACTTAGACATGCATGGCTTAATCTTTGAGACAAGCATATGACTACTGGCAGGATCAACCAGATATCTGTCGGAGACGTACGTACTGCGCACACCGGTCGGCGGAGGAAGGGTGTGTAAAAAGCCTCACTGGGACGGCCGCAGGGACCGACTGACGGGACGGACGGACGGTTGTTCCACCCGTCCCTCACTCCGTCGACCTAGGACCGCCTGACAGGGGCCTCCCACACGCACCAGACGACCGACCGACCGGGCTCGCTCGAGGAGGGATGGCAGCGCTCTGTGCAGAACGGATCCCAACGACCTCGGCGACGAATTTCACTGGGACTAGAGACACAATTTGGCCTGCCCTTCTCCGTAGGGAGAGAACGCAGGGCCTCGAGGCAACGATTCCTGCTTTCCATTTGCCGGTCACAAGCTCTTTGCGAGAGTCGGACCACCAGCGAGACGTACTGTCGAGCTCTGCTATAAGCCTTAGATAAATCACCACGGACGGACCACGTTTCCTGATACGGACCAGACTAGCACACCTCGGTGGAGGAGCCACTACCACAAACCGCACCCAATTCGCACTACGGGGAAAGGCAGGCGAGCGTTTTCCGCAAGCCCGCGCTATCGCTCCGCCTGGCGGGACTGAGATCGCTTTACGAACACTGGTTGAAATTGAGTCGCTGCGGCGAGACAACTACCCCAGATAAGGGAGCTCAAAAGAGTAATCTTATTTATTGTGGAGATTCAACAACAAAAACACCAACATCTGTCCAAAATCTGACTGTGTGTTATATTTGAAGAAAAGCAGAAATGTGTAATGCACTTGCAATTGCTCTTTAGTAATATAAGGAGCACGTTCAATGAACTCTGAAGAGTAAGGGCTACGCGACTATTCCAAAAGCAACAATAGCACAGATATAACGAACGGAATTGTTAAAAGAAAATAGAACTAAGAAGAAAGCATTACCAATCTGGATTTAAAACAGCAATATCATTATGAAAGGTTGGAACCGTTCAAGCGTGTGATCATTGATTTATTTGTACTTCTTAAAGATGTTGACGTAGTAAAATTAATTTTTAATTATATCGCTGAAGGAGCAGGTGAATAGGAGATTGAATAAATGGGAGAGTTAATAATACTGTTTTTCTGAAGAGTTAATGAATTTATCTGGGCGAGTGGCAGGGGGTCAATATAAGAAAAACCGGGGGTTGAGAATTATATATGAAGTTTATATGATGTATACAAATATTCTGATAAGATAGCTCAATACGAGGATAGACGTTTAGCTACTGAATATTCAATTTGATACATGAACACCATACACACAAACATATACACGCAAAACATTGGGTTTTTTTCGTCTTGTCAGACGATAGTAATTGTCCGAGCAGAAATATAGAGACCATGTGTTGCCGATGCAGTATGATCCCTCTCTCGGTCTGCCTTGTTTGCTCCAAGGGAAAGGTGATACTAATACATTTGGAACAAGACAAGGTGCACAAGTAGCCGGATCAGTAGAACAATGCTCTATCTGTTCGCCTGTCGGGCTTCACTCGAAGACCAGCCGCCAACCAAGGGTAAGGGCCTGTCTGCCCTGCCACAACACTCAGCTGAGGTAGCTTTCCTCGCTCTAGGATAAGGCATTTAATCCTCTTGCGTATGCTCCTTCGCACATCGCCGGTTTGCAGGTTTGGGAGACACTAACATTCAAAGTTATCAGAAAATAGGTTGCACAGCCATATCTAACAAAACCCGACAGTATCTTATCTGCAAGGTTTCAGATGATTTGAAATCAGAGTTTTCCTTCTCCTAGATGAGCTGCCCTCATAGGCTTTTGAGCCCCATCGCCCGAAACTACTGGTGATAAGGCGCCAGTGACTCGCATCCCGCCCCTTCTCTTGTTAGTAAAAACAATTCTGCCGCGCGAAGGCCAAAAGATGGACTTTTTTTTCAGAGGCTATATGAAACGCATGCCATGAGAGCATTTAGTTGGTGTTTAGAGTTCATCCTGAACCCCACCCCCGGCTATAACAACATTTAGAACCAATGTGTGTGTATATACAATACATACAATACATTACATTCACAAATATATATATGTGTGTGTGCGCGCGTGTGTGATATTTATACCGGGTCCATCGGTAAACATAAACAGTCCGTAAAGTAAGTAGCATATCCTTTTACAGAACGTAGCTTCTTACAACTGCCACCTATTATAATGGTTGTTATAAGTTTCTTGGCAAGTGTGCAGTACGGTAGGTTGCCATTACTTTTCGTACGTGAAGGAGCATTCGCCCGAGAAAAAAACCCAGTGTCTGTCAAACTGGACACAAGTCGGAATCGAACCCAGAACGTTGGGATTGTGAAAATCGAGCGAGTTTCACCCCTAGGCCACGCAGTCTTCTAAAAAAAACCAGTCATTACCGCAACTTAATCTACTCCGGCCCTCAGAAGTTATCGTTCAATGTATCTCCCTTACAACGCATTATAATAGTTTCAAGAGAATACATTGGCTTCTCCTGTCGACTATGATCTTGATAGTTATCAGATGGTGTTCTTGTTATCGCTATATCACAGCTACTGAGCAAACATGTTCTTGGCAGCCAAATGCCATTCTTAAATAAACACAGGTACTCTTCACCTGTTCCACTGTCCTATAATGGGAATTGGAGATTTTCGGCTACACTTGTAAAAATAATTCTTTATGTCTGAAACCATTTAACACTCAATGAGTAGGTGTTTAACAGTTTGGTTTGGCTTGGCTTCGTTAGTTCTCACTCTCCCGCTACCAAACCCTGAAAGGGCTTAAGTAGCAGATGTAGTCCAGAGAATGTAATGCGTTGTGTCGTAGTTTACAGCTTGACTACGATATTTGCACTTTTAGGTTAAATACATCTGACTTTAGCAAGCATTTGTTAAATACCGGGTTAGCATTCCCTCTTCGATCCCTTCTCATTAGCCAGTCTGCTCTGTTGCAGTCTGTTATCCAGGATCACCGCGTGGAGGTGTAGAAGGGTCTTGACAGCTCTGGTTCTCTGGCCCTATTCAGCCAGATTTCCCTGGTAGTATTTCTTATGGCTCGTTAACTGTGTAGTTGACGTCCATCAGATTTATAGCAGGAACACTTGGCAGCCACCAATGTTCCCACATTAAAAACTGTACGGAAGTGTACAAAGCCTTGAGCTGATTGCCACCTCTGTTAGAGTCATTGAAGTCGAGGTCTGAAAACGAACCAAGAAGTATAATCTAACCGAGAAGTGTGTCTGATTAGCAGTAGTGCTAGAGCACGCGTTTTTCACCGCAAAGGTATGGGGTTCAACTCCTATGACCGTCACACTTCAGTCAACCCACCTGTAAATGGGTACCTGATATACGACTAGGGAAGTACAAGACAGCGAGGAAAGCAAATGACAACCCTACATCGTACAGCCTATGACCTAGTATACTGAAGTATCTTACAATACAGCTTAATCTCCCGACTGAGATAAATCTTTCAGAGAATAAACACGCCTGGGATTTGAAGTGTATAATGTCGGTGAGGACTTTAAAAGTACAGGAAACCTGACCCGGTTAGCATGAAAAAGTAATCTACTCGTGAATAGAAAACTCATTAACTCTTGACATTGCGCACGCTTCCCGTCGTACAGAAGAAAAGGCTGCAGAATGTGGAATAGTTTTCTCGGTGTGAATCTACGTGCTTGTTCGTCTTCAGACTTTGACTTCAATGGCTCTAACAAAGGTAGCAATCAGCTCATGGCTCTGTACTCTTCTGTACAGTTCTTACTGCAAGGACACTGGTAGTTACCACGTGCTACTACTTTCACGAGTATATGATAGACAGAACTGTGGTAGGTGTGCCGATGCCACGGGGATTGTGACACATACCGATGCCACGGGGATTGTGACGCATACCGATGCCACGGGGATTGTGACCCATACCGATTCCACGAGGATTGTGACGCATGCCGATGTCACGGGGATTGTGACGCATACCGATGCCACGGGGATTGTGACACATACCGATGCCACGGGGATTGTGACGCATGCCGATGTCACGGGGATTGTGACGCATACCGATTCCACGAGGATTGTGACGCATGCCGATGTCACGGGGATTGTGACGCATACCGATGGCACGGGGATTGTGACGCATACCGATTCCACGAGGATTGTGACGCATGCCGATGTCACTGGGATTGTGACGCATACTGATGGCATGGGGATTGTGACACATGCCGATGTCACTGGGAATGTGACGCATGCCGATGCCACGGGGATTGAGCTGTAGGTAGAAAGGTCCGTAGACTCAATCTTGGTTTTATTATAACGATACCATCTCATTCTGTTGTGTTCTGTGCGCAACTGGATGTTGATTTCGTGATCTGGCCTGGAGTGTTGGTGTTTGACGTCATTATGTTTATGACCACTGTGGTCTCTTTTACAATATCGATCTGTAAGTGGCAGTAGGTCTGAATGAAAGTTCCATAATCTATATCCAATGTATGATTATTGGTCCTTCTCTCTCAGGAGACGCATGGAGCCAACACCACAGTTTGCATCTGAATAGAAATGACTTATGTGATAGGGTTTCTAGTCTCATGCCCATCCTTCCTTAGTATCAATTTACAACGTTCTTGGAAGGTTCAATTATAGGATCATAGGTCTTCAGTCGTGCCATGTCAGCAAACGTCGACCTGTTTATATCTGTTGAGATTTTCTTTGGCTTAACAATTGTGCAGGATTGATTTAAGTATTCCCATACTTACCCTTCTTTAGTTGGCTCTTACGACATGCTTAACAGTTTACAGTGTGTCTGTTCTATACTCACCTTTCGGCCCCGGTAACACTCTTTGTGGGAAGTAACAGTCGTTATATTCTGTTGAGCCTAGGTACAATTCAGGTGACCCTACAAATTATACAGGTACAAGATTTAATAGCTCTGTTCAATCGAGGATCAGAAGAAGAACCAGGGGGGTTGAGGCAGGACATTAGACGAGTGTAAATATCCCTTGTTGTTTTCTTTTTTGGGCGCCTGCTTGTTTTGAATTATGTGTATATGTATCTACGAAGGGACATGTCTAGATAGGTAGACAACAAGATCACAATGATTTCTGTTTAATAATTTGAATGCCTCTGTATCGACCAATTCACCATTTTGAAACACTAACTTACCACACAAGTAGTGGAGGGAGTTCTACACATAATGATGACGTCACGGCCGTACTGGTATTTATTCCAGTTTTTCTTAAGGTGGCAAGGCATCACCTGGTTATTACGAAATCCAATGCAAGACGCATACTGTACGTCTTCGTCACATATCACGAATAAAAAGCCCTTGTCAGACCTTAGCCAAGCTGGTTGATTGTCTTGAATCATTTGCAGCCCTAGAATTGAGGTGTACAGAACCAACTGCCAGGGGTTGGGGGAGGGGAGGCATGCTTGGACACTCGTCAATCCAACTCCAGATCGAAGGTCAAATCATGAGAGTCATCAAATAGCTAGAGCCGACTTGCACTTAATGGAGTCATTCTCAAGACTGACCCGCATGAGAACATGCTCCAATGACCAAGAAAACCGATCTCAACTAAGGGTGAAATGCTAGATGAACCATTTTAGGGTAGAGAACTCCTCAACTCGTTACAATCTTCATTAAAAACAAACCAATTTGCCCTGATCTGCGTTCATTATTTGGATGGACGTAGGGCAATGAGCCGAGGGTGACTGAGATGCCAATGGCATAGGAGGATGGACCCAAGGTGATGCCATCTTGCCAGGGCGTGAAAAGCCTACATGTTATTACACTAATGTCAAATATTGCTTTTGGCATATACGCCCACTGTGCTAGAAGACTATAGGAGACGAGTGGATGAAAGTGCTGGAGCGTACCTTAGACTTCAGGTACTAAAAGCCAGAAAACATCTCCAAGTTCTCTCTCAAATTTCATCCAGTCTCAAATCCGTTGAGTGGAAAAGATGCCTCTATGTTTGAAAAATAGCGCTGGAAACGCAGCCACTAAACATAAAGAAGACAGGAAGGAAAAAGGCAGAGGGTAAGAAACAACGGAAATGATACATTTATGGCACAGTAGACTGCGGCACACTCTGTTTAATGTCTACTAGCCTGCACAATCTAAAAGTGAAATCAACATTCCTAACACACATGACCAGACAAGAATCATAGAAGGAGTCGTCAGTACACTATGTCAGTCTTACTATACAAGGACAAGGACCTCATGGGCAATAGTCTAGAAGATCTACGCAAAACCAGCAACTTCTGAATGCGAAATGTTTCCTTATTCGTACCAACACTCCTCCAAAGAACCAACTGATGTAATACTGTTCTGGCTTCTTCGTCGTCTCTGCAGACATCCAGAACAAACGTGCACTAGGAGACCTTTATGACATAGGCAGCAGCCACCACCGCGTACTACTCCAGATCTACCAACCAGGAAGCCAGCGACCAGAAAATGAACCTCGATGGAACTATAAACAAGCAGATGTAACACAATTCACGCACCCTACAGATGAAGGCTTTCACAGAGAAGGCACATGCATTTACACTGTCTACAACAATATCCCTCAAACTATACTTAGCATAGCCCATAAGACAGCCCAGACAAGGTATTTAAAAAGATCTACTCACATTCCATTCAGGACAAAGTCGACTAAAGAACGTGTTAGAAAATAGGAGAGACGCTAGAAAGGCAGCAGAGATATATATCATGCAGGAAAGCATATTAAAATAGAACATGTTTGCTGCAAAGATTAGACTTGAGACCAAACATGACAAACTAGAAAATTGGCAGATACCTTCAATCATCTCAATCTCAGAACTGAATGGGAAAACGCTTGAAAACAGTTCTTGGAAAACCTGGAAACCCATAAATCAAGCCTTAACCCCCCGGTGGTATCTCGATCAAGTCGTACCTGTTGATACAAAGAAGCAAATACCTCTAATTCATTTTTCGCGGAAACAAACATATCCTCCTCCTAGAAAAGTGCTTGACAGAGCACTTAGTACGATCTTTTAACAATTCAGCTGATACAATTTGCATCTCTTTACTTTCCAAGAGCTGCAGGATGACCTACAGACAACGCAGTCACGAAAATTCCCTGAACCACACCAGACATCAAATGAAGTGATCTAACATTTAGAAGTCAAATGAAAACAAAATTATTTTGTTTTATAAATACTCGTAAAACCTACAATTTGGTTTGGAAAATGTCCAAAAGTATGTAAGACAGAAATCGTTAACTATAGGCCTATATTGAAGGGAAAAGTAGCCTGAAAATGATTTGAAGCTTTCTAGGTCAATCTCATGATTTTTAACATTAGCACGTTGTTAAATTAATGCTTAACATCATATTGTACTATTCGTTGGAATAATTCAATTATCTAAGCAACTTTCAAGCATGTTTCGGGAAGTAACGCAAACAGAAGACCAGATGTTCCTCCTAACCATAGCGTGATGGACAAATTCCAGCCAATCAAACGCTTAGTTGCTGTCTTTATTGACATACAGCAAACCTAGTTTGGAAAATCGTTCTGTTAATAAAGACGACAAATGTGGACAAACATGGGACAACGTACAACTGCGTTAGGAACTATCTGATGGATAGAACTATCTAAACTTCATTAAAATAAAATACTGTTATCAAAATGTGCATTCAAAGAAGCGCTTCCACGAGCATTCATTCGAGTCCAGCTATATCGCAAACTAAACTACATGCATGAACAAGTACTGTAGAAAAGGAATATAATTGATTAAACTTGCTCAATGCTTGAGCGGATTACACGAACACACTCGAAAGCTGATAAGACAACTTTAGTAACAATAATCTTTCTCCACAGGCCACATCGTCTACCATGTCTTGAACCCAGGGCAGCAGCGGGATACAAAGTCGTGCTCTTCTCTACGTGTTAGATATACATCATCAGCTGCATGCCAAATCGATGCCAACATTGAATAACTTGAAATAAGAATGGAAATATGAAACAATGGAATGATAGAGATGTTTCCGGTAAAACAATCTAAACAGAAAACCGGTCGAAAAATTGACACACACAACACGACTGCAAGCAATGATCTCAAATTATCATAGAAGAAGGACTAAATGGGAAACACCATCTAAGAAGAGAGAGAGAGGGCGAGAGAGAGAGTGAGAGTGAGAAAGTGAGAGAGAATGTGTGATAGTGATAGAGAGAGAGAGTGTACGAGAGTGACAGATAGTGAGATATAGTGTAAGAGAGTGAAGGAGAGAACGAGAGCTATACACGACGCCCAGCTGTCCACCAAAAACAACATTCAGACAGTCCCAAATACATTAGATACCACAAGTCAACTGGCCCCAACATATTTAAACTTTGTACACGAACACTATCCAGTACTTTTCAAGTGACTGAATCCATGCGTAAACAGACATATGGCTCAGCTTTAAGTTTGACATTAACGCTGACTATGTCTACTATACAATGTTTCAAGATAAAACAATGAATCAACTTTCTCCATCTTGTGTATCATGCAGTCCAAACGTCAAAACAATGACTCAACTTTCTCCATCTTGTGTATCATGCAGTCCAAACGTCAAAACAATGATTCAACTATCTCCATCTTGTGTATCATGCAGTCCAAACGTCGAAACAATGACTCAACTATCTCCAGCTTGTGTATCATGCTGTCCAAACATCGATGCAGAGATTCATTGGTAGGAAGCATGTCTGCTTTTATGTAAAGATACAAGAACATTGCAATTCACCCAACAAACCTAGCCACCTTCACAGATTTTATATTCACCCTCCCCCTTGCCCACTAAATCTTCCCCCGCCCCCCAAGTCCTCGAAAGTTGGACCCCAGTATCCGAGATAATACTAGCAAATATTTTGTAATATATACTCTACTTGCATCCTATAATATAATCACGCCCTACAGTGGCAGCATGGATACGTGGCAAAGAATGGGCTGGCAAACAAATCTGGCATAAATAGCCAGAAACAGACCACAATCCAACAGTCTCGCCAACAAAAGAACTATATAAAACATACTCTACATCTGCAGACAACAATGAATGGACCGATGTTTCTGCAAGAATTATGTATGCCAACATGTCTAAACCTTATCTCAAAGATGTTATCAACAATTTGAACTCAAGAGACCAGAGTCCAATTTTCAAATTTGGAACAAGACAAATAATCTTTAACATAACCGTAAACCATACACCAAGCACCGCGATTGGTAACGGAAACAGTTAGACACCATTTTCCGGATTGCCCATAATTGTCAGAGACGTAGAGACACATATTACCACAACACCAGCTCACCGCCACCATCACCAACACCATCCATGAAGACACACCACCACCTCCCCGCCCAACATACCATCACCAACCCCATCCAAGAAGACACAACACCCACCCCCTCGCTCCACCCACTATCACTAACCCATGCATGAACGCACACCCTCACCTCCCTGTCCCATCCATAAAGACACATCATTACCCCCCCCCCCCCACCCCGCCAAACATCACCAACCCATGCATGAAGACACACCCCCCCCGCCCCACCCATGACGACACGCCACCACCTCCCCGCCCCACCCATGACGACACGCCACCACCTCCCCGCCCCACCCATAAAGACACACCCCCATCTCCCTGCCCCACCCATGAAGACACACCACCATCTCCCCGCCCCACCCATGAAGACACACCACCACCTCCCCGCACCACCCATGAAGACACACCACCACCTCCCCGCCCCACCCATAAAGACACACCACCATCTCCCCGCCCCACCCATGAAGTAACACCACCACCTCCCCGCCGCACCCATGAAGACACACCACCACCTGCCCACCCCACCCATTAAGACACACCATCACCTCCCCGCCCCACCCATGAAGACACACCATCGCTTCCCCCGCCCCACCCATGAAGACCCACCACCACCTCCCCGCCCCACCCATGAAGACACACCACCAGCTCCCCGCCCCAGCCACCAACACCAACCCACCCATGAAGACCCACCACCACATCCCCGCCCCACCGATGAAGACACACCACCAGCTCCCCTCCCCACCCATGAAGACACACCACCGCCTCCCCGCCCCCCACACCATCACCAACCCACGCATGAAGACCCACCACCACATCCCCGCCCCACCCATGAAGACACACCACCAACTCCCCGCCCCCCACACCATCACCAACCCACGCAAGAAGACACAACCCCAACTAAAGAAAACATGAAGATTCTACTATTTGGCACATTCACAAGAAGAATGAAAACTCGTTATGCTAGGAATCGGAAAAGTCTAAGCACCAAAACATAAATGTGTGAATTTAGGTTTGCAATCTTCATTTCGGCTTCTACGATTATTCGCCAAGTTGTCTTAGGTCAGCCCTACGTTCACCTTTCCTGTAAGGACCATATCATGACGGTTCTGATGATATAATCGGTTAACAAAATAAGACATGGCGTATATTCGTGTGTTTTTTTTAAGCGCAAGATTACCACAGGAGGGGCATGTCTCCCTACCGGGGATCCAGCATTGTATGGGAGTATTGTTATTTGCCTGCAAAATAAGAAGTGTGCAAGAGGTTGATATTGTGTATGTTGGTGCTTCAGACAGAAGTAGAGATTAATTAATCGATCATATCCCTTTAACACCGTACGGAGCACAGGTCTTCAACAAATATTCGCCAAGTCTTCCTCACATGCACTATCATTTCCAGCTCGTCCTCTGTCTTCCCTGCCCTTTTTAGATTAGTCTCAACTTCCCTTTCCATTATTATTTAGGTCTGCCTCTACTTTATAGTACTCTCAGTATTCCAGTATAGTGATTGCCTTGTAATACTATCAGCTGGTTTCCACAATGTGTCTCCTTTCCATCGCTACGTCTTTTATTTGCGTCTAGTTTTATTGGCACCAGTCCGGTTCTTTCCCACAGTTCTATATTAAAAACCATATTTATTCCCTCAAATCGGCGCAAGATTCCAGTGATGAAATCGTGAACTTTATTAGTTGTACTTTACTTTATTCCCCCACGCCACATACCCATACAATAGGCCGGATTTTACATTGGAGTTGAAGACCTTTAATTCTGTTGTAGACCTAACTTCTTTCGATATACATAAATAGGGAGCCGCGTAGCGCAGTGGTTAGTGCACTAGCTTCGCATCTCAGTGGTCCTGGGTTCATTCCCCAGTTTAGGCGGTAATGTTTTTTTCAGAACGCAACGGCTTCCTGGTCGACCCAGCCTTAAATGGGTACCGGTTGAGTCCGGGAAGTAAAAGCGGCGAGGGAGAGGAGATGGCTACCGCATTTAGCCGAGCCTTTAAAATGTGAGATCGCTAACACCTCACACCCCTACGGCAGTAATGGTTTACTTTACTAAATACCTTAAAGCAATAAAAGCCCTCTTTCTTTTACATTCTTAATTTGATATCACTAACAGTACCTCCGACATTGTTTATATTGTCACCAAGATATATGAATTAATCTACCACTTCTAGTACGGTACAGTGTCTCCTAATGCAATCTCATTGCTGTTATGTGCTTATGTTGTCATAGTCTGTGTTTTATCTGTGTACCTCAATTTTTAATGACCATTAAAGTATATTTATATTAAAGTATATTTATTTGATTTTTCACTTGGTTGTTTTGGTACAGAAGAGCCAAGTCATCAGCAAAATCCAGATGATCGAGTCTATTCGTCAATAGGTAAGGGAGTTTTCGTCTTCTTCATAATACAGTCAATAGCCAGCAGAAAGTGCAATGGTAGTAATCGATCGCCCTATCTCACAACATTTCTTATCTCAAGTACAGATCAGCTTACGTAAATGATCTGATAATGCGGATGCATATTTTACTGTACGTTACATATGCATAGCTTTCTCGTTTATCTATACAACTGTTTTTTCTATTGAAGACTTCCGTTAATTTTGTTTCTTATTCTGCCTCTTTTTACCGTTTGCTTGTACATTTTCATTTTCTTTCTTCTCGTCTTATTCTTCGTCTTTACTTTCTTCATCTTTCTCGCATTATTCTTATTCCTCCCCATCTTCATATTTCTCGCATTTTTCTCATTTGTCCCCCATCTTCATATTTCTCGCATTATTCTTATTCTTTACCATCTTCATCTTTCTCGCATTATTCTTATTTCTCCCCCATCTTCATCTTTGAAATTTTAATTCTATATGTTCACAACTGACTCTCTAATCTTCACTCTAAACAAAGCCTTTCTGGCTGTAAGAAATATGAACTAAAACTAAACTAAAATAAACTTGATTACGAATTCCAGCTTGATTTACGAACAGTCACTTGATAGTCAATTGGATTGCCACATGATGGAAGATTTGTGTCTGTTCTGCAACCTAGGTGATTTTGTCTGTGGTCCTATTCTCCTCGTCGACGGTGAATTGTAGTGATCGTCGAAGCGCTGGATCGC
>JAVGWX010000004.1:34475778-34538278 GCA_036924085.1 Ariolimax columbianus | reverse complement strand
AGGATGACTGCAATTATGTTCCCATGCTCCTACTGGGGCTAATCTGTAAGCATTATGAAAGACACTATGACGTCTAATGCATTATAAAAGTACTTGCGTCATAATTCATCCCAAACAAAAAAAATTTATATTTTTATCAAGGCATTTTGAGGTAGTGACGTCCGATTTTTTACTGTTGGGGGTGTTAAAGATTTTGCGAGAATAGACGTGAATGTCTTCCACTTCCGCTTATTCCTGCCGTCCTGGCAATGCATTTCTTGAATCTGTTAACGTTGGTCCATGATAAGGAGAGTAACATCCAGCCTCTACGGTAGCACGGCATTATCCATGCTGTCAGACGATGTAATAACAACTATGTTATCTAACCATATGCCGAACCATAACCATTCGCAAAACTGAATATAACCATCTTTTCTAAACTTGTCTTATTTAAGTCTTTATATATTAAATTTTCTTTAAATATTTCGACCTGTCCTCTTCTTAACCCGAAATGGAATATCCCGTTACAGTCATCAGCCATGGTCACTTACAGTTTAGAAACTATAGATGGCCACGCATCAGCTGTCAAATACGTACAATGGGAACCCAGTGAACTCTTTTTGGGGTGAATTAAAACAAGTACCAAAAATTCATGAAAATAGACATACATCTAGGTAGCTTTCTGCGCATGCGGGTGTGTTGCCTTTTAAAATAGCAGTGACAGCCGCTGACGTATTTCCCCTTCATGTTGGCCAAAATGGGATGCAAAGTATGATAATTTTGGTCATGTTGGCTTTAGTGAGTAAGCCGGTGTATAATGACGGACGCTTATCATATTCGGGGAAAGGGCACATTCTGAGAAATACTACGATTGGTAAGAATTGGGAACAAATAATATTCGAAATGTTGAATGAGATAGGAAAACAAATGGACAATTGTAGTTCAGAAATCAGTGCTGTAAATCTTGATACATTAGGTGTGGAAGAGACAAGATTAACAATCACCGGAGACACGAGTATAGATTAACAACCGCCGGATACGCGAGTAAAGATTAACAATCACCGGATACACGGGTAAAGATTAACAACCGCGGATACACGGGTAAAGATTAACAACCGCCGAATACACGGGTAAAGATTAACAACCGCCGAATACACGGGTAAAGATTAACATTTGCCGGATACACGGGTAAAGATTAACAATCACCGGAAACACGGGTAAAGATTAACAATCACCGGATACACGGGTAAAGATTAACAATCACCGGATACACGGGTAAAGATTAACAATCACCGGATACACGAGTAAAGATTAACAACCGCCGGATACACGAGTAAAGATTAACAACCGCCGGATACTTGAGTAAAGATAAACAATCGCCGGATATACGAGTAAACACTAAAACCGCCAGACACACAAAACTAACAACCGCCGGATACACGAGTAAAGATTAACAACCGTCGATACACGAGTAAAGACTTACATTCATTTATACTTTTAAGAAGAGAAACAAATAAATATTTTTTGTGAAATTTAAAAAAAAGATGTTGTTGTAAACACAGCTGTTTGTAGCCGAGGCCCGAAATGGGGGCAAAGAGTAGTATGGAAACCTGCAAAGCATGTCGATAGCATATAAAGGAGGTTTGGGCATTTGGCTCGCTACCATATACTGTATATATTTTACGCCACAAAAACTTCAACAAACATGGACAAGCCTACTTGAAAGAAATATACAACCCAAACAGAAGAATGCCCTCTGGTGACGCTATATAGAGAAAGCTATAGCGCCCAATTACATGTTTGTCGTCTAGGAAAACCGGTAGATTTGGTAGCTGGAATATTCGTGGAAGTTCTGAACTGCACACCTGGCAGCGAAGGTGAAAATCTACAAGTATATTATCACGAGACTCGATGAAACAAAATGGAAAGAGGTTGCGAGGATGAAACTGTGCACATGGGAATACTGCAGTCCTAGTGGCACACTGAAGAAGGCGTACACCGCCGAAGTGAAATTGACTCTGATACCATAAAAAGAGGCGTAAAAAACACTTAGATTATTGTAAGCAACTGGACTCAGAATGACACTTTTTAAATTGCAAAGAGAAAATAAAGAGAACCATTATCCAATGTCACGCGCCATCTAACCAAACAGACACAAACCCATAAATACTAAACCAAAGTTCAGAAAATATACACTGAAGACAACAAAGGAGTAAAAAAAACATAAGATCAGACGAAAGAAAATGAATTGATCAATTATCACGAGAGGCAGAGGAAGCTGTAGAAAAAAGAAGTATGAAAGAGCTGTACAACAGCACAAAGAAACTGACAAAACAAATTAACAAGTACATGACTTTACTAAAGATGAAGATGGAAATTTGATTAGCAAAGTAAATGAGCAAATGTAAAGTGAGGTTCAGCTCCATTAGATCATAGACCAGCTCGATGTGATCATAGGCCAGCTCATCAGATCATAGACCAGCTCCATCAAATCATAGACCAGCTCCATAAGATCATAGACCAGCCCCATAAGATCATAGACCAGCTCCATAAGATCATATACCAGCTCGATGTGATCATAGACCAGCTCGATGTGATCATTGACCAGCTCCATAAGATCATAGACCAGCTCGATGTGATCATATATCAGCTCGATGTGATCATAGACCAGCTCCATAAGATCATAGACCAGCTCTATCAGATCATAGACCAGCTCCATAAGATCATAGACCAGCTCCATCAGATTATAGACCAGCTCCATAAGATCATAGACCAGCTCCATAAGATCTAAGACCAGCTCCATAAGATCATAGACCTGCTCCACCAGATCATAGACCAGCTCCATAAGATCATAGTCCAGCTCCATAAGATCATAGACCAGCTCCATAAGATCATAGACCAGCTCCATCAGATCATAGACCAGCTCCATAAGATCATAGACCAGCCCCATAAGATCATAGACCAGCTCCATAAGATCATAGACCAGCTCGATGGGATCATAGACCAGCTCCATAAGATCATAGACCAGCTCCATAAGATCATAGACCAGCCCCAAAAGATTATAGACCAGCTCCATAAGATCATAGACAAGCTCCAACAGATCATAGACCAGCTCCATCAGATCATAGACCAGCTCCATAAGATCATAGACCAGCTCCATAAGATCATAGACCAGCCCCATAAGATCATAGACCAGCTCCATAAAATCATAGACCAGCTCGATGGGATCATAGACCAGCTCCATAAGATCATAGACCAGCCCCATAAGAGCATAGACCAGCTCCATAAGATCATAGAAAGCTCCAACAGATCATAGACCAGCTCCAACAGATCATAGACCAGCTCCATCAGATCATAGACCAACCCCATAAGATCATAGACCAGCTCGATGTGATCATAGGCCAGCTCATCAGATCATAGACCAGCTCCATCAGATCATAGACCAACCCCATAAGATCATAGACCAGCTCCATAAGATCATAGACAAGCTCCAACAGATCATAGACCAGCTCCATCAGATCATAGACCAGCTCCATAAGATCATAGACCAGCTCCATAAGATCATAGACCAGCTCTATCAGATCATGACCAGCTCCATTAGATCATAGACCAGCTCAATAAGTTCCTCCCCAGACAATCAGTCTACAGAAACGCAACTGCAAGTTAATTGCAAGAAACCAAACAAAGCAGAAATTAAGAAAGCCTAATTGCTGATGAGAGATGGTAAAATCAGCGGCCTATTCAATATCTCAGCATTAGCAATCAAAACAGATATTGACACTTCCAGATGTATATTATACAAATTACTTGATAACATCTAGTGAAAGAAGTAATATGAACAGAATAGAAGGAGACTATGAAGTCATGTCGTCAAGGAAGTGTAATCTGCAACATTGAAAGCATGATAGCGGAAACTGTGTATTATCAGTGCCTTGGAAAACAATTATCGTGGACATACGCACTAGAAAAGTTATACGAGACTATAGACAGCAGCTGGCAGAAGAACAAGCAGGCTTTCGAGAAAGTAGCTCCTGCATAGACCAGATATCTACACTGAGAACAATACTGAGAACAATTAATATGGAACTCACCACTTTATATCTGTTCTTGAACTTTCAATGCATAGATGGAAAAACACTCTACAATTTGCTCAGGGGCTGTGGAGTATCCCTAAAGTCCACAATCAGTTAAGCGAGTATCCGTAAGGTTCACTAGCATAGTTAAGTGAGTGTCCATAAAGTTCACTACCACAGTTAAGTGAGTGTCCTTAAAGATCACTAATACAGTTAAGTCAGGGTCCCTAAAGATCACTAGCACAGTTAAGTGAGTGTCCCTAAAGTTCACTAGCATAGTTAAGTGAGTGTCCCTAAAGTTCACTAGCACAGTTAAGTCAGGGTCTCTAAAGACCACTAGCACAGTTAAGTGAGTGTCCCTAAAGTTCACTAGCACAGTTAAGTGAGTGTCCCTAACGTTCACTACCACAGTTAAGTCAGGGTCCCTAACGATCACTAGCACAGTTAAGTCAGGGTCCCTAAAGATCCCTAGCACAGTTAAGTCAGGGTCTCTAAAGATCACTAGCACAGTTAAGTCAGGGTCTCTAAAGATCACTAGCACAGTTAAGTGAGTTTCCCTAACGTTCACTACCACAGTTAAGTCAGGGTCCCTAAAGATCACTAGCACAGTTAAGTCAGGGTCCCTAAAGATCACTAGCACAGTTAAGTCAGGGTCCCTAAAGATCACTAGCACAGTTAAGTCAGGGTCTCTAAAGATCACTAGCACAGTTAAGTGAGTGTCCCTACCGATTACTAGCACAGTTAAGTGAGTGTCCCTACCGATTACTAGCACAGTTAAGTGAGTGTCCCTACCGATTACTAGCACAGTTAAGTGAGTGTCCCTACCGATTACTAGCACAGTTAAGTGAGTATCCCTACCGATTACTAGCACAGTTAAGTGAGTGTCCCTACCGATCACTAGCACAGTTAAGTGAGTGTCCCTACCGATCACTAGCACAGTTAAGTGAGTGTCCCTACCGATTACTAGCACAGTTAAGTGAGTGTCCCTACCGATTACTAGCACAGTCAAGTGAGTGTCCCTACCGATCACTAGCACAGTGAAGTGAGTGTCCCTACCGATCACTAGCACAGTTAAGTAAATGTCCCTACCGATTACTAGTATAGTTAAGTGAGTGTCCCTACCGATTACTAGTATAGTTAAGAAATCATTTGAAGATATTAGAGAGAAGTACTGATATGCAACAGGGATGCGTCTTATCATATTTAATTCTTTCTGCTGGACGTTGACTGGATTGTGAAAACATCATACAATAATAGAATTCAATGGACTTGACAAAACGATTTGATGATCTGAGCTTAACTTATGACTTGGCTCTCCTGTTCCATAACCGTAATCAGGTGCAAAATCAAATAAGTATACTTTATAAGTGATCACACACATTCATACCGGAAATGCTCTGTTCTGTTCTAGGAGTCAACTTGACTGCACTCCGGGCATACCCGTAGGTGCTCAGTCTCTCTCAGCAGATGGCGCAAAGTGTGAATGCTTATGGTCCCAGTAGCCTGTTGGTTGTACACCTTCCTTTTCCGTCCTCTCAGGTTCCCTGATCCACTGGGTCCTAATTTGATTCCAAAGTGCCGCAGCCTGCGCCTTGCAGACTCATCCAAAGCAGTGTCGTTTTCCAGCAGGTGGTCCTTGATAACCTTCACTATGTCACCTCTATCCATTTCCACTGTGCCTGTTATGGATGCGTGTGAAGCAAAAAAATCAGCTCGCTCGTTGCCCGAAACCCCCGCATGACCAGGACAGTAGATCCACACCAGCCTCTGGAGTTTTGAGTTCTCCAGCGCTTCTATCCACTCATGTCGCAGCCACCCATTCCGCACCTTCAGAAGTGGTGTTTGGGAGTCTGACACGATGGCTGCTCCTGTTGTAGATGTCTCAGACGGGAAATGCATAAAGAGAAAAACAGAAGATTATGAAAATAAATGCAACTAACAATAATAAAATTGTGTTGAGAGAGACACTCCTATAAGACATGAAAGTATTCGTATATCCTGGTAGTACCATAGCCCAAAAAAAAACTAATATAAAAATATTTAAAAAATAATCTAAAAGGCAAGGGGAGCTTCCGTTTCGCCGAAGAACGTATGAAAATAAATAGAAAATGTCCAACACAAAGACACAAATTTTAAACGTCTATGTTAAGTCCATTTTATTTAATGGTCTGAAACATGGTAGAAACAAAAGCAAGGAAGAAAATGTACAGCCTGGGCAGAATTGAGAGAATTAAATGGTATGATAAGATCACTAATCTGGAACTGTTAAAAAAAACGAATCATTTATCAGTGGGATATGACGTGAAAAGAAGCCCCTAGTGATGGGTAATATATACATTCAGGACACCAACTGATAATATTATCTTCAAAGTATGAGATGTAGAAGGATACCAAAGCATATTTGAAGAAAAGCTCAAGGCAAACATAAACGAAACAAAGAAGTCGTGCACTGAGCTGGAGCGGATGACCCTGGACACAAGGACTTGTCGCGTATTTGTTGAAGACCTGCTCTCTGTACGGAGTTTAAAGTTTTTGGCTGATGATTGGATACACAATGATATAATGATATTGCTGAAGTTGAGAGCCAAGCCATTTCATATTGCCACCTTGCAAACATGCATCAGCATAGGAACAAAGTGAGGAAGAATTTAAAGAATATTGACATTACTTCAAACAGACTGTCAAACCAATTAAGTATACTGATAATAGAGCAAATTTTAACTAAAAAAAGTAAAAGGAAAATACAAGAATATATAATGGCAATATGGAGGAAAACAAATGACATATGAGACAGCCTCATGCAACTTTGTGCAGAAAATTAATAAGGTGTAAGTCCGACTGTCTAAGTAAAACAAAGCATTGAGACAGATGTGACCCGGTATTGGATCAATGTGATTTTCTCGCCAGTGTTCTGAATGTCAATGTGAAGAAATTCGACCCAACGCAGGTAAACGGATAGAGTTACTATGATTATCGTAAGTTAGCCAAATCCCTCGTCATCTAATTAGTGACTCGCATGCCAGGACAGTGTTTTGATATAGTAAAAAAATGGTGGTTTATGGAAGAGGCAGAAATACGAGACAGGTGGCAATAAATCTTCCGGTCAAGCGTCTTGTTGCCCGCTCATGAGACTCGCATCCGATTCGTGTGTATTTTCTATGATTTCGAGCTTTATTCTGGACGTGCCAGCAATTTCTCTTGGATACAAATGTGCTACTTTTATTGATGTGCAATACTGTATTTCTGAACGTGTTCTTTGACAATATACTTTGCCACCTTACAAACTGTGTAGTGTGTAGAACCCAATTTCCTCAAATATCGATATACATTCGTACACCACAAATCTAGGACACAGGTCACCAGGCCATATCTAGGTCAAGGGACATTCTCAAAGTACTCTATACCGCAGCAATGTCCACTAGCATGGACAACCATTCATATATAATTGCAGACAGTCCGACAACACAAATGATATAATTAAAAGCCTTTCTAGAAATTCAAGTCAAACTAGGATTTCTATGTTCAACAGATTCTTCACGCGTAGTAACAGTAACAGCTGTCCAAACATCGAAAATTCAAGGATCGTGAGGAGCTAAAGGCAATATAGACTTGGAGATTTGTTCGCAATTAGACGAACAATATCTCCGTCGGTTCGCTTCTCACTTGCCTCCTCAGCCAATCCTACTGGTTCCATTCCAGAGCGCCACGGGATCAGAGAAGGATGTGATGGCAGAGGCAACCTCATTTGCGTAAAAACCATTGTCTGAAACCACACTACAGATCCATTACACGCTAACCAAGCGTGAATCTGTAGCTATTGTTGTGCCTATGCTGTAAGGGAGCAAAGAGCTTTTATTAACATATTTTTTTTCAAAAAAACCTTCAAGAAATCTATATACAGAGAACAGCACATGAGATAAAATAAGAAATCAAGCTGACTTCATTATGATAAATGGCAGATTCAAAAATAGTGTCACATTGGTAAAAACCTATCCAGGTTCGGAAATCAATTCAGATCACAATCCTGCAATGATAAAAACACTGAAAAGTGTAGAAAAAGTATATTATAAGACACTTAAACAGAAATAGCAGTCCCGAATAAACCAGAAATAAAGAGGAAATGTATACATGTCCAAAATAAATATGAATACCTAATGACACAAAAGCATGGAACAATACGAAATATAAGGCCCAGAAGGAAAGTAATCATTAAGTGAGAAATTGTAACAAAAATAAATACCCCTAACATCAAATAAAACTCTACCAAAAAATAAGCAGCATGATATACAATAGGGCCAAAATAAGTCACTTTAAAATAGGAAACAACGAAATACGTCCGACGTGGACAACGAATCCAAGATGAGCAGAAAGAAACAAATTGTCGTATACAAAAAGGATTTGGAAACAAACTCAGCGCCAGAAATATGCGTGAGGAAATAAAGCATATAACGAACAAGATAAGACTGGTTCGTGAGGAAAGATGCATTAAGAGCAAGGAAGGCAATATCTTGCTTGATAAGTTGTATATAAAACAGATCGGCAGAATATATAGATCAACTGTTCGACGACAATAAAACAGAAAAAGATCAACATTTAATAATAACGGACCCAGTAATCTCATACCAGGACTACCGAAAGCAATAAAGGACCAAACAATTGTAAATCAACAAGTATAGAGCCATTACTTTGGAAGGGCAACAGACCGAGATGATTTCGGTATCGATAAAATTACCAATCTATGCAACAACATCTACATACAAGGATCTATATCGTTTGATCTGAGTACGTCAGAAGTAATCCCCAGCAGCCGGATGGATGAGCCATACAGAATATATGATATCCGAACGTCTGATTAGCGGAGTGGTAGAGCAGTAGCTCTTCACTGTAAAGGTACAGGGTTATCTCACGTTTTCGACCCTACTCAGTCGACCCAGCAATTAATCGGCACTTTACACACAGCAAGGGAAGGAAAGGCAACGAGGAAGAGAACTGGTCTCTCCACTTCATTGACAAAATGTGATCTCGTTCAATAAAGTCTCTAAAACTTCATCGCCGACATCAGTGTAACTTTCAAGTCAGGTCATCCCGTCTCCGGGGAGGTCGTTGGAGCAGCCATGAAGACACCTCCACAACTCCAGGCCACCTCTCTCTGTCAGCGGCCGTTGTCTGTGCCTCTTCTGGTCGGAGATTGGTCCATTCTTATATTTTATCCTCCCACCTCATTTTCTTACCACCTTTCATCGACGGCCTTGCACCTTTCAGTGCAGGATCGTATTTTCAAGTCCATTTGATCCCGAGTGTAACTTTACCTTACAATTAACATACTGCTCAAAATTAAAAGGAAAAGAATAAAGCGTAAAGTTGACAAACAGATTGATGTAGACCGATTTGAATTTCAACAGAACAGCGAATGTTAAGAAACACTATTTTGTATAAGATAGCAGATACATCTTTAGAAGTACAGAAACGAACATATGCGTGCTTTATAAACTACAAATTGGTTTTCAGCAGAGTCCAGCATGAAGATACATGTCTGGAAAAATATATATGGATGAAAACGACAAAAAGTATATTTATATATAAGAATACTTGCAATTTATACTGGTAGCAAACCGTCACTGTAAGATCTGACAGGATTTAACACACATATAGAATGAAAACGAGGTGTGAGATATGGATTTGCACCATCTCCGTGTCTGCTTAACATGTACACGAAACATATTTAAAGTGGATGTACGGAACACAGTGATTAGTTATCGGTGTAGAGATAATAAATAATCTCACACCTGCTCAACAGATGCGAATAAATGTTCAAATATTAGAACAACTCACGAGCTTATCGTATCTTGGAAATGTAGTTATGAAGGATAGAATAAACGAAGGAGAAATCAAGAAAAGAATAGGGATGACTAAAGTTGTTTTCACTGACACGAGACACACGTTAACATCAAAACTGATACTTCACATATTTCAAATGATAGTTTGTATATTCAGAATTATTGTACGGCATACTGTGATCGAGAGGTAAGACATTTATCTATTAAATCGATGAACGGAAACGGGGGTACGATCGAATCCCACAAGTTTCAAGCGATACTATGGTCTCCAGGGAGTTAAGTCTAGAGTACATGCATCCTGAGTTACCTTCAGGTCGTCTTGCCACTGGTCTAAGGTCGCTCGGGACGAGGTTGATAACCAGTGCAGTTTTTGATCTCAGTATTACCCAAACACAACGCAAGTTACATCATCAAGACAAAACCCGTCTGATGTCGCCATCATCTCTTGTGATGGGTAACTATGGCATAGAAAAATGGACGATTAACAACACATTGCTGGAGATCAGAATTGAGACTTTTGAAATGTGGCTAGAGAAATGGGGCACCGACATTGAAAGGACAGGATGACACATGAGAATGGCTTGGATTCCTGATTTGTAGGTGAGATACGAATATTATATAAACAGCCGTGGACTAGAGTGCGTCGACGTGCATGGAGTCCGCAAGGAGACAGCACTTTCACTATGCATACACATCATACAGACCACCTGTTTGTCTTGAAATAACTAACTCCTACACTCTATGGTATCTGACGAGCGACTGAGTAAGTACGGAAGTGAGACACAGGCTCCGTGTAATAGGGTTACTTGCAGTTTGCCTTTATTCTTTACATGGAGCGAGAACGAAACGGAAGAGAAAAGCTCTATTCCCTTATTTTCTTTTCCGTCCGCTGCTTTTTGAATATGATGACAAAAGATACCTCCATTAGTTATTTTTCTTTTGTGTGCGTTATTTCTATCATAGTTGGCTAGATATTAATAGGCTCATAGTGTACACTGCTATCGACGATAAAGTGTTCGAGACGTTATTGTATTATAACTCTGCTTATTATGAAGCGGGGTACCACGTTCACTTCCTCTCTGCATTTTCTTCCCTAACAAAAAGTCATGTGTTTGTTTTAAGATAGGACGACTGGTACGTGTCGACAACAAGACGTGAACCATGGTACTTTTTCTGTGACAAGCAAATCGGTCTCGATGTCCTATTCCGACGCCATCGCTTTCACCTACACGGGAAAATGTGTCTAGCTGAACTCCTTTCATTCACATTTGTCACGCAGGATCAATCGACGGAAGTGTGAATTGTTCGAGACCAAGTATGACATAGGAATCGAGTGTGCCAACTATCTGGGTCGCAATTAGTATGGCTAGATTTGCTTGATTTTATCTGTGAGTGTTTAATCCTTCACCGGGCCAGTTGTATATTAGAGCTGCTCAAGAGCTTTGACCACAACTTCCCCACCTCTCTGGCCGTTAGCCCATTATTTTGTTACTTATCCAATACGTAAGAAAATAACCACCAAGTACATCGACAGTTTATGTGCAAAAAAGACTTTTCAAGTGTTTATTTTGTAAAAAAAAAATAACAAGGTGTCATTTCTCGTATTATGTTAGAGCTGTTGATTTTCAGATCAAATGTGCGGGATTTAACTCCCGTTACGTGACACGCACCAGTCGACCCAGTTGTAAATAGCTACCTGGATTAATGCTAATGAAGAAAATGTATAGCGGAAGGGACTAGCACCCTGCCTCAGGAACAAGCTGTGACCTCTTAGAATGAAATCTCTTAACATTTCCTCCCTGGCAGTAGTGGCTGGTTTGACCTTGACCTCTGATTATTTTGTCTTCGTTATCGCCCACCACAAAGAAGTTCACAGGGTAGAAGGAGTAAGGTTAATATGACATTACAAGCTTGACGCTTAGACAGGACGGGAATTTGATACTGGGACTAGCAACGTCATCATGTAAAACCCTTGTTAAACAACCGATACTGTAATAGCTTGGATACATGTTTCGTGTAAGGGGGACGGACCAGTTCTAATAGGGCCTTTTGGTTTCCCTGCAGACAAAGGATGAAATGAATCAATCGATGGTACTTGTCCTATGGTTATCATAACTGGATAACTATGTGGGTAGAGTTATCAAAACTGGATAACTATGTGGGTAGAGTTATCATAACTGGATAACTATGTGGGTAGAGTTATCATAACTGGATAACTATGTGGGTAGAGTTATCATAACTGGATAACTATGTGGGTAGAGTTATCATAACTGGATAACTATGTGGGTAGAGTTATCATAACTGGATAACTATGTGGGTAGAGTTATCATAACTGGATAACTATGTGGGTAGAGTTATCATAGCTGGACAACTTTGTGGGTAGAGTTATCATAAACTGGACAACTTTTGTGGGTAGAGTTATCATAACTGGATAACTATGTGGGTAGAGTTATCATAACTGGATAACTATTTGGGTAGAGTTATCATAACTGGATAACTATGTGGGTAGAGTTATCATAAACTGGACAACTTTTGTGGGTAGAGTTATCATAATTGGGAACCTTTTAAAGGTAGAGTTATCATAACTGGAAACTTTTGCTGATAAGAGTTATAATAACTGGAAACCTTTCATGGTAGAGTTATCATAACTGGATCCTTTTAAGTATAGGTATCATAACTAGTAAACTTTTAAGGTAGAGTTTGCAGAACTGGAAACCTTTAAAGTACCATTTTCGAAACTGGAAACCTTTAAAGTACCGTTTTCATAACTGGAAACCTTTAAAGTACCGTTTTCAAAATAATCTTTGGGTTGTAGCTATCAGAACTCGAAACTTTTGCTGGTAGCTTTTCATAACTGGAAAACTTTGCTGATAGAGTTATCATAACTAGTAATCTGGTAGAGTTAACCTAATTGAAAATCTCTTTTTTTAGCGTTATAGTAAGTGTATCCCTTATCCGGCAATATCTTGTATCTCAATTGTATCTCTATCCCGGATTTAATGGAAATCATTACGAGTAAAATTAACATAACTAGAACTCTTTGCTGGTAGAATTATCATAACTGGAATTATATGCTAGTAGTGTTAACATTACTGAAAACAAATGTGGCTGGAAATCATTGCGGAAATAGTTAAACAAACGGGAAATCATTGCGGAAATAGTTAAACAAATGGGAAATCATTGTCAGTAGAATTACAAAATCTGAAAATCGTTGGTAATTATTGATGGACGCGTTTTGGCAGTTTATACTGTAACGTTGTCGTAAATGAGAATTGCTGCGCGTAGACATCATACTAGGGAATATCTACGGGTAGACATCATATTAGGGAATATCTACGGGTAGACATCATATTAGGGAATATCTACGAGTAGACATCATATTTGGGAATATCTGCGGGTAGACATCATATTAGGGAATATCTGCGGGTAGACCTCATTTTAGGGAATATCTACGGGTAGACATCATATTAGGGAATATCTGCGGGTAGACATCATATTAGGGAATATCTGCGAGTAGACATCATATTAAGGAATATCTACGAGTAGACATCATATTAGGGAATATCTGCGGGTAGACATCATATTAGGGAATATCTGCGGGTAGACATCATATTAGGGAATATCTGCGGGTAGACATCATATTAGGGAATATCTGTGGGTAGACATCATATTAGGGAATATCTGCGGGTAGACATCATATTAGGGAATATCTGCGGGTAGACATCATATTAGGGAATATTTGCGGGTAGACATCATATTAGGGAATATTTGCGGGTAGACATCATATTAGGGAATATCTGCGGGTAGAGATCATATTAGGGAATATCTTCGGGTAGACATCATACCAAAGAATATCTGCGGGTAGACATCATTTTAGGGAATATCTACGGGTAGACATCATATTAGGGAATATCTGCGGGTAGACATCATTTTAGGGAATATCTACGAGTAGACATCATATTAGGGAATATCTGCAGCTAGACATCATTTTAGCGAATATCTGCGGGTAGACATCATACCAAAGAATATCTGCGGGTAGACATCATTTTAGGGAATATCTACGGGTAGAAATCATTTTAGGGAATATCTACGGGTAGACATCATATTAGGGAATATCTACAGGTAGAAATCATATTAAGGAATACCTGCAGGTAGACATAATATTAGGGAATATCTGCGGGTAGAAATCATTTTAGGGAATATCTACGGGTAGATATCATATTAGGGAATATCTGCGGGTAGACATCATTTTAGGGAATATCTACGGGTAGACATCATATTAGGGAATATCTGCGGGTAGACATCATATTAGGGAATATCTGCGGGTAGACATCATATTAGGGAATATCTACGGGTAGACATCATATTAGGGAATATCTGCGGGTAGACATCATATTAGGGAATATCTGCGGGTAGACATCATATTAGCGAATATCTAGGGGTAGACATCATATTAAGGAATATCTGCGGGTAGACATCATATTAGGGAATATCTGCGGGTAGACATCATTTTAGGGAATATCTACAGGTAGACATCATATTAGGGAATATCTGCGGGTAGACATCATATTAGGGAATATATACGGGTAGACATCATATTAGGGAATATCTGCGGGTAGACATCATATTAGGGAATATCTGCGGGTAGACATCATATTAGGGAATATCTGCGGGCAGACATCATTTTAGGGGATATCTATAGCTAGACATCATATTTAGGAATATCTGCGGGTAGACATCATATTAGGGAATATCTGCGGGTAGACATCATATTAGGGAATATCTGCGGGTAGACATCATATTAGGGAATATCTGCGGGTAGACATCATATTCGGGAATATCTGCGGGTAGACATCATATTAGGGAATATCTGCGGGTAGACATCATATTAGGGCATATCTTCGGGTAGACATCATATTAGGCAATATCTGCGGGTAGACATCATATTAGGGAATATCTACGGGTAGACATCATATTAGGGAATATCTGCGGGTAGACATCATATTAAGGAATATCTGCGGGTAGACATCATATTAGGGAATATCTACGGGTAGACATCATATTACGGAAAATCTGCGGGTAGACATCATATTAGGGAATATCTGCGGGTAGACATCATTTTAGGGAATATCTACAGGTAGACATCATTTTAGGGAATATCTGCGGGTAGACATCATATTAGGGATTATATACGGGTAGACATCATATTAGGGAATATCTGTGGGTAGACATCATATTAGGGAATATCTGCGGGTAGACATCATATTAGGGAATATCTGCGGGTAGACATCATTTTAGGGAATATCTACGGGTAGACATCATATTTGGGAATATCTGCGGGTAGACATCATATTAGGGAATATCTGGGGGTAGACATCATATTAGGGAATATCTGCGGGTAGACATCATATTAGGGAATATCTGCGGGTAGACATCATACCAAAGAATATCTGCGGGTAGACATCATATTAGGGAATATCTGCGGGTAGACATCATATTAGGGAATATATGCGGGTAGACATCATATTAGGGAATATCTGCGGGTAGACATCATATTAGGGAATATCTGCGGGTAGACATCATTTTAGGGAATATATACGGGTAGACATCATATTAGGGAATATCTGCGGGTAGACATCATATTAGGGAATATCTGCGGTTAGACATCATATTAGGGAATATCTACGGGTAGACATCATATTAGGGAATATCTGCGGGTAGACATCATATTAGGGAATATCTGCGGGTAGACATCATATTAGGGAATATCTACGGGTAGACATTATATTAAGGAATATCTGCGGGTAGACATCATATTAGGGAATATCTGCGGGTAGACATCATTTTAGGGAATATCTACAGGTAGACATCATATTAGGGAATATCTGCGGGTAGACATCATATTAGGGAATATATACAGATAGACATAATTTTAGGGAATATCTTCGGGTAGACATCATATTTGGGAATATCTGCGGGTAGACATCATATTAGGGAATATCTTGGGGTAGACATCATTTTGGGGAATATCTACGGGTATACATCATATTAGGGAATATCTGCGGGTAGACATCATATTAGGGAATATCTGCGCGTAGACATCATTTTAGGGGATATCTATAGCTAGACATCATATTTAGGAATATCTGCGGGCAGACATCATATTAGGGAATATCTGCGGGTAGACATCATATTAGGGAATATCTGCGGGTAGACATCATATTAGGGAATATCTGCGGGTAGACATCATATTCGGAAATATCTGCGGGTAGACATCATATTAGGGAATATCTGCGGGTAGACATCATATTAGGGAATATCTTCGGGTAGACATCATATTAGGGAATATCTGCGGGTAGACATCATTTTAGGGAATATCTACAGGTAGACATCATATTAGGGAATATCTGCGGGTAGACATCATATTAGGGAATATATACGGGTAGACATCATATTAGGGAATATCTGCGGGTAGACATCATATTAGGGAATATCTGCGGGTAGACATCATATTAGGGAATATCTGCGGGTAGACATCATTTTAGGGAATATCTACGGGTAGACATCATATTTGGGAATATCTGCGGGTAGACATCATATTAGGGAATATCTGGGGGTAGACATCATTTTGGGGAATATCTACGGGTATACATCATATTAGGGAATATCTGCGGGTAGACATCATATTAGGGAATATCTGCGGGTAGACATCATATTAGGGAATATCTGCGGGTAGACATCATATTCGGAAATATCTGCGGGTAGACATCATATTAGGGAATATCTGCGGGTAGACATCATTTTAGGGAATATCTAAAGATAGACATCATATTAGGGAATATCTGCGGGTAGATATCGTATTAGGGAATATATACGGGTAATATCATATTAGGGAATATCTGCGGGTAGACATCATATTAGGGAATATCTGCGGGTAGACATCATATTAGGGAATATCTGCGGGTAGACATCATTTTAGGGAATATCTACGGGTAGACATCATATTTGGGAATATCTGCGGGTAGACATCATATTAGGGAATATCTGGGGGTAGACATATTTTGGGGAATATCTACGGGTATACATCATATTAGGGAATATATGCAGGTAGACATCATATTAGGGAATATCTGCGGGTAGACATTATTTTAGGGGATATCTATAGCTAGACATCATATTTAGGAATATCTGCGGGTAGACATCATATTAGGGAATATCTGCGGGTATACATCATATTAGGGAATATCTGCGGGTAGACATCATATTAGGGAATATCTGCTGATAGACATCATATTCGGGAATATCTGCGGGTAGACATCATATTAGGGAATATCTACGGGTAGACATCATATTAGGGAATATCTGCGGGTAGACATCATATTAGGGAATATCTGCGGGTAGACATCATTTTAGGGAATATCTACGGGTAGACATCATATTTGGGAATATCTTCGGGTAGACATCATATTAGGGAATATCTGGAGGTAGACATCATGTTAGGGAATATCTGCGGGTAGTCATCATATTAGGGAATATCTGCGGGTAGACATCATACCAAAGAATATCTGCGGGTAGACATCATATTAGGGAATATCTGCGGGTAGACATCATATTAGGGAATATATGCGGGTAGACATCATATTAGGGAACATCTGCGGGTAGACATCATATTAGGGAATATCTGCGGGTAGACATCATTTTAGGGAATATCTACGGGTAGACATCATATTAGGGAATATCTGCTGGTAGACATCATATTAGGGAATATCTACGGGTAGACATCATATTAGGGAATATCTGCGGGTAGACATCATATTAGGGAATATCTGCGGGTAGACATCATATTAGGGAATATCTACGGGTAGACATTATATTAAGGAATATCTGCGGGTAGACATTATATTAGGGAATATCTGCGGGTAGACATCATTTAAGGGAATATCTACAGGTAGACATCATATTAGGGAATATCTGCGGGTAGACATCATATTAGGGAATATATACGGGTAGACATCATATTAGGGAATATCTGCGGGTAGACATCATATTAGGGAATATCTGCGGGTAGACATCATATTAGGGAATATCTGCGGGTAGACATCATTTTAGGGAATATCTACGGGTAGACATTATATTTTGGAATATCTGCGGGTAGACATCATATTAGGGAATATCTGGGGGTAGACATATTTTGGGGAATATCTACGGGTATACATCATATTAGGGAATATATGCGGGTAGACATCATATTAGGGAATATCTGCGGGTAGACATCATTTTAGGGGATATCTATAGCTAGACATCATATTTAGGAATATCTGCGGGTAGACATCATATTAGGGAATATCTGCAGGTAGACATCATATTAGGGAATATCTGCATGTAGACATCATATTAGGGAATATCTGCGGGTAGACATCATATTCGGGAATATCTGAGGGTAGACATCATATTAGGGAATATCTGCGGGTAGACATCATATTAGGGAATATCTTCGGGTAGACATCATATTAGGCAATATCTGCGGGTAGACATCATATTAGGGAATATCTACGGGTAGACATCATATTAGGGAATATCTGCGGGTAGACATCATATTAGGGAATATCTGCGGGTAGACATTATATTAGGGAATATCTACGGGTAGACATCATATTAAGGAATATCTGCGGGTAGAAATCATATTAGGGAATATCTGCGGGTAGACATCATTTTAGGGAATATCTACAGGTAGACATCATATTAGGTAATTTCTGCGGGTAGACATCATATTAGGGAATATATACGGGTAGACATCATATTAGGGAATATCTGCGGGTAGACATCATATTAGGGAATATCTGCGGGTAGACATCATTTTAGGGAATATCTACGGGTAGACATCATATTTGGGAATATCTGTGGGTAGACATCATACCAAAGAATATCTGCGGGTAGACATCATATTAGGGAATATCTGTGGGTAGACATCATATTAGGGAATATATGCGGGTAGACATCATATTAGGGAATATCTGCGGGTAGACATCATATTAGAGAATATCTGCGGGTAGACATGATATTAGGGAATATCTGCGGGTAGACATCATTTTAAGGAATATCTACGGGTAGACATCACATTAGGGAATATCTGCGGGTAGACATCATATTAGGGAATATCTACATGTAGACATCATATTAGGGAATATCTGCGGGTAGACATCATATTAGGGAATATCTGCGAGTAAACATCATATTAGGTAATATCTGCGGGTAGACATCATATTAGGGAATATCTACGGGTAGACATCATGTTAGGGAATATCTGCGGGTAGACATCATATTAGGGAATATCTGCGGGTAGACATCATTTTAGGGAATATCTGCGGGTAGACATCATTTTAGGGAATATCTACGGGTAGACATCATATTTTGGAATATCTGCGGGTAGACATCATATTAGGGAATATCTGGGGGTAGACATCATATTAGGGAATATCTGCGGGTAGACATCATATTAGGGAATATCTGCGGGTAGACATAATACCAAAGAATATCTGCGGGTAGACATCATATTAGGGAATATCTGCGGGTAGACATCATATTAGGGAATATATGCGGGTAGACATCATATTAGGGAATATCTGCGGGTAGACATCATATTAGGGAATATCTGCGGGTAGACATCATTTTAGGGAATATCTACGGGTAGACATCATATTAGGGAATATCTGCGGGTAGACATCATATTAGGGAATATCTGCGGGTAGACATCATTTTAGGGAATATCTGCGGGTAGACATCATATTAGGGAATATCTGAGGGTAGACATCATATTAGGGAATATCTGCGGGTAGACATCATATTAGGGAATATCTACGGGTAGACATAATATTAAGGAATATCTGCGGGTAGACATCATATTAGGGAATATCTGCGGGTAGACATAATTATAGGGAATATCTACAGGTAGACATCATATTAGGGAATATCTGCGGGTAGACATCATATTAGGGAATATATACGGGTAGACATCATATTAGGGAATATCTGCGGGTAGACATCATATTAGGGAATATCTGCGGGTAGACATCATATTAGGGAATATCTGCGGGTAGACATCGTATTAGGGAATATCTGCGGGTAGACATCATATTAGGGAATATCTGCGGGTAGACATCATATTAGGGAATATCTGCGGGTAGACATCATATTAGGGAATATCTGCGGGTAGACATCATACCAAAGAATATCAGCGGGTAGAGATCATATTAGGGAATATCTGCGGGTAGACATCATATTAGGGAATATATGCGGGTAGACATCATATTAGAGAATATCTGCGGGTAGACATCATATTAGAGAATATCTGCGGGTAGACATCATTTTAAGGAATATCTACGGGTAGACATCACATTAGGGAATATCTGCGGGTAGACATCATGTTAGGGAATATCTGCGGGTAGACATCATATTAGGGAATATCTGCGGTTAGACATCATTTTAGGGAATATCTACGGGTGGATATCATATTAGGGAATATCTGCGGGTAGGCATCATTTTAGGGAATATCTACGGGTAGACATCATATTAGGGAATATCTGCAGGTAGACATCATATTAGGAAATATCTGCAGGTAGACATAATATTAGGGAATATCTGCGGGTAGAAATCATTTTAGGGAATATCTACGGGTAGATATCATATTAGGGAATATCTGCGGGTAGACATCATTTTAGGGAATATCTACGGGTAGACATCATATTAGGGAATATCTGCGGGTAGACATCATATTAGGGAATATCTGCGGGTAGACATCATATTAGGGAATATCTACGGGTGGACATCATATTAAGGAATATTTGCGGGTAGACATCATATTAGGGAATATCTGCGGGTATACATCATAGTAGGGAATATCTGCGGGTAGACATCATATTAGGGAATATCTGCGGGTAGACATCATTTTAGGGAATATCTGCGGGTAGACATCATTTTAGGGAATATCTACGGGTAGACATCATATTTAGGAATATCTGCGGGTAGACATCATATTAGGAAATATCTGGGGGTAGACATCATATTAGGGAATATCTGCAGGTAGACATCATATTAGGGAATATCTGCGGGTAGACATCATACCAAAAAATATCTGCGGGTAGACATCATATTAGGGAATATCTGCGGGTAGACATCATATTAGGGAATATATGCGGGTAGACATCATATTAGGGAATATCTGCGGGTAGACATCATATTAGGGAATATCTGCGGGTAGACATCATTTTAGGGAATATCTACGGGTAGACATCATATTAGGGAATATCTGCGGGTAGACATCATATTAGGGAATATCTACGGGTAGACATCATATTAGGGAATATCTACGGGTAGACATCATATTAGCGAATATCTGCGGGTAGACATCATATTAGGGAATATCTGCGGGTAGACATCATATTAGGGAATATCTACGGGTAGACATCATATTAAGGAATATCTGCGGGTAGACATCATATTAGGGAATATCTGCGGGTAGACATCATTTTAGGGAATATCTACAGGTAGACATCATATTAGGGAATATATACGGGTAGACATCATATTAGGGAATATCTGCGGGTAGACATCATATTAGGGAATATCTGCGGGTAGACATCATATTAGGGAATATCTGCGGGTAGACATCGTATTAGGGAATATCTGCTGGTAGACATCATATTAGGGAATATCTGCGGGTAGACATCATATTAGGGAATATCTGCGGGTAGACATCATATTAGGGAATATCTGCGGGTAGACATCATACAAAAGAATATCAGCGGGTAGAGATCATATTAGGGAATATCTGCGGGTAGACATCATATTAGGGGATATATGCGGGTAGACATCATATTAGGGAATATCTGCGGGTAGACATCATATTAGAGAATATCTGCGGGTAGACATCATATTAGGGAATATCTGCGGGTAGACATCATTTTAAGGAATATCTACGGGTAGACATCACATTAGGGAATATCTGCGGGTAGACATCATATTAGGGAATATCTACGGGTAGACATCATATTAGGGAATATCTGCGGGTAGACATCATATTAGGGAATATCTGCGGGTAGACATCATATTAAGGAATATATGCGGGTAGACATCATATTAAGGAATATATGCGGGTAGACATCATATTAGGGAATATCTGCGGGTAGACATCATGTTAGGGAATATCTGCGGGTAGACATCATATTAGGGAATATCTGCGGTTAGACATCATTTTAGGGAATATCTACGGGTGGATATCATATTAGGGAATATCTGCGGGTAGGCATCATTTTAGGGAATATCTACGGGTAGACATCATATTAGGGAATATCTGCAGGTAGACATCATATTAGGAAATATCTGCAGGTAGACATAATATTAGGGAATATCTGCGGGTAGAAATCATTTTAGGGAATATCTACGGGTAGATATCATATTAGGGAATATCTGCGGGTAGACATCATTTTAGGGAAGATCTACGGGTAGACATCATATTAGGGAATATCTGCGGGTAGACATCATATTAGGGAATATCTTCGGGTAGACATCATATTAGGGAATATCTACGGGTAGACATCATATTAGGGAATATTCGCGGGTAGACATCATATTAGGGAATATCTGCGGGTATACATCATAGTAGGGAATATCTACGGGTAGACATCATATTTGGGAATATCTGCGGGTAGACATCATATTAGGGAATATCTGGGGGTAGACATCATATTAGGGAATATCTGCGGGTAGACATCATATTAGGGAATATCTGCGGGTAGACATCATACCAAAGAATATCTGCGGGTAGACATCATATTAGGGAATATCTGCGGGTAGACATCATATTAGGGAATATATGCGGGTAGACATCATATTAGGGAATATCTGCGGGTAGACATCATATTAGGGAATATCTGCGGGTAGACATTATTTTAGGGAATATCTACGGGTAGACATCATATTAGGGAATATCTGCGGGTAGACATCATATTAGGGAATATCTACGGGTAGACATCATATTAGGGAATATCTACGGGTAGACATCATATTAGCGAATATCTGCGGGTAGACATCATATTAGGGAATATCTGCAGGTAGACATCATATTAGGGAATATCTACGGGTAGACATCATATTAAGGAATATCTGCGGGTAGACATCATATTAGGGAATATCTGCGGGTAGACATCATTTTAGGGAATATCTACAGGTAGACATCATATTATGGAATATCTGCGGGTAGACATCATATTAGGGAATATCTGCGAGTAGACATCATATTAGGGAATATCTGGGGGTAGACATCATTTTGGGGAATATCTGCGAGTAGACATCATATTAGGGAATATCTGCGAGTAGACATCATATTAGGGAATATCTGCGGGTAGACATCATATTAGGGAATATCTGCGGGTAGACATCATTTTAGGGGATATCTATAGCTAGACATCATATTTAGGAATATCTGTGGGTAGACATCATATTAGGGAATATCTGCAGGTAGACATGATATTAGGGAATATCTGCGGGTAGACATCATATTAGGGAATATCTGCGGGTAGACATCATATTCGGAAATATCTGCGGGTAGACATCATATTAGGGAATATCTGCGGGTAGACATCATATTAGGCAATATCTTCGGGTAGACATCATATTAGGCAATATCTGCGGGTAGACATCATATTAGGGAATATCTACGGGTAGACATCATATTAGGGAATATCTGCGGGTAGACATCATTTTAGGGAATATCTACGGGTAGACATCATATTAGGGAATATCTGCGGGTAGACATCATATTAGGGAATATCTACGGGTAGACATCATATTAGGGAATATCTACGGGTAGACATCATATTAGCGAATATCTGCGGGTAGACATCATATTAGGGAATATCTGCGGGTAGACATCATATTAGGGAATATCTACGGGTAGACATCATATTAAGGAATATCTGCGGGTAGACATCATATTAGGGAATATCTGCGGGTAGACATCATTTTAGGGAATATCTACAGGTAGACATCATATTATGGAATATCTGCGGGTAGACATCATATTAGGGAATATATGCGGGTAGACATCATATTAGGGAATATCTGGGGGTAGACATCATTTTGGGGAATATCTGCGAGTAGACATCATATTAGGGAATATCTGCGAGTAGACATCATATTAGGGAATATCTGCGGGTAGACATCATATTAGGGAATATCTGCGGGTAGACATCATTTTAGGGGATATCTATAGCTAGACATCATATTTAGGAATATCTGCGGGTAGACATCATATTAGGGAATATCTGCAGGTAGACATGATATTAGGGAATATCTGCGGGTAGACATCATATTAGGGAATATCTGCGGGTAGACATCATATTCGGAAATATCTGCGGGTAGACATCATATTAGGGAATATCTGCGGGTAGACATCATATTAGGCAATATCTTCGGGTAGACATCATATTAGGCAATATCTGCGGGTAGACATCATATTAGGGAATATCTACGGGTAGACATCATATTAGGGAATATCTGCGGGTAGACATCATATTAGGGAATATCTACGGGTAGACATCATATTAGGGAATATCTACGGGTAGACATCATATTAGCGAATATCTGCGGGTAGACATCATATTAGGGAATATCTGCGGCTAGACATCATATTAGGGAATATCTACGGGTAGACATCATATTAAGGAATATCTGCGGGTAGACATCATATTAGGGAATATCTGCGGGTAGACATCATTTTAGGGAATATCTACAGGTAGACATCATATTAGGGAATATATACGGGTAGACATCATATTAGGGAATATCTGTGGGTAGACATCATATTAGGGAATATCTGCGGGTAGACATCATATTAGGGAATATCTGCGGGTAGACATCGTATTAGGGAATATCTGCTGGTAGACATCATATTAGGGAATATCTGCGAGTAGACATCATATTAGGGAATATCTGCGGGTAGACATCATATTAGGGAATATCTGCGGGTAGACATCATACAAAAGAATATCAGCGGGTAGAGATCATATTAGGGAATATCTGCGGGTAGACATCATATTAGGGAATATATGCGGGTAGACATCATATTAGGGAATATCTGCGGGTAGACATCATATTAGAGAATATCTGCGGGTAGACATCATATTAGGGAATATCTGCGGGTAGACATCATTTTAAGGAATATCTACGGGTAGACATCACATTAGGGAATATCTGCGGGTAGACATCATATTAGGGAATATCTACGGGTAGACATTATATTAGGGAATATCTGCGGGTAGACATCATATTAGGGAATATCTGCGGGTAGACATCATATTAAGGAATATATGCGGGTAGACATCATATTAGGGAATATCTGCGGGTAGACATCATGTTAGGGAATATCTGCGGGTAGACATCATATTAGGGAATATCTGCGGTTAGACATCATTTTAGGGAATATCTACGGGTGGATATCATATTAGGGAATATCTGCGGGTAGGCATCATTTTAGGGAATATCTACGGGTAGACATCATATTAGGGAATATCTGCAGGTAGACATCATATTAGGAAATATCTGCAGGTAGACATAATATTAGGGAATATCTGCGGGTAGAAATCATTTTAGGGAATATCTACGGGTAGATATCATATTAGGGAATATCTGCGGGTAGACATCATTTTAGGGAATATCTACGGGTAGACATCATATTGGGGAATATCTGCGGGTAGACATCATATTAGGGAATATCTTCGGGTAGACATCATATTAGGGAATATTCGCGGGTAGACATCATATTAGGGAATATCTTCGGGTAGACATCATATTAGGGAATATTCGCGGGTAGACATCATATTAGGGAATATCTGCGGGTATACATCATAGTAGGGAATATCTACGGGTAGACATCATATTTGGGAATATCTGCGGGTAGACATCATATTAGGGAATATCTGGGGGTAGACATCATATTAGGGAATATCTGCGGGTAGACATCATATTAGGGAATATCTGCGGGTAGACATCATACCAAAGAATATCTGCGGGTAGACATCATATTAGGGAATATCTGCGGGTAGACATCATATTAGGGAATATATGCGGGTAGACATCATATTAGGGAATATCTGCGGGTAGACATCATATTAGGGAATATCTGCGGGTAGACATTATTTTAGGGAATATCTACGGGTAGACATCATATTAGGGAATATCTGCGGGTAGACATCATATTAGGGAATATCTACGGGTAGACATCATATTAGGGAATATCTACGGGTAGACATCATATTAGCGAATATCTGCGGGTAGACATCATATTAGGGAATATCTGCAGGTAGACATCATATTAGGGAATATCTACGGGTAGACATCATATTAAGGAATATCTGCGGGTAGACATCATATTAGGGAATATCTGCGGGTAGACATCATTTTAGGGAATATCTACAGGTAGACATCATATTATGGAATATCTGCGGGTAGACATCATATTAGGGAATATCTGCGGGTAGACATCATATTAGGGAATATCTGGGGGTAGACATCATTTTGGGGAATATCTGCGAGTAGACATAATATTAGGGAATATCTGCGAGTAGACATCATATTAGGGAATATCTGCGGGTAGACATCATATTAGGGAATATCTGCGGGTAGACATCATTTTAGGGGATATCTATAGCTAGACATCATATTTAGGAATATCTGCGGGTAGACATCATATTAGGGAATATCTGCAGGTAGACATGATATTAGGGAATATCTGCGGGTAGACATCATATTAGGGAATATCTGCGGGTAGACATCATATTCGGAAATATCTGCGGGTAGACATCATATTAGGGAATATCTGCGGGTAGACATCATATTAGGCAATATCTTCGGGTAGACATCATATTAGGCAATATCTGCGGGTAGACATCATATTAGGGAATATCTACGGGTAGACATCATATTAGGGAATATCTGCGGGTAGACATCATATTAGGGAATATCTGCGGGTAGACATCATTTTAGGGAATATCTACGGGTAGACATCATATTAGGGAATATCTGCGGGTAGACATCATATTAGGGAATATCTACGGGTAGACATCATATTAGGGAATATCTACGGGTAGACATCATATTAGCGAATATCTGCGGGTAGACATCATATTAGGGAATATCTGCGGGTAGACATCATATTAGGGAATATCTACGGGTAGACATCATATTAAGGAATATCTGCGGGTAGACATCATATTAGGGAATATCTGCGGGTAGACATCATTTTAGGGAATATCTACAGGTAGACATCATATTATGGAATATCTGCGGGTAGACATCATATTAGGGAATATCTGCGGGTAGACATCATATTAGGGGAATATCTGGGGTAGACATCATTTTGGGGGAATATCTGCGAGTAGACATCATATTAGGGAATATCTGCGAGTAGACATCATATTAGGGAATATCTGCGGGTAGACATCATATTAGTGAATATCTGCGGGTAGACATCATTTTAGGGGATATCTATAGCTAGACATCATATTTAGGAATATCTGCGGGTAGACATCATATTAGGGAATATCTGCAGGTAGACATGATATTAGGGAATATCTGCGGGTAGACATCATATTAGGGAATATCTGCGGGTAGACATCATATTCGGAAATATCTGCGGGTAGACATCATATTAGGGAATATCTGCGGGTAGACATCATATTAGGCAATATCTTCGGGTAGACATCATATTAGGCAATATCTGCGGGTAGACATCATATTAGGGAATATCTACGGGTAGACATCATATTAGGGAATATCTGCGGGTAGACATCATATTAGGGAATATCTACGGGTAGACATCATATTAGGGAATATCTACGGGTAGACATCATATTAGCGAATATCTGCGGGGTAGACATCATATTAGGGGAATATCTGCGGCTAGACATCATATTAGGGAATATCTACGGGTAGACATCATATTAAGGAATATCTGCGGGTAGACATCATATTAGGGAATATCTGCGGGTAGACATCATTTTAGGGAATATCTACAGGTAGAAATCATATTAGGGAATATATACGGGTAGACATCATATTAGGGAAAATCTGTGGGTAGACATCATATTAGGGAATATCTGCGGGTAGACATCATATTAGGGAATATCTGCGGGTAGACATCGGTATTAGGGAATATCTGCTGGTAGACATCATATTAGGGAATATCTGCGAGTAGACATCATATTAGGGAATATCTGCGGGTAGACATCATATTAGGGAATATCTGCGGGTAGACATCATACAAAAGAATATCAGCGGGTAGAGATCATATTAGGGAATATCTGCGGGTAGACATCATATTAGGGAATATATGCGGGTAGACATCATATTAGGGAATATCTGCGGGTAGACATCATATTAGAGAATATCTGCGGGTAGACATCATATTAGGGAATATCTGCGGGTAGACATCATTTAAGGAATATCTACGGGTAGACATCACATTAGGGAATATCTGCGGGTAGACATCATATTAGGGAATATCTACGGGTAGACATTATATTAGGGAATATCTGCGGGTAGACATCATATTAGGGAATATCTGCGGGTAGACATCATATTAAGGAATATATGCGGGTAGACATCATATTAGGGAATATCTGCGGGTAGACATCATGTTAGGGAATATCTGCGGGTAGACATCATATTAGGGAATATCTGCGGTTAGACATCATTTTAGGGAATATCTACGGGTGGATATCATATTAGGGAATATCTGCGGGTAGGCATCATTTGAGGGAATATCTACGGGTAGACATCATATTAGGGAATATCTGCAGGTAGACATCATATTAGGAAATATCTGCAGGTAGACATAATATTAGGGAATATCTGCGGGTAGAAATCATTTTAGGGAATATCTACGGGTAGATATCATATTAGGGAATATCTGCGGGTAGACATCATTTTAGGGAATATCTACGGGTAGACATCATATTGGGGAATATCTGCGGGTAGACATCATATTAGGGAATATCTGCGGGTAGACATCATATTAGGGAATATCTACGGGTAGACATCATATTGGGAATATTTGCGGGTAGGACATCAAATTAGGGAATATCTGCGGGTATACATCATAGTAGGGAATATCTGCGGGTAGACATCATATTAGGGAATATCTGCGGGTAGACATCATTTAGGGAATATCTGCGGGTAGACATCATTTTAGGGAATATCTACTGGGTAGACATCATATTTGGGAATATCTGCGGGTAGACATAATATTAGGGAATATCTGGGGGTAGACATCATATTAGGGAATATCTGCGGGTAGACATCATATTAGGGAATATCTGCGGGTAGACATCATACCAAAGAATATCTGCGGGTAGACATCATATTAGGGAATATCTGCGGGTAGACATCATATTAGGGAATATATGCGGGTAGACATCATATTAGGGAATATCTGCGGGTAGACATCATATTAGGGAATATCTGCGGGTAGACATCATTTTAGGGAATATCTACGGGTAGACATCATATTAGGGAATATCTGCGGGTAGACATCATATTAGGGAATATCTACGGGTAGACATCATATTAGGGAATATCTACGGGTAGACATCATATTAGCGAATATCTGCTGGTAGACATCATATTAGGGAATATCTGCGGGTAGACATCATATTAGGGGAATATCTACGGGTAGACATCATATTAAGGAATATCTGCGGGTAGACATCATATTAGGGAATATCTGCGGGTAGACATCATTTTAGGGAATATCTACAGGTAGACATCATATTAGGAATATCTGCGGGTAGACATCATATTAGAAAATATATACGGGTAGACATCATATTAGGGAATATCTGCGGGGTAGACATCATATTAGGGAATATCTGCGGGTAGACATCATACCAAAGAATATCTGCGGGTAGACATCATATTAGGGGAATATCTGCGGGTAGACATCATATTAGGGAATATCTGCGAGTAGACATCATTTTAGGGAATATCTACGGGTAGACATCATATTAAGGAATATCTGCGGGTAGACATCATATTAGGGAATATCTGCGGTAGACATCATTTTAGGGAATATCTACAGGTAGACATCATATTAGGGAATATCTGCGGGTAGACATCATATTAGGAAATATATACGGGTAGACATCATATTACGGAATATCTGCGGGTAGACATCATATTAGGGAATATCTGGGGGTAGACATCATTTTGGGGAATATCTGCGAGTAGATATCATATTAGGGAATATCTGCGAGTAGACATCATATTAGGGGACTATCTGCGGGTAGACATCATATTAGAGAATATCTGCGGGTAGACACAAATTTAGGGGATATCTATAGCTAGACATCATATTTAGGAATATCTGCGGGTAGACATCATATTAGGGAATATCTGCAGGTAGACATGATATTAGGGAATATCTGCGGGTAGACATCATATTAGGGAATATCTGCGGGTAGACATCATATTCGGAAATATCTGCGGTAGACATCATATTAGGGAATATCTGCGGGTAGACATCTTATTAGGGAATATCTGCGGGTAGACATCATTTTAGGGAATATCTACAGGTAGACATCATATTAGGGAATATCTGCGGGTAGACATCATATTAGGGAATATCTTCGGGTATACATCATATTAGGGAATATCTTCGGGTAGACATCATATTAGGGAATATCTGCGAGTAGACATCATTTTAGGGAATATCTACGGGTAGACATCATATTAAGGAATATCTGCGGGTAGACATCATATTAGGGAAATCTGCGGGTAGACATCATATTAGGGAATATCTGCGAGTAGACATCTATTTAGGGAATATCTGCGGGTAGACATCATATTAAGGAATATCTGCGAGTAGACATCATATTAGGGAATATCTGCAGGTAGACATCATATTAGAAAATTTCTGCCAGGTAGACATAATATTAGGGAATATCTGCGGCTAGAAATCATTTTAGGGAATATCTACGGGTAGATATCATATTAGGGAATATCTGCGGGTAGACATCATATTAGGGAATATCTGCGGGTAGACATCATATTATGGAATATCTACGGGTAGACATCATATTAGGGAATATCTGCGAGTAGACATCATATTAGGGAATATCTGCGTGTAGACATCCTATTAGGGAATATCTACGGGTAGACATCATATTAAGGAATATCCTGGCGGGTAGACATCATATTAGGGAATATCTGCGGGTAGACATCATTTTAGGGAATATCTTCGGTAGACATCATATTAGGGAATATTTTCGGCTAGACATCATATTAGGGAATATCTGCGCGTAGACATCATATTAGGGAATATCTGCGGGTAGACATCATATTAGGGAATATCTGCGGGTAGAACATCATATTAGGGAATATCTACGGGTAGACATCATGTAGGGAATATCTGCTGGTGGACATCAATATTAGGGAATATCTACGGGTAGACATCATATTAGGGAATATCTGTGGGTAGAAATCATATTAGGGAAATATCTGCGGGTAGACATCATATTAGGGAATATCTGCGGGTAGACATCATTTTAGGGAATATCTGCTGGTAGACATCATTTAGGGAATATCTACGGGTAGATATCATTTTAGAGATGAAGTCTACGGGTACACATCATATTAGGGAATATCTTCGGGTAAACATTATATTAGGGAATATCTGCGGGTAGACATCATTTTAGGGAATATCTGCAGTTAGACATCATATTAGAGAATATCTGCGGGAAGACATCATATTAGGGAATATCTACGGCTAGACATCATTTTAGGGAATATCTACGGGTAGACATCATTTTAGGGAATATCTGCTGGTAGACATCATTTTAGGAATATTTACGGGTAAGACAACATTTTAGGGGAATATCTACGGGTAGACATCATGTAAGGGAATATCTGCGGGTAGACATCATGTAAGGGAATCTCTGCTGGTAGACATCATATTAGGGAATATCTGCGGGTAGACAGCATATTAGGGAATATCTGCGGGTAGACATCATATTAGGGAATATCTGCGGGTAGACATCATATTAGGGAATATCTGCAGGTAGACATCATATTAGGGAATATATACGGTTAGACATCATATTAGGGAATATCTGCGGGTAGACAGCATATTAGGGAATATCTGCTGATAGACATCATATTAGGGAATATCTACGGGTAGACATCATATTAGGGAATATCTGCGGGTAGACATCATTTTAGGGAATATCTACGGGTAGACATCATATTAGGGAATATCTACGGGTAGACATAATATTAGGGAATATCTGCGGGTAGACATCATATTAGGGAATATATACGAGTAGATATCATTTTAGAGATGATGTCTACGGGTAGACATCTTATTAGGGAATATCTACGGGTAGACATCATATTAGGGAATATCTGCGGGTAGACATCATTTTAGAGAATATCTGCGGGAAGACATCATATTAGGGAATATCTACGGCTAGACATCATATTAGGGAATATCTACGGGTAGACATCATTTTAGGGAATATCTGCATGTAGACAACATTTTAGGGAATATCTACGGTTAGACATCATTTTAGGGAATATCTGCGGGTAGACATCATTTAAGGGAATCTCTGCGGGTAGACATCATATTAGGGAATATCTGCGGGTAGACATCATATTAGTGAATATCTGCGGGTAGACATCATATTAGGGAATATCTGCCGGTAGACATCATATTAGGGAATATCTGCGGGTAGACATCATATTAGGGAATATCTACGGGTAGACATCATTTTAGGGAATATCTGCGGGTAGACATCATATTAGGGATTATCTGCGGGTAGACATCATATTAGGGAATATCTGCGGGTAGACATCATATTAGGGAATATCTGCGGGTAGACATCATATTAGGGAATATCTGCGGGTAGACATCATATTAGGGAATATCTGCGGGTAGACATCATTTTAGGGAATATCTACGGGTAGACATCATTTTAGGGAATATCTACGGGTAGACATCATATTAGGGAATATCTGCGGGTAGACATCATATTAGGGAATATCTCCGGGTAGACATCATATTAGGGAATATTTGCGGGTAGACATCATATTAGGGAATATCTGCGGGTAGACATCATATTAGGGAATAGCTGCGGGTAGACATCATTTTAGGGAATATCTACGGGTAGACATCATATTAAGGAATATCTTCGGGTAGACGTCATAATAGGGAATATCTGCAGGTAGACATCATATTAGGGAATATCTGCGGTTAGACATCATATTACGGATAATCTGCGGGTTGACATCATATTAGGGAATATTTTCGGGTAGACATCATATTAGGGAATATCTGAAGGTAGACATCATATTAGGGAATGTCTACAGGTAGACATCATATTAGGGAATATCTGCGGGTAGACATCATATTAGGGAATATATACGGGTAGACATCATATTAGGGAATATCTGCGGGTAGATATCATATTAGGGAATATCTGCGGGTAGACATCATATTAGGGAATATCTACGGGTAGACATCATATTAGGGAATATCTGCGGGTAGACATCATATTAGGGAATATCTGCGGGTAGACATCATTTTAGGGAATATCTACAGGTAGACATCATATTTGGGAATATATGCGGGTAGACATCATATTAGGGAATATCTGCGGGTAGACATCATATTAGGGAATATCTGCGGGTAGACATTATATTAGGGAATATCTGCGGGTAGACATCATATTAGGGAATATCTACGGGTAGACATCATGCAAAAGAATATCTGCGGGTAGACATCATATTAGGGAATATCTGCGGGTAGACATCATATTAGGGAATATCTTCGGGTAGACATCATTTTAGGGAATATCTGCGGGTAGAAATCATATTAGGGAATATCTGCGGGTAGACATCATTTTAGGGAATATCTACGGGTAGACATCATATTAGGGAATATCTGCGGGTAAACATAATATTAGGGAATATCTGCGGGGAGACATCATATTAGGGAATTTCTGCGGGTAGACATCATTTTAAGGAATATCTACGGGTGGACATCATATTAGGGAATATCTGGGGGTAGACATCATTTTCGGGAATATCTACGGGTATACATCATATTAGGGAATATCTGCGGGTAGACATCATATTAGGGAATATCTGCGGGTAGACATCATTTTAGGGAATATCTACGGGTAGACATCATATTAAGGAATATCTGCGGGTAGACATCATATTAGGGAATATCTGCGGGTAGACATTTTATTAGGGAATATCTGCGGGTAGACATCATATTAGGGAATATCTGCGGGTAGACATCATATTAGGGAATATCTGCGGGTAGACATCATATTAGGGAATATCTGCGAGTAGACATCATATTAGCGAATATCTGCGGTTAGACATCATATTAGGGAATATCTTCGGGTAGACATCATATTAGGGAATATCTACGGGTAGACATCATACCAGGGAATCTCTGCTGGTAGACATCATATTAGGGAATATCTGCGGGTAGACATCATATTAGGGAATATCTGCGGGTAGACATCATATTAGGGAATATCTGCGGGTAGACATCATATTAGGGAATATCTGCTGGTAGACATCATTTTAGGGAATATCTACGGGTAGACATCATTTTAGGGAATATCTACGGGTAGACATCATTTTAGGGAATATCTTCTGGTAGACATCATTTTAGTGAATATCTGCTGGTAGACATCATTTTAGGGAATATCTACGGGTAGATATCATTTTAGAGATGATGTCTACGGGTAGACATCATATTAGGGAATATCTACGGGTAGACATCATATTAGGGAATATCTGGGGGTAGACATCATTTTAGGGAATATCTGCGGGTAGACATCAAATTAGAGAATATCTGCGGGTAGACATCATATTAGGGAATATCTGCGGGTAGACATCATATTAGGGAATATCTGCGGGTAGACATCATATTAGGGAATATCTGCGAGTAGACATCATATTAGCGAATATCTGCGGTTAGACATCATATTAGGGAATATCTTCGGGTAGACATCATATTAGGGAATATCTACGGGTAGACATCATACCAGGGAATCTCTGCTGGTAGACATCATATTAGGGAATATCAGCGGGTAGACATCATATTTGGGAATATCTGCGGGTAGACATCATATTAGGGAATATCTGCGGGTAGACATCATATTAGGAAATATATGCGGGTAGACATCATTTTAGGGAATATCTGCTGGTAGACATTATTTTAGGGAATATCTACGGGTAGACATCATTTTAGGGAATATCTACGGGTAGACATCATACCAGGAAATCTCTGCTGGTAGACATTATTAGGGAATATCTGTGGGTAGACATCATATTAGGGAATATCTGCGGGTAGACATCATATTAGGGAATATCTGCGGGTAGACATCATATTAGGAAATATATGCGGGTAGACACCATTTTAGGGAATATCTGCTGGTAGACATCATTTTAGGGAATATCTACGGGTAGACATCATTTTAGGGAATATCTGCGGGTAGACATCATTTTAGGGAATATCTTCTGGTAGACATCATTTTAGTGAATATCTGCTGGTAGACATCATTTTAGGGAATATCTACGGGTAGATATCATTTTAGAGATGATGTCTACGGGTAGACTTCATATTAGGGAATATCTACGGGTAGACATCATATTAGGGAATATCTGGGGGTAGACATCATTTTAGGGAATATCTGCGGGTAGACATCATATTAGAGAATATCTGCGGGTAGACATCATATTAGGGAATATCTGCGGGTAGACATCATATTAGGAAATATCTGCGGGTAGACATCATATTAGGGAATATCTGCGAGTAGACATCATATTAGCGAATATCTGCGGTTAGACATCATATTAGGGAATATCTTCGGGTAGACATCATATTAGGGAATATCTACGGGTAGACATCATACCAGGGAATCTCTGCTGGTAGACATCATATTAGGGAATATCTGCGGGTAGACATCATATTAGGGAATATCTGCGGGTAGACATCATATTAGGGATTATCTGCGGGTAGACATCATATTAGGAAATATATGCGGGTAGACATCATTTTAGGGAATATCTGCTGGTAGACATCATTTTAGGGAATATCTACGGGTAGACATCATTTTAGGGAATATCTACGGGTAGACATCATTTTAGGGAATATCTTCTGGTAGACATCATTTTAGTGAATATCTGCTGGTAGACATCATTTTAGGGAATATCTACGGGTAGATATCATTTTAGAGATGATGTCTACGGGTAGACATCATATTAGGGAATATCTACGGGTAGACATCATATTAGGGAATATCTACGGCTAGACATCATTTTAGGGAATATCTACGGGTAGACATCATTTTAGGGAATATCTGCTGGTAGACATCATTTTAGGGAATATTTACGGGTAGACATCATTTTAGGGAATATCTACGGGTAGACATCATTTAAGGGATTATCTGCGGGTAGACATCATATTAGGGAATCTCTGCTGGTAGACATCATATTAGGGAATATCTGCGGGTAGACATCATATTAGGGAATATCTGTGGGTAGACATCATATTAGGGAATATATGCAGGTAGACATCATATTAGGGAATATCTGCTAGTAGACATCATATCAGGAAATATCTGCGGGTAGACATCATATTAGGGAATATCTGCGGGTAGACATCATATTAGGGAATATCTGCGGGTAGACATCATATTAGGGAATATCTGCGGGTAGACATCATATTAGGGAATATCTGCGGGTAGACATCATATTAGGGAATATCTGCGGGTAGACATCATTTTAGGGAATATCTGCGGGTAGACATCATATTAGGGAACATCTGCGGGTAGACATCATATTAGGGAATATCTGCGGGTAGAGATCATATCAGGGATTATTTGCGGGTAGACATCATATCAGGGAATTTCTGCGGGTCGACCTATAATAACTAGAAATCCCTGCGGGTAGAAATCATAACTGGGAACATTTGCTGGTGGACTAATCATTACTGGACATTTTTGCGGGTGGACCTATTATAACTGGGAATCTTTGCGGGTGGACCTATCATATCTGGATATCTCTGTAGGGGGACATCATAACTGGAAATCTCTGCTGGTGGACCTATCATAACTGGAAATCTCTGCTGGTGAACCTATCATAACTGGAAATCTCTGCTGGTTGACCTATCATAGTAATATCTGAGATTGCTTGCAGCTTTCAAATTACGCTTTGTCGGCAGTTGGCGTAAATACACTTGTAAAACTTATTAAAGGCATAACCTTGGTCTAGTCTCAGGCTATCAGAACGACTGTGAGCAGCCGCGGTCGGAGGTCTCATTGACATGGTTGAATTTTACTCTTCAGATTTTTTTTCTGCCTGACAGGAATTCTTTTTATGTTCTAGAATTGTAAAATTCTGAAAAAGGGTAAGGTATTCCGAAATTGAGACATAAGATGTCACTGTCAAATTGTTTAACTCACGGCTATGATTGCTCCACCGTCTGGCGTTCTTCGTGGCTGAAATACACGTAACTGAGAACAAAACAGAGTTTTTGGTGAAACGGAGAGAAATTTTCTTATCAGTTTCTATTACTAAAAATAATTTTGTTATTCTTATGTGCTTTGGTTATTGTTCATGTTATGGCATGCTTTTATATATGGGTTGGCTGGGCTTAGCTTCGTTCATTCTCAATTTCCCACTACCAAACACTGAAAGGGCTTAAGTAGCAGAATGTAGTCCAGAGAACGGAATGCGTTTTGTCGTAGTTTACAGCTTGACTGCGATATTTGCACCTTTCGGTCCAACACATCCGACTTCAGCAAGCATTTTTTTAGTACCGGGTTAGCATTCCCTTTTCGATCCCTTCTCCTTAGCCAGTCTGCCCTGCTGCAGCCTGTTATCCAGGATCACCGCGTTGAGGTGTAGAAGGGTCTTGGCAGCTTTGGTTCGCTGGCCCTGACGCTAGCAGTCAGCTATGGGTCGCTGACCACTGCAGCTCATGCGCTGCTCAGCATCTTGATCCCCTTATATATATATATATATAATATATATATATATATATATATATATATATATATATATATATATATATATATATATATATGAGACAGGCAGGCTAGAGTCATGCAAATGGTGAACGTAATTACAGCAGTCAGCGACTCACAATTGACACTGCCTGTGTCAGGCTGAGCTGTCCAAAATCCTTTGGAAACTGACTGCACGCGTGCAGTTTGGCTGAGAGAATATAAATTGAAAAGGAAAGTCAAACCCAATCCCAAAAATGTACATGCTGAAGATGCACCTGTGGGTCCGTAAGGCGCAGATACCACAACTGTAAACCGCAACAAAACGAACTGATCACGGCGAACGAATAATTGGTAGAACAGTCTTTCAATAAAACAAGTCCTTTGCAGACAAAATAGTTTAACAGACTGTTTTGTTTGATTAAAACAATGCATTTCTTGATTCTACTGACGAAGGCATGCCCTTTAGGTGATACCAGGACGTATATGGGTGTGTGTATTTTTTAAATGTTATATGACAGTTTTGCAGTACATCATGACGTATATGGGTGTGTGTATGTTTGTTAAATGTTCTATGACAGTTTTGCAGTACATCAGGACGTATATGGGTGTGTGTATGTTTGTTAAATGTTCTATGACAGTTTTGCAGTACATCAGGACGTATATGGGTGTGTGTATGTTTGTTAAATGTTCTATGACAGTTTTGCAGTACATCAGGACGTAAATGGGTGTGTGTATGTTTGTTAAATGTTCTATGACAGTTTTGCAGTACATTAGTTTAATTTTGGCAATCCTTTCTGTACGCGGAAAAGTGGTCATCTTAGTCTTAGTCGACCTGTGCATCTACAAGGACGATAGCCCTTTTGCAGGTCTGAACTCTTTTGCGAGTTGATAGTAGCTGGGTGCATTTCTCTGCTTAGCGCTCTGGGCTCGACCAATGTTTTTTTGGTTTTGTGCTGGTCTCATCTCGGTTTCCAGTCGATTCTGTCTCGGGCACGGGTTGTCCAATGAAAGGCTAACTTCTGTCTCGGGCACGGGTTGTCCAGTGGATGGCTAACTTCTGTCTCGGGCACGGGTAGTCTAGTGGATGGCTAACTTCTGTCTCGGGCACGGGTTGTCCAGTGGATGGCTAACTTCTGTCTCGGGCACGGGTTGTCCAATGGATGGCTAGCTTCTGTCTCGGGCACGGGTTGTCCAGTGGATGGCTAACTTCTGTCTCGGGCACGCGTTGTCCAGTGGATGGCTAACTTGTTTGTTTTAGAATCAAGAGTGTCGTGCAGCTCGAGCGAATCTTGCCATCTAGTATGTGTCTTCCAGGTTGTTGTTTTTTTTTTGCAGCGTGGGTACTACATATTTTCCTTCCTTCTGACTACATGACCAGCCTAGCGGTGCTTGGAGTTGTTGGCATGATGGATGACATCCTTGTCGTGTGACGATGCCCGTATGTCACTTTTATGTAAGCCCATTTGGCATTATTGCAAAAGTGATAGGCCCACCAGACGGCTCTCGAATGAAGCATGTTATATCCTTAGCTGGTTCTCCATGGCATTTGTCAGAGACGAGGTTTCACTTCCATAGCTAACGTTGGTAGCACTACTTAGTCCAATATTTATGCTCGTTGTCTGTTCTGTCTTCTGACGTCTGTTGCCGCCTGTATCGAGTTGAAGGCTTCTCAGCCTGCTGGATGGTGCCTGGTCATACCAAGAAAAATACCGGGCATACCCAAATCAACGCGAGATGATTTCGAGCCCGGTATGTTGGGATTGTAAACCAAGCTTGCCCCTGGGATACATCTGGGATACACCCTGGGATACACTTTTCACTTGATATACCTTTACAGGGACCACGAATAGTACTACTACATCTTAGACGCAGAATCACGTTTGGGGGTGATCAGGCACTATTGAGTGCTCCTACAGTTCACTAGGGAATATATGAAGAGGTTTGCAAATAGTCGTTGTCGGGCTCTGCATCAACATCAAGTTTCTGAGCCCAGTGTGATACAAATGTGTGTCTATCATGGATGTCTCTTGCCACCATTTCTCTTTCTGCTGACGGTTGGCTAGATTATGATGTCGCTAACAACAACCACCAATGGCGGGATTATGTGGGTTTCAACCAAAGCAACTTGATGATCTGGACGTTTCCATGACTTGACTCTTCTGTCCTATACGCACGGTCAGATCAGTTGGACATTTCCATGACTATACGCTTCTGGTCTATACTCACGGACAGATCATCTGGACTTTTCCATGGCTTGACCCATCTGGCCTTTACCAAGGTCAGATGCAACATCCAGATTTTTTGACGGGCTGTCACAGACTGAGTCTACAAGCACACAAGTCAAATGTGCGTGTTTTGAGAACTAATTCCACTATATATGATAACAATTGTGTTGGGTCAGAGCATCTAACAGGTTTTGAGCTTTGTCGCATATTTTGATTGTAAAACAAAGACACAAAGAGAGATATGGATGCGGATGTCAGAGAACAGATACACAAAGGTAATACGTGCTGTCATGTACATCTGCAGAAATTAATCACAACAAATTAAATCAAACACAAAAATACAAATCTTCAATTTCAAAGTCATTTAAATTATAATGGCTCTCAAACGCGGACGCTCATAAACAAAGTTAACAGAGCAAGTGTAGACTTTCATATCTTAGTGTCTGTGAAGAACAAAGGGATCGAAATGGTATGATATGATCGTTAATATGGATCTGTGATAGAGAGAAGGGCAGAAACCAGTGGGACAGCACATGAAAGGAGGTGTTGGCTTTGGGCAGGACATACCTTAAGGAAACACGTTCATAACATTACAAGACATACTCTATTCTGGAACCCCAAAGTCAAAGAAAGTAGAGCAGACCTGCTCATTCATTGTGAAGGGAGTTTGAGGAAAATACCAAGGAGGCTAGGAAAAAGTGTATTAGCCCGGGGCAGATGGCCCATGACAGGAGGACTTGGGGTGTAATTGTTGAAGGCCCTTGCTCCAATGGGGGTGGTAAAGGTTTTGGGTGATTGATGGATATGATATGCTTCACATAATTACCATTACAATACAGCAAAGCAGACCCATAGGTGATCAGTCTTATTAATCAAGTGGCAAAGGGTAGGGATATAAACGACTCTCTTTCCTTACTAGTTGCACATACTTCAACTCCGTCCTCCAAGGCAGCCTTATCTGCTAAACTACTCAATTGATTTTGCAGAGACACAGAGATACCTGACTGCCCGTAATGATATAATGTACAACCCCACTTCTAACTCCGGAAAATCCATGTTACTTTCAGTAGGGCATGAGCCGCCAATAAAGGATAAAACAACCATATGTCATTACATCACCAAGGAAATATAACGCGTCAACAATAAAGAGCAGTGATTGCACGTAATCAAACTGCGTCCATTATCGACTCACATTTGTTTGCGCGGTTTGAGGATTGCTAGCTCAATCGATTAGCAATCGTCATCAATTTTTGTTATTTAAAAGAAATTTCTAAATACTGCTCTACATACCACGTGATACATAATCTACTTCCTCAATTTAAGACGAGATCAAGATGCTGAACGATGCATGAACTATACCAGCCAGCGCCCCCTCCCCCCCCCCTTCCCCCTTTCGGAGTTGACTGCTGGCTTTCGAGCTAACCCCCCCCCCCCCCCCCCCCCAGCTGCCAAAACCGTTCTCCACGTCCACGTGATGACCATGGATAGCAGATTTTAACAATGCAGACTGGCTAAGGAAAGGGATAGAAGTGAAAAGGCTAACCCAGTACCCAAAAATTCCTGCTGAAGATGGGTGTGTCGGACTGAAAGGTGCAAATTTCGCAGTCAGTGTGTAAACTACGACATAGGGCATTCCGTTCTCTGGAATACAATTTGCTACTTGCACAGCCCTTTTCAAGGTTTGGTATCGGGAGTCTGAGAACGAACGACGACGACAAAGACGAAGAAGAAGATGAAGAAGAGGATTTAACACACATTTCATATTCGTTAATCCATCTTGGAGTTTGTCATCTCATGAGCATGTTTCATTGAGAGTTTTCGACATTAATGACACCTTGAAATCTTAATAAGAAACAAGAAACTAAAACAAATCTTTGCTTCTTAAATTGCTTTATATCTGTCCCAGCTCCCATTTCTGTGTGAAAAGTGATGCCATTTATTTGTGTGTTTTTCTTTAAGAGTTTTTGACCTCTACACGTGCTCTTTGTTTCTCCAGTTGCCTTGTCGTGGTACAGATTCAACGACAGCGATTTTATCAAACACTTATTTATCTTATTTGCGGTAATGTTTCAACGGTGTTCTGGCAAACTGTGTAGACCACTCAACATTAAGCAGACTTGTGGTCTCCTCGCAATGTTTCCTCCCTAAAATGTCAGCTACTCATTTACAGCTGGGTAGACCTATAGTATCGGAACAGGATCGAACCCAGTCCCAGCGTCAGAGTTTAAGACTAACCGCTTCAATTAGACCATTTCATATCAACAAACAGACATAAACAGGGCCCAACTCTGAGACAAAACATTTCTGCCCTTTATCAGAAAGGGGCACATCTCGTATGTAACCTACAGCTCCAGGGATCAGTTACGTGCGACAAAGAAATGGCATTTTAATGCTCCCTGTTTTACCCCGCGGCGAGTCTGTCCATATTGGTAAACCAAAAACAGAAAAGTGGTCCTGTCTGGACAAGATCCCGGGGTTGAGTTTGATAAGCCTATCGGACAGCTCAAACGTGGATTCGGGCTAATTCCGCCGATGGTCAGAGATGAAATCCTCTCCCATGCAGGGTGCTGCCCACCTTCGACAACAACAATCGGATACAACCGTCTGGAGTTGACAGGACAGGAAATCAACTACTGATAGGGGCCCATTCTGGACGTTCTGTTAATGTAACAGGGAACCAAATAAATACTTTTATGTTTCTATTTCCACTCGTACGATCCAGACCCTAACTATGGCCAACGGACCGCGTTTGTTAGATAAGTCGTTTAATTACAGGGAACCAAATAAATACTTTTATGTTTCTATTCCCACTCGTACAATCCAGACCCTAACTATGGCCAACGGACCGCGTTTGTTAGATAAGTCGTTTTATTACAGGGAACCAAATAAATACTTTTATGTTTCTATTCCCACTCGTACGATCCAGACCCTAACTATGGCCAACGGACCGCGTTTGTTAGATAAGTCGTTTTATTACAGGGAACCAAATAAATACTTTTATGTTTCTATTCCCACTCGTACGATCCAGACCCTAACTATGGCCAACGGACCGCGTTTGTTAGATAAGTCGTTTTATTACAGGGAACCAAATAAATACTTTTATGTTTCTATTCCCACTCGTACGATCCAGACCCTAACTATGGCCAACGGACCGCGTTTGTTAGATAAGTCGTTTTATTATTCGTTATCATCGCTATCGTTATGATTAGTTAGGTTATAGCATCATTGTCGGGATTTGCCCCTTACCAAGGAGGAATACAACTGAGTGGAAGAATAACATTTACAAATTAAAATAATGCGAGGCTGTGGATTAAAATAAAGTGTAAGAAGCATGTTCAGATCTCGTTCAGATTCCGCTCTGAGACAAAATTTAGGACTACAAGGTCTTATGCAGGAACACATCGGACAATTTCTCAAATATAAATTAACACACAAGTGTAGTATGTGAACCATGCCTGTAGGTGTGTGGTATGTGAACCATACCTGTAGGTGTGTGGTATGTGAACCATACCTGTAGGTGTGTGGTATGTGAACCATGCCTGAAGGTGTGTGGTATGTGAACCATGCCTGTAGGTGTGTGGTATGTGAACCATGCCTGTAGGTGTGTGGTATGTGAACCATACCTGTAGGTGTGTGGTATGTGAACCATATCTGTAGGTCTGTGGTATGTGAACCATACCTGTAGGTGTGTGGTATGTGAACCATACCTGTAGGTGTGTCGTATCTGAACCATACCTGTAGGCGTGTGTGTTTTACACTTCTTAGTGGTTGTAACAAATGCCTCATCATAGAATTGTTTTCTGCGAGTATGGACTTTGAAATATGCTTGCAAGGCTGAAGCTCAAACGCATTCGACGTTCGGTGGCGTGGCTGGGCGTTCTCCAACGCTCCAGTCTAGATGTCTGAGTGATTCCCAGGTTATATGGCCACTGAGTCCTTTCGAGCACGTTGAGCCAGGCGACCAGGAAAGGATGCACATGGCAGCAACCTCATTATGTAGCAGTTATACCTGCTGAAAACGCAATGCCAACAAATGGATTCAATATTCCCTAAAAATAGGCTAGGACAAACGAAATGCATTATCGGACCTGTACTCCATCTAAAGTGACAGGGACAAGATGAACCCGCTATACTTATAACGTCTTGTTTTTTTAATATTTCTGCTCACGCTGAACTGACCCCAACTTGTTTATGTGTTTATCGAAATTGTATCCAGACCTGCTTCCTCGTGTTTTCTGAGGCCGGAAAGGGAACAAATAATAACAATACTTTTATCTGGTGAGAGATGTGGCCGACTGTCCAACAATAACCACTGAGTATATGCCATCCGGAACTTGAATTTGTTGAGAGATGTGACCGACTGTCCAACAATAACCACTGAGTATATACCATCCGGAACTTGAATTTGTTGAGAGATGTGACCGACTGTCCAATAATAACCACTGAGTATATGCCATCCGGAACTTGAATTTGTTGAGAGATGTGACCGACTGTCCAACAATAACCACTGAGTATATGCCACCCGGAACTTGAATTTGTTGAAAGATGTGACCGACTGTCCAACAATAACTACTGAGTATATGCCATCCGAAACTTGAATTTGTTGAGAGATGTGACCGACTGTCCAACAATAACCACTGAGTATATGCCATCCGGAACTTGAATTTGTTGAGAGCTGTGACCGACTGTCCAATATTAATTTATGAGTGTATACCATCAGGAACTTGAATTTGTTTAGATGTCTGACGGAGTGTCAACTGTCTATCAAGTTGGCACTACAAACTTGAACTTGTTGAGAGATGTAACCAAGTCTCCACTGTCTAGCAGGTTGGCACTACAAACTTGAACTTTTTGAGAGATGTGACCGACTGTTCACTCAGCCCGTTGGCACTACAAACTTGAACTTGTTGAGAGATGTGACTGACTGTTCACTCAGCCCGTTGGCACTACAAACTTGAACTTGTTGAGAGATGTAACCGACTGTTCACTCAGCCCGTTGGCACTACAAACTTGAACTTGTTGAGTGATGTGACCAAGTCTCCACTGCCCAGCAAGTTGGCACTACAAACTTGAACTTGTTGAGAGATGTGACCGACTGTTCACTCAGCAAGTCCGCACTACAAACATGAACTTGTAGAGAGATGTGACCGAGCCTCCACTGTCCAGCAAGTTGGCATTACAAACTTGAACTTGTTCAGAGATGTGACCAAGTCTCCACTGCCCAGCAAGTTGGCACTACAAACTTGAACTTGTTGAGAGATGTGACCGACTTTTCACTCAGCCAGTTGGCACTACAAACTTGAACTTGTTGAAAGATGGGACCAAGTCTCCACTGTCTAGCAGGTTGGCACTACAAACTTGAACTTGTTGAGAGATGTGACCGACTGTTCACTCAGCAAGTTGGCACTACAAACTGGAACTTGTTGAAAGATGTGACCAAGTCTCCACTGTCTAGCAGGTTGGCACTACAAATTTGAACTTGTTGAGAGATGTGACCGACTGTTCACTCAGCAAGTTGGCACTACAAACTTGAACTTGTTGAGAGATGTGACCGAGTCTCCACTGTCCATCAAGTCCGCACTACAAACCTGAACTTGTTGAGAGATGTGATCGACAATCCACTGTCCATCAAGTCCGCAATACAACTGGTGTAGAATAACGTTAACAAGATCATCCTTCGCAAGTTGCACATCTTTAATTTTGGTTAAAGTTGAGTTAGGGCATGTTGGTTATGTAAGCAACTCTCCAATCTCTATTCATCTCTCAATGTGTTTATGACTTGTTTATCGGTTTCATTTGCGTTGCACTTATTCCTTATGACGACCTTTTGGTACCATGTTGATTATATTACCAGCTTTAAGTAGGTACTGTAGTTGTTAAAGTTATTACTAACAGATATTGTTAACTTTGATCTTGCTTCGAAACAATGGCCATTAACTCAGAACTTGACAGATCTAGTGCTGGCCCTTCAACTGTATCACCATCATTTTCATACGCCCTTTCTAGTGGTCTTGATAATACAAGTATCTCAACGTCCATTCGTCCTTTTCGTATTTCAGAATTTCTTTGTTTTACGAATCACCTTGTCTTGACACCGAATCCATTTATTCAGTGTTGTCATCGAAAAATGTATATTCCAGAGATAGACAATTGTTTTAAAACAAAGAAACAAAAGTCGTGAATCACTAGTAATAAAACATAAAATGATGATTGAGACGAAAACGAAAATGAAATGAATCAGAACATATTAAAAGGTACATTGCAAATGTTAATAAAGAGAAAGAGCACGTACTGGCGTAGACTACGGTACCTTAAAAGAACAGACGTAGACTAAGAGACGCATGTAGACTGCATACAAGATACCATCTCGATAGGTGACAATGCTAGAAATTATGCATAGCTGATATCCCGGTGAGGGTTAATACTTCCCGCGTAACTTGAAATAACATTCAGCCAAACAATACAAGGCAACGAAATAGCTGACATTCTGATTTCGCAATTTTCCATTTTGGACGCTCTGGATATGGACAGGGGTGACATTTTGAAATATATAAGTGGCATCCTGATGGATGAGGATTACACCGCAAAAGATGAATAATAAATTAACAAACTGCAGAGATTTAAAATCATTCCAGGTTCGAGCGGATGGGGGAAGCAGGAATGTATACATCCAGCGAGCTAAAGGAACCAATAGTACCCACACTCTTCACTATTTGCTGTGAGAGACTAAGCACCTATGACAATGCATGGATGGCAGAGAAGTTAATTATTAAGAAACAATAGAACATTTAAAGTTAGTACATCATACATAATTTGGAATAAGAGACAGCCGACCTAGCATTTAAAGGACAGTAAAAAAGTTTAATTTATAATAATACAGCCGACCTCCCACTTAAAAACACCAGTTCATGTCTAGTTTATGATTTGGTATAGTTAACCTCCCACTTCAGGGTAGTAATTCATGTCTAGTTTATAATTCAGTACAGCTGAACTCTCATTTAAGGATAGGTCTTCATGTCTAGTTCAGAAATCAGTACAGCCGACCTCTCAACAAAGGATAGATCAGTTCGGTGCCATCTCCGCACCGAAGAATCTCCAGTATCTCTTGCCGTAATTGTGCATTCTGATAGCCTTTTTCGAGTCCATCTCCTGATGTTATCCACTCACTTAAAGGGTTGTCTGCATTCAACCATACCCTCCAGTACGTTCTTCGATAAGAATGTATGTCTTGTTATATGACCAAAATAACGTAACTGTCTAACTCTAATTTTGTCATTAATTCTCTTTTCATCCCAAACTTTTCTAATACCTCCAGATTTGTTCATTTCTTTTTCCAAGAAATGCGACCCAATCTTCTATATACCCACATTTAAAAGGCTTCAATACTCTTTTCCAACTTGTTATTTATTCATTGTCCATGTTTCTGCGCCATAAAGTAGTGACGAGTATACATGACATCCGACAATTCTCATTTTCAAAATATGATTTATCTGTTTTGATGTCAGTATATCTTGTCGAATACCACCTTGACTATACTTATTCTCTTTTTAACTTCTTTATCACAGCTGCCTTCTTCCATAATTAATTGACCTAGATAGGAGAAACTATGTACATATTCAAGTAGTTGATCTTTTATTTGTATCTGCATACATGGTTTTTTTGTCACTTTACCCAATTATCATATTCTTTGTTCTCTTCATGTATATGTCTAATCCAAACTCTTGACTTATTGTGTATATTGTTGTCACAAGCTCCTGTAATTCTTGCTCACTTTTTGCCATCAAAACTGTATCATCCTCATATCTTACATTGTTCATTTCCACTCCTCCAATGACAAGCCCTGTCATCCCCTCTATATGTTTGAATATTTGTTCTGTGTACATATTAACAAGACAAGGGAATAAAACGCATCCCTGTCTCACTCCTCTTTTTTCCATCTATACTTGGAAAGCAAAACGTTCCTGTAGCAGTTTGTTCCCAGTACAGATTACGGAGCAGTCTATGTCTTTACAATTTAGATCTATTTCTTGGAGACATTTAATTAATTTTTCATGTTGGACTCTCTTAAAAGCCTTCTGGTAGTCTATAAAGCAAGAATAAATGTCATTATGTATTTCTATATATTTTCTGTCAAAGTTCGCAAACAGAAAATTGCCTCACTTGTTCCATAACACTTTCGAAAACGAAATTGTTCTTCTGAAACTTCCCTCTCTATTTTACCACTTATTATCTCCTATATGATCTTGAGTAGTATTTTAATTGTGTGATTCATTAGACTTACTGTTCTAAAGTCTGAACATTCGATTGTTTCGGATGTGTTATAAACGTAGATGTATTTATGTTTGTTGGTATGCATCCAGTATTAAATATGTCATTACACAGATCAGTAAGTATAACTTTACCAAATTCCTCTAGGGTATCTATCGTTTCTATGTTTATGGAGTCCGGCCCTGTTGCATTCTCTTTTCTCATAATTTTTATCACATTTGCCACCTCTGATCTTAGGATGCTGAGTCCTTCATTATCATATGTCATCAAATAGCTCCCTTGTATATTCCCCCCATCTGTTCCATATGTCATTCTCATCTATCAAAATGGCACTATTCTTATCTCGGATGAATCCCCCGCTTCTGGGCTACCTATGACTTGTGTGTTTTAAAAAAAATGTCTATATGCATTTTTCTGGTATTGCGTTTTAGTCCCATGTCTTCTATTACCTTGCATTTCTCTTCCAAGCACTGTTCTTTGGCCAGCCTGCACATTGTACGTATCTCTTTGTGTAGTGATGAATAGGATAGTACTTCATGCCTAGTTTAGAATTCAGTGCAGTCGATCTCCCACTTAAGGGTAGTTAGGTAAAGGTAAAGGTAGTCGCGTAGTAGACCATGCAGTCAGCGATGAAGTGTTAGGATTTTCATTGTATTATGACACATATTTTGGGAGGTGATGTGGCCAGTTCCCTTTCTCGCTGCCTTTTTTTTCCTTTCCTAGCCGTCTTCCAGGTACCAATTTACCGCTTGGTCGACTGGAACTGCCGGTAGTGGGAGTTGAACCCCGTACCTGTGACATAAAAAGCGAGTGCTCCGCCACTGCGCAAATCAACCGCTGAGATTAGTACCTCAGGCCTTACCCAAGCTGACGTGTTTCCTTTAACGATACCGCCCAATCTTCATCCAGTCACCTCCTTCAAAGAAACAAACAAAGCTCTCATAAAACACAAAAAATGAGTATCGAGAAAATTGCATGCTACACAACCTCATTATGACATATTCGACTCCTCCAGACTCTGGCTCCTATTTCTCGAGTTTGGTTTTATGGAATATGAAAAAAGAGATAAAAGAAAATCATGTTGTGAAATAGCGTGTACGCGAAACCCTCATTTCTAGAATATAATTGGTTTCTGGACCATTGGCGTAAGTCCAACCTTTATTTTTTAATGCTCAATGTTCTAATTATCACGGCAAACAGAACATGTCCACTGTTTCCTCTCGGCTATGTCGTAAGAGACATTCAAGGAGGTAGTATAGTATGTAATCTCAATATATAAAAACTATTGCCATAAAACTTCACTGGAAATTGCTGGAATCGGGCTTTCCTGAAAACTGGCAAGGGTAAGACAAATGCCGACGTATGCTACAAAATAAGGGGCGGCGGGAGAAGACTTTCCACGCAACTAAGGACGAATCCATCATTAAAAAATGTTGCTGTTCGATATGATTTTTAGTGCGACAAGGGTTAGGCAATGGACTTACGACCGTGGTTAGGCCTACATAAATATTCAAATGATGAGAGCAGACAAGCCTCAAATTCATACACGACTATGATGGATCAGGAAAACGTAGCCATTAACACTTTTTGTTGAAGAGTTTTCGAGCTGTTTTATTTTTTCAGTCTCTTCTCTCATATTTAAGACCTTATAGTTTTTATTTAAAAAAATTAAAAACTGACCACTAACAACTGAATTGAAAAATGAAATGTTTGTAGTATAAACGTGTATGCAATGTAAAAGTATAATTAAAATATCAATCTGTATCCACCGTTAGCTTATGTCGAACAACATTAATATCTACAGTCGGCTGGGTTGACTTAGTCTCCGGTTGCCTATATGCTCATTCTTCGATGACTGGGCCGAGATCGTGTGTTCTTTGTGAAAGTTCTGGATAAGTAACGGCAGAAATGTGGCTGTGCTTCATATAAAGGTTGCATGATGTGGTCTGGTCAACGATAAGTTACTGCACGGAAGTTTTTCAAACTACATTCTCTAGTGTGACTAATCTGAAGTCCAGCCACTTCGACTGGTCTTGCGAACCGGCAGTGTGTGACGTCGCTGAATAGTTTTCACTCAAAACAAAGAAGCTGTACGTACACAGCTAGAGTAAATGGTGGGCCAGTGTAGGCATCAAAAAGATGTACGTACACAGCTAGAGTAAATGGTGGGCCAGTGTAGGCATCAAAAAGATGTACGTACACAACCAGAGTAAATGGTGGGCCAGTGTAGGCGTCAAGGAACGAAGATATATACCAGAACGGCGACACTAAATGTTAGTGGTTTAGGCGACAAAACAGTAGAAATAGTCACATTCGTGATAAGAGGCAGGGATATAAATATTGGGATTGTCTGATTCAAATAAAAAGGACCAAAATAACAAGGAGGTACATGACAGCTATGTCCTTATATGGAGTGGTGTAGAACTGCTTGAAAGAACAAAGCATGGTGAGGGTTTTATAGTACACCCGGGGATGGCAAATCTCATGACAGATATTGAGTATGTATCGGACATAATTATACGGCTACAATATACAGAACAGACGAAAACAACAACTGGTCATCCAAGTGTATGCTCCGTGTAATGACAGCTACAGTGAAGAAGATAAATGGGAGTTCTTGGAGCAACTGTATAACGCACGACGTTCGGGTTTTCGCAACCGTGGCAGACAGAGAACTAGATGGATAGGAAATTTTGCAGATATTATAAATCGTCATGGGATAACGACCACTTCAGTAACACTTCTGGCCCTGGACAGAAAACAACGGCTCCCCACGTCAACTCACGGCACAAGTGAATGAGGCAAGGAAAGACAAGACAGTCGTCTGGGTAGACCAGTTCCATTTTCTTGACCAAGCAACAAGAAATTGTGAAATCTGAAAGAATGTGGGAACATTAATGCATGGTTTAAGTTGACGACTGAGAATATAAGACTTTGGACACCTGACAAGAACGCTTCGGGCAGAGCGGGAATATGAAGGTCAAGATGGATTGCCGGTATTCAAGAAGAAAAGGGATTGTTATGGAATGATAGTATCCACACGGATATCACACAAAATTATGTTGCACTTTCCCCACAACGTCTAACGACACAAATGGCCATACGTGATTATGTTACAATTACATTTTCTTTTACTAAATTATTCCAGCACCAAATCATATAACATTGTTCGTAGACTTCCTTCAAAATCAGCTTCTCTTTTGACTCTTGTTTACATTTACAAAAATCTTTCGAAGATAGAACAGTTTCATTATATCTTATTTATTTGTCAAACTGTTGTCTACTGCGGCACACCTTAACTTAACTTAACGTCTTTATACTGCAGAGTCTGTATACAACCAGTTTCATTTACATTAGCTTGCTTTAAAAGCTATGCTTAAATTAATCCTCGACCGATTGAAACCCAAAGCAGAGAACAGCATTGCCACGGAGCAAGCATGGTTCAGACAGGGAAGAAGCACTACAGACCAGATATTTAATTTAAGGCTGCTTAGCTAGAAATATCTAGAACAGCAGCAAACACTGTATCATGTGTTTGTTGATTTTAAGAAAGCGTTTGATAGGGTATGGCATAAAGCGCTAAGGGCAACCGTGAGGATGTATAAAATCAACGGAAATATTAAAACGGTCCTTGAACACCTGTATGACAAGGCGTCCAGCGCAGTTCTTATGAATGGGAGGGGAGGGGACTGGTTTCGCACATCAGTTGGTGTGAGACAGGAGTGTATACTTTCTTCAACCCTTTTCAATATATTCATTGAGGGAATTATGAGTAAGGCACTTGGAGTTCACGTTGGTACTGTCAAGATAGAGGGCCGAACGATTACCAACCTTCGTTTTGCAGATGACATTGACGGGTTAGCGGGTTCAGAAGCAGAACTCCAGGAATGGGTCAGAATACTCGATGAAACAGCTCTTGACTATGGTATGGAGATAAACGCTGGAAAGACAAAATTAATGACCAACAACGCCAAGGGCTTCAACGGCAGGATAAAAGCTAACGGTCAGGAACTCGAAGTGGTTGACCGTTTTAAATATCTTGGGTCGATTGTCAGTGCTGAAGGATCAAAATGTGAGGTGTTGGCCAGAATAGCACAGACAATAGCGGCACCTGCACGGCTTAACAAAATCTGGCAAGATAAACGGTTAGCACTATGCACGAAAATCAGATTAATGCGTACACTGGTCCTGTCAATATTCCTCTATGCTTGTGAGACATGGACAGTTACAGCCGACCTTCAACAAAGGATACAGGCCATGGAGATGAGATGTTTCCGAAGACTTTTAAACGTCACGTACAAAGATCGAGTTAGAAATGAGGAAATCCGAGATAGAATTACAACAGCAATAAGGCCTTTTGAAGACCTTTTGACAACTGTCAAAAGAAGGAAACTCGCTTGGTACGGTCACATATCGAGATCAAATGGTCTTGCAAATACAATCCTCCACGGAAAGGGGCATGGCAGACGACGAAGAGGCCGTCCCAAAAAGACATGGAGGACAACATAAAAGAATGGACCAATCTCCGACCAGAAGAGTCACGGGCAGCGGTCGCTGACAGAGAAAGGTGACGTGGTGTTGTGAGGATGTCTTCATGTGTGCCCCAACGACCTCGCCGGTTACGGGATGACCTGGCCTAACCTGAAAAGCCATGCGCATCCAATTTATTCTCAAATGCATTAATTGTCCCTGTATCCACTACCCCGTGTGGCAATGTTTTCAATCATTCACCACTCTCTGACAAAAAAAAATAAACTTAATATCTATCTGGACCTTTCTTTAGTTAATTTGTACACAGTTCTCATAAACCAAGCTACATGGCTAGGTATTGAGTATGAGTTGGCCTTTCGCGCAATAGGCACACGGTTGGCCTGATTGCAAGAAGCTTGCGTCAAAGCACTTATCTGTTTGTGCAGAGGCTTTTCTCCGGAATTTTGTTTTACTTTAACGTTGCTAGTGTAACAGTTCCAGCCGGAGCAGGAGAGTTTAGGGCAGGGGTGATGGGGTTGACTACTCAGAAAAAAGGTACATGAATGCGTGCCAAGGTCACTCTCTGTCTGGTCACTATGCCAAGGTCACTCACCGTCTCAACAAAGGGAATCGGAGTTGGAAAGAATGTACAGGTAGAAACTGACCTCTGGCATTCCGATTTGGGGAGTGGGGGGTGAGTGACAGACGGGACGGCAGCGGAGCTCGCTGCGATAGATGAGTGACAGGGGTTCAGAGGAATTCGTTCCAATCACGACTGAATAGAGCCATCCCCCTGAGATCCATTGGTCAGCTCTGATACTGCTTGAGTGTATATAATACGAGACAAAGCTTAGCTCAAGAGGCTGGATGGAGAGGGGATGAGAGTCCGTTTAGCTCACCGATTTGATAGGAGCGATTGATAGACTGTTGTACGAATGTTAGTGATAGAACAGTATCGCTCAAATAGGTGTGTGAGTTTTGTATTAATAGATAATTTGAACGTGTGTTGTAAGCAGGACACGTTGTGAACGAGGTATGTCCAGATCGCCCGCTTGAGGGGATTTGAGTGAGGAAGAGTTTTTGATAAGGTGTGTTGAGGACGCAGTTAGGCAGAAGTGTGTGTGATGTGTGCGGCAATAGAACTGGGTTTGGATAGTTGGGAATTCCATCAAGAGCTAATGCTTAAAATTTCCGCTTTAGTTTAATATTTATATTAACATATTTGTAATATAGGAATATTTAGTTATGATGATATGTATTGTATTGTGTTTGTAATTTCACTACTCATTTTTCTGGTATGAGTATTATATAATAAATATGCCATCTGCTGTGTCCTATATTATTTGCAGTATATGGTCAAGAATGATTGATATGGATGAGTGTGATAATGTTCTAAGTTAGAATAACCCTGGGCCAAACAGTGGGATCTGCTACACTAGCTCTAACCACAACCCTTCTTAGTAACCTTACACAGTAGGCGTAGTAGAGTGCAGTAGTTGTGTATGTGTTCTTCCAGCTGTCGGGTCCTGGATGTCGTAGTTATTGGTGTGAACGTAAGTATGAAGGCTATCATTGCTTTCAGAATGGCTGATTCTATGGGACTCGTAAATTAAGCCGCCTTAAGTCCAAGGGTTGGGACAGGGCAAATGATATGATATTCCCCGTTTCTGTACACGAAGGTAGATTACAATAATCGCTAATGTTGTTTTGTGTTTCCGTGTCCAAGCACCACGTCATATATCTTGCTTCCAGTATTCAGCGACATGGACTGCCCTGTCATTTGCCTCCAGCATGTCGCACCTATTGCATGTTTCCGGGAGGTTGGAGCAGGTCATCAGGTGTTTTGGGTCCTGTATTGCGCCGCAATCACATGTGTCATCATCTGTGTATCCCCATCGCTTCAAATTCCTCTTGCACCGTGATACACCAGTTCGGAGTCTGTTCAGCGACTTCCATGTTAAGTATGGTAGATGATGTCCAGAGGCAGGTTCCTCCCGAAGTTCCGTCTCTGGGGCCTGCATCAATTCGTGTTACCTCTCAATACGGCGACTTTCAGGGTCTGTATGTATGGGGTTTGTTGTTTTTAGAATGATTTGAGTCTTGTGATCTGTACCTGATGTCCAAACATTCGGTACCGTGGGTCGTGCTCCAATTTTTCACGTTCGATTTCTGCTGCGACGCGTCTTCGGATCTCGGGGCTCGGGGGGAAAGGGGGGAGGGGAGGTGTGGTGTGTGTGTGTGTGTGCAATGCCAATTATGGGCTATATTTTATCAATGGTGGGATTTAGGCACCCTGATACAATCAGACCCGCCTCATTTATTGCTGTATCAACTAGTTTCGCATGAGCAGAGTTTTTTTCAGACTGGGGCAGCGTATTCAGCTACTGAGAAACACAATCGCTAATAATGCCATCGATCTGAAGTAGATATGACTATGAGTTATATTTACCAAAGATAGAGGGTTCATCACAATGCATGTAAACAATTCCTGGAATATTGTATCTTGTCGCTGCCTTTTCCCCTAGCTCACTAACCTCATCGACCCGTGTACTCGCTAAATAAAGAAGCTATCACGCTGGTTATCTCCTTGAACCATCAATGTCATGTTATTGATCTTTGCCGATTGTCAAACTGCATTCTCATTTCCCATACCGTATTTGTACAAAATACATACCGGTCCTAATCTATATTATAGTTTCACATTTCTTTTGTAATTTCCTAGTTGTTGCTGTTGTAAAGTGCATTATTATTATTAAAAATAGTAGTATTAGCTGTATAAATAGTAGTAGTAGTAGTAGTAGTAGTGGTAGTATTAATAGCAGCGGCAGTAGTAGAAGTAGTTATAATAGTAGTAGTAGAAGTAGCAGCAGTAATAGTGGTAGTAGTAGTAGGGGTGGTAGTAGTAGTAGGGGTGGTAGCAGTAGTAGCAGTAGTAGTAATAGGGGTGGTAGTAGTAGTAGTAGCAGCAGTAGTAGTAGTAGTAGTAGCAGTAGTAGTAGTAGTAGTAGTAGTAGTAGCAGTAGTACTAGTAATGGTAGTAGTAGAGGTAGTGGTAACAGGGTGCCATAAACCAACACTTTTCGGTAAAGTTTATTCAATCGTTGGCATCACACCATCCGAAAGCAAGTCAATGAATCTTATGGAACTGCAAGAAGCATTGCGGTGGTAAATTAAGTATATGACTCCCGGTGTTTTGGCTGCCAAATGATATCCTTTATGGACAGCTAGTCACCGGAATAAGAAGAATCGGCCGTATGCAAGGGGGAAATGAAGTCATGTGACATCACATCCAAGGACTGGGATGAACTTGTACAGGATCGAGCTATCTGGAGACAAGTCAGCTGGCCGGGGCATAGTGGCTGCTGACGCTCGTAGAGGCCTTCTGGCTGCAGAGACAAGAGAAAGACTGAAGAGATCAAGGAACAGCCAGGCAAGCCCGCCTCCTCAGAATGGTTATAAAATCTGTGGCAGGGATTGTCACTCGTGGATCGGCTTTTACAACCATAGCAGACTGTCGAAATGGGAGACAGAGCTAGACAAAGCTTACGGGGTGCCACGCGTAATTCTATAGAGACTGTGACACCTATGATGAGTGAAGTCATTAACATATTGCAAGCACTTGGATTGACTCCAAGGGGCGTTCGGAAAATAGGGAGACCCAAGGAAACACTAAGAAGAACTATCATCCGAGAAGGATCATCTATCGGCCTCAGCAGCATACAAGATCTAAAAACAGTGGCGTCACCCCATTCCAACTGAAAATCATTTGTTACTGCCTTATGCGCCGTGTTTGGCACGCAAAGAATATAGATATATAGATAATTCACAGCTTCAAATTCGAATTAGAAAATGTGGTGAGTGACAGTTGTAGTCATATGCTCCACTGGGCTCTAAACGGGACAGCGGAGTGAAGCCAGTTTATTGACTTTCTGATCTAGGTATGTTTGTGCTGCCTATCAACAACATTATTGAGAACAGCTAAAAAAATATTAGAAAAAAAGTTGCAATGCTCTCAAAAAGCACAAAACTGCAAATAAGACGACCTGCCAGAAGCGTTCACTGAGATCAACAACAAATAATAGTTGGGTCCCTGCACATTGAATTATTCAGGTATATGAAGAAGATACATGGATTTAGGGAAGACACGTGGAAATAAGAAAGATACGTGGATTTGAGGAATACACGTGGATAGAAGTAAGGTACAAAGATGTGAGGAAGATACATGGATATGAGAAAAATACACGGATATGTGGAAGATATATGGATATGTGGGAGATACATAGATATGAGGAAGATACTACATGGATATGAGGAGGACATATGGATATGTGGAAGATACATGGATATGAGGAGGCTTTATGGATATGAGGAAGATACATCTGTATGAGGAAGATACAGGGATATGTGGAAGATACATCTGTATGAGGAAGGTAAATGGATATGTGGAAGATACATCTGTATGAGGAAGATACATTGATATGTGGAAGATACATCTGTATGAGGAAGATACAGGGATATGTGGAAGATACATCTTTATGAGGAAGATACAGAGATATGTGGAAGATACATCTGTATGAGGAAGATACGGGGATATGTGGAAGATACATATGTACGAGGAAGATACAGGGAAATGAGAAAGATCCAAACACGGAGGAAGCAAACGACAGAAATAAAGACAAAATTACAAAATAGTAAATTAAACACTATGCAGTGCAAGTAAAAGCTATGCTTGGCTTCATCTGCGTGTCTATTACAACTACAGGAATCACGCGGACCCCCATCTTGTTAACCACATTGTCCTGAAACAGATTTGTGTCCAGGGGAAAACTGTTTGCCAGTGAAATGTGTGTAGCTAAGGTTTCCGAAAGTGTATATTTCTCTGTTTATTCATATCAAACATATATTAGTATCTGCGTATTAGAAGCGGTCTATCAATAGACCTTCCTAAGTTGAATCATGGCAGAAGGTCATGGTTGAATCATTCATATTTGGGATCAAGATGCTGAGCAGCGCATGTGCTGCAGTTGTCAGCGACTCATAGCTGACTGCTAGCGTTAGGGCCAGCGAACCTGAGCTGCCAAGACCCTTCTACACCTCCACACGGTGATCCTGGATAACACTCTTCAGCAGGACAGACTGGCTAAGGAGAAGGGATCGAAGAGGGAATGCTAACCCGGTACTCAAAAAATGCTTGCTGAAGTCGGATGTGTTGGACCGAAAGGTGCAAATGTCGCAGTCAAGCAATAAACAGGGCTTGGTAGCGGGAGATTGAGAACGAACAAAGCCAAGCCAAGCCATTCATATTTGACATAAATTGTTAGTAAATTTTGGTTTCAATATAATCAATAAAATATATATCATAATAACATTATTCAAATCATCTTTATACTCAGCTACTTACGAACATGAAGCTCACTGCAGGAAGTCTGTGCCAGAGAATATATGTGCGTTTGTCATTATGGCTTCTGCGTCAATTTGCTTCACATAATGAGGTTGCTAACCCAATACACCACCCTCTTTAGCCACAGTTTAAAAGATTCATGGAGGCGCGCTGTTCCTGTTTCCCGTGACGGAATTTTTTTTTTTAAGTCGATTCAATTTCAAAATCGATGTCTGGAGTTAATCTCAGTTAGACCTTAATTTATTAATCAATATCGTAAATCAGCCTTAATGAAATAATCGATTATATATGGAGAACCATTGTGTTTAAAGATGGAGTTATGTGATTTATGATAATTCGTGTTTTCGTTTCAGGTAGAGCATAGAGCCAGTCACCAGTATAGCCGACTTGCTTGTGCATTGTTGATATAAACAGCAATGACTTCATCGGGTGAGGTTGCTAGCCCCATGCACAATCCTTTTCAGTCCACTTTTACGGCATGATTGTAAGATTACAGCTGTTTTCACCCCGGGTAGTACTCGCATGATACAGGTATGTGATTGTCATGTATTTATCGAATAATTCAAGTCTGTGTTGAAACAGCCCAAACACCCTGATGGTCAGAACTGGAGAGTCGCCGGTCCATGGCTGACATGGGCGTGCTAGGTCACTAACAAGATTTTCAAAATAACATTTACTAATCTTTCAGATTGTGAGTATGTGACTTCAGATAGTACAACTAAAGTCTTGATATAGAATACTATATTTCAGATTGTGAGTATGGGACTTCCGATAGTACAACTAAAGTCTTGATATAGCATACTGTAAGATTTCAATTATTTAAAAAAAAAGATTAAGGAACTTTCCATGTCGTGTCATGTATAAATAATCAAACAATGAGACACGACTACATTGGCGACATTGCTAAAAAATGTGGTGGTCATTTCAACGAACATCATCATAATTCCATTCCAGGTCTATAAGAATTCAGTTCCACGTCGAGAGCTGGTACAACCAGGTCGTTTTCAGCATGCGATATCACTGAAGTCAGATATAAAACCCTGACATACCAGTAGGAAATACCTGTACTATTTTCAGAACTAAAGCAAGAGATAAACATGCAGCAGCTCTGATTCTCATCAGTCAAAACACAACTACAAGAAAAACGGTCGTTCTAAGAGACTCTAGGTACGTGCTCCAAGCCATCTCAAGCCCTACGCAAGACAGACTCTCACATGAAATAAAATGTAACATAGGGTTGCTGTACCAAAAAAAACCCAGATCTAGTCCTATAGTGAATTCTCGCTTCCTGTAGGATACTTGGAAACGATGAGCTAGCAAAAGCTGGAAGTGGCGGCACGCAGACTCCCCATCCACAAAGCTATAAAGAAACAAAGGCACTCATCAAACGATGCATGAGAACGAATTGGAGAGACCAGCACAAAAATCCAAGTCAGAAAATGTCAGCATGGACAAATGTATCAGGGATGGGCAGACAAAGATCGTATCTTCAGGTTCAGAATTTGACATTGCAGACTCATGGCCCACTTCCACAGTATGGGTGTTAGAGACACCGCCACGCCTGATTGCGCATCACACAAGCAAACACCAGAATATCCTGCAAGACTGTCCCACTTATGCAGACTACAGAGAGGGAGTCTGGCTGGGGGAGCGACCATGCTAGAAACGCAGAGTCTCCTTCGTGAACCTTACTGGGCTAGAAGCATGGCATCAGTTGATGGAAGAAGAAAAAGAAGAAGAATAAGAAGACTAAAATCATAATACATATGTTGTTCGACCAATGCTGGTGTGGTCTAGAAACTCTCTTTAGGTGGTTTTGTCTAAAACTTTTGGCTGCGATCTGTAATAACTTAAAGACACGTGTCTGGTGTTGACTTGCTCGACATTTATTTGTCTGTTGAATTCGCCGAATTTTATGCAATATTTATTAGCTACGTTTGACTATTGTTAGTGTAGCCCGCTCTTTTTCTCCTTCCAAATTATATTATTTTATTAAATATTATTTCCTTCTGTTTTTCACAATTTCCCCCCTACTTCCATGTCAAATTTATATATCCCAACAACAATATTTGCTGATAAACATTGTTATATCATCATCATCAGTCCCGTAACCTGAAAGATGGTTGAGGCACCGATACTACAGGTCGTTGGACCAGCTACACTCGGTTTTGTGCCAGGATATTTGTTTTAGCTATGGACATTACCGTCCACTCTCTGATGTTGTCTTCCCATCTCTTTTTCAGTCTCCCTCTCTTACCCTTCTCAGCCACAGTATCTTGCAGAATCGTCTTGATCTACACTGATAATCTTGAAACATGCCCATGTGAAACATGTGAGCGTGCGTGCTTTTAACATAGTCAATAGGTCTTTATATTGGCTGACCTCTCTCTTAACACTATCCCAAACTGCCTTATTCGTGACGTGGTCTAGTAACGAAATGCCGAAAATTCGACGAAGACTTCTGATCTCTGTTGCACAAATTTTTAGATCTCTGTTGCACAAATTTTTAGCTCTAGAACTACTGTCAGAGTCCAAGTTTCGAACGCGTAAAGGTACACGCAAGTGACAAGTGCATACTTTCAACTCAACTTGGATTTCAGGTTGATGCTTTTTGTCCCACCATATCGGCCTCAGTTTGATCAGAGCAGCCATAGCCATCGCTGTTCTTGCCTCAATCTTAGTAACCTTCCGCATCAATCAGTACTTTCAGGTATTTAAACTGTTTAATAATTTGCAATGCTTCTCCGTTGATCGCAATCGGACTTGATAGGCCCTCTGTTACGTTGACCATGATTTTACTTTTCTCTGCAGTAATTTTCATTCTTAGCCTTTTGAGCGACAATATCGAGATTTGAGATTAGCCTCGCAGGTTCTAGCTCCGTTCCAGCCAGCCCGATAATGTCATCTGCAAACCGGAGATTGGTGGGTGTACGACCACCTATGCTGACAGTACCCACGTGATCATCCAGAGCTTCGGACATTATACGTTCAAGAAAAACATTGAACAGGGCCGGTGAAAGAACAGATCCCTGTCGAACCCCGGTTGACGTGCGGAACCATTCCCCAGTTATACCGTTAAGGAAGACTGCACTAGTGGCCTAGAAGTAGAGTTTCGCAATGACGAAGGTAAGCCGACACCCAATCTTATATTTTCTCCTAGTTGCCCATAGGGCCTCATGACAGACCATGTAAACATCTTGTTCAAAGTCAACAAAGACTTGGTATCGCTTTTGATTATGCTGAAGGTATTTTTCATTAAGCAGACGCAGATTACCAATGTGTTCAATTGTGGTGCCACCAGCTCGAAAACCGGCTTGTTTATCTGCAATAACATATTCTTCCCTTGTTTGCAGTTTCTTCAATATAACCTTAAGCATTACTTTGCGGATGTGGCTAATAAGACTGATGGTTTAGTAGTTTTGACATTGTTGGAGGCTACATTTGTTAGGTAGGGTTATAGCCAGTGATTTTGTCCAGTTTGTTGGCTCTTCCCCCGTCCGTCAGATCGTGTTACATATCTTCGTGAGAATGTATATAACTAGTTTCTCCGTGTGTTAGTAATTTTACTGGTATGTTTTCTCTCCCAACAGCCTTGTTCATCTTGAGAGACTTGACCACCACTTCTACTTCTTCGCGTAAGATAGTGAAGTTATCGTCTTCTTCTTGTGAGTTTTCTAAAAATGTCACACTAGGGTCCCTAGTGGTCTATGATTTATAAGTGGGAGCGGTATTCTGTCCATCTCCGAATAACATTTTCTTCTGCCTTCAGTGTGTTCCCTGTCAGGTTCTGTATTGGTCTCACTTTAGGTACGTTCTTTCTTGTCAGATTCATAACCAACTGGTACGCTCTCTTACTGTTGTTCTTGCTAATGCATTCCTGAATTTCTGTACACTTTTCTGATATCCACTCCTCCTTTGCTTCTGCCATTTCTTTCCGTATAGTCTTATTAATTGTTCTGTACTTATCAGCCGCAGACGGGTTATTTGTCTCGTTTTTTGAAATTCTTCCTGGCGTAGCACAGTGACAATATGTGTTCAGTGGCCCATGGCTGAGACCTCTGTTTTTGAGATTCCTCCTGGCGTAACACAGTGACAATACGTGTTCAGTGACCCATGGCTTAGACCTCTGTTTTTGAGATTCCTCCTGGAATAGCACAGTGACAATATG
>JAVGWX010000004.1:34253278-34470778 GCA_036924085.1 Ariolimax columbianus | reverse complement strand
GTAGCATTTTATGTTCACATTACGATGATTTATGAACCGGTTGAAGCTGCCACTTCAAGTAGTTGTTCAATTAAAGTTCTATGTTGTTAGAGAGATAGGTTCTGATAGGCGTGAAATGGTTAGACACCTTGCAGACAATCTCAAAGTGGTGTGGAGACTCCAGTGCACAGATTAATCCAAACAAGGCCGGTGTGATGTAGTGTTCATTGAACAACTGCATCGCGAAAGGCAACCTCCCTGGTATCACATTTGATGGCTGTGTCCTAGACAGAAGCGACAGGTTGAAATATCTCGGCATCAGCATCCACACTTTGCGCCATCTGCTGAGAGAAACTGAGCACCTATGGGTATGCCCGGAGTGCAGTGAAGTCGACTCCTAGAACAGAACAGAGACAACACATTTGTAAAGAAACCATTTATGAAAACCCTATGCTGCTTATATATGCAATAGTTGTGAAGACATATTTATGAATGTGCCATGTTGCTTGCAGAGACAATATTTATGAAGAATCATTTATGATTACTAAATGTTGCTTGTAGGTACAATAGTTGTGCAGACACCATTTATAATTGCCCTATGGTGCTTATATACGTAATAGTCGTGAAAGCAGCATTTATTATTGCTATTGGTGATTCCATAGTTGTCAAAATACTATTTAATTATAATTGTTGCATTTTCATAAATGAATAACATAGTTGTCAAGTCAAGGCAACATTTATTGCAGTTCACTGCTTCTTAAAGATAATATACCTGTCAAAACAAACATTGCTACTGCTATTACTGTTTATGAACACCAGAGTTGTCAGAATATCCTATATTAGTGTCATAGGGTGTTTTCAAACATAGCAGTTGTCAAGACACCATTTATTATTGACATATGTTGTCCTAAAGTTATCATATTTGTTAAAGCATTATTTATTATAACGTCCTGCTGTTATAGATACCATTTTTATCGAGCCATTATTTACTTAATTTCCGTATCCAAGCACCACGTTTTACAGTATGCATCCAGTATTCAGTTACATGGATTCGACATTATTAATGTAAGTTGTAGTGGAAGCCTGATTATCTGATTTGCCGTTGTGGAAATTAACTCAATTTTTAGTGTAGCAATAGTAGCTCCTTTGATTGGCTATAAGAGAAGTAATTCTCTATTGATGTATTGTTTTTCCTTCTCCATGCGGGGTTTTATTTTTACTTCTCCGTGTAAGAAAAGGTTTTTTTCCACTGTCTGGAGGGGATTCTTCAGATTACATCTCCACTTGAATCAGAATGCAGTTTAGACTTGCCACGATGTCAGACTCGTTCCTAGTGTCTTCATGCCTGCTTACACGCGTCTTTTAACCTGAACTGTGGTCGGCAGACCGTACTTTTTCCGTTTGCCACCTGTCGATAGAGAATAACTTAAAAACTGCGAACAAATTAAATCCCACGTAGTCTTCGCTGTATAAAGAGAATGCAGATATGGGAGGATGGACCTCTGCATAAGTCACTATGTCCCTGTAAAACCAAAGATGAATCTCACGCGCTGAAGATAAAAGACGTTCAGCCGTGTTATTATTTTACATAAATTGCTCAATTCTCGATCCCGAATAGCATATGTACGTGTTAACTATATGTGCATGATAAACTATGGCCTTGGTCTGGGTTGTAAGTATGGGTTTTTTTCCCCACAAAGTGAGACCAAAATCTTTGTACGCGTTGGAGAAGCGATAGATTATGATGTGTAGCTCCTTCTCAATGTTAGTGACAATTGCAGCATCATCATCATGTACCATGTCCTTTATAGAACGTCGCTCCCATCACAGTCTATCTGAAAGAAACTCGTTCCCTTGCAAAAACTACAGCCACCGCCACAGTCAAACCCAGGCATTGCTGGATATCTTGGTGCCATCGTCTTCTTCGTCTACCCCTTCTTCTTTTGCCTGGCATCATACCTTCCACTACTGTTCTCTCGAGACCGTTGTGTCTCTTGATGTGAGCAGCATTATCAGCGAATAACAAATTAACGATAGAAGGTCTCCCTATCTTTGCTTTAGCTACAAGTCTCAAGAAATTAAATAGCCAACCATCTGACATCGTGTGAAAGCAAAATTCCGTTTGTTACGTTACCAAATACTTGCTTCAGTAGCAGAGCAAAGACGATTTGGAACACTGTCTGGGTCATGACGTTGCCTTGTTTAACACCACTGTGAATACAGAATGAGTGTGACCCACCGAACAGTCCCTTCCATGGCGTCACGTTGCCTTGTTTAACACCACTGTGAATACAGAATGAGTGTGACCCACCGAACAGTCCCTTCCATGGCGTCACGTTGCCTTGTTTAACACCACTGTGAATACAGAATGAGTGTGACCCACCGAACAGTCCCTTCCATGGCGTCACGTTGCCTTGTTTAACACCACTGTGAATACAGAATGAGTGTGACCCACCGAACAGTCCCTTACATGGCGTCATGGAACTACATTATTAGCTGCAGCAATATGCAAGTGCAGTATATTTTAAAGATAATTTGGAAAAGTTCATTCCTGCTAAACATTCCTTCTAAACATTCCTGTTAAGCAATTCTGCTAAACATTCCTGCTAAACATTTCTGCATATAGTTTGATTCCTTTGTCATGTGGATATAAAAATGTGTTTTCTACTTTTCCTGAAGTTGAAGATAAAAATAGATCATTTCTGTTGCTGATCTGTCAGCGACTGTAATAGTACACCCTCAAAGTGTTTGATCAGATCAGGTGGGGTTCCATCGGTGCCTGGTGATTTTCCCGGAGTCAAGAGGTTTATGGTTTTATGAAAATCTTCTAAAAGCAATTCTATGTCTATCTCGTCCATACTGGATAACTTATATACGCGTCTAGAGCTAAAATGCGTGAGGCTATGATCACAAAAGTAGAGCTTAAAATAGTGCGTTATCCGTCGCTTGATTAGCTTTCCTTGGTTAGCTATTTTCTGGCAATTGATGGTTTTGAGTTGCACTGTTTTCTATTTTATAGGACCAATAGCTTTCTTTATACCCCCATACATTTGTCTAAATGTTCCCTGTTTTAGCAACAGCCTGAATTTTACAATGGTCTGGAACCAGTACTCATTTGCACAAGGACGATCTGTTTGTTAAACTGACTTGAAGGTTTTCACTTTCGGAAGGTGCTTTTATCCAATCAAAACGACACAGCTGGTCTGAATGGCCAGAGTCATATAATTTACCTTCGTTTCAAACCAATAATTTTATTTCACGGTTTTATTTTCAAAGGTAACAAGGCTGCCCTATGAATGGTGTTTCCAAGATATTGCAAGGTCTCTGTTACAGTGATCCAACGTTGCGGGATCTTCAAAAGCTTTGGTTAAATCTCGTGATTACCACGGTGTCTGACAGTCTAGGTATGTCGTCAATGCGAGAATTACCTTCGTCTTTGGTGTGATGGAACTTTCTTTGTTGTAAACTGCTTTTACAACGAACTAATGAATGATCGGTATCGCAGTCTGCGATATGGTTGGAGCGTGCGAGAAGCACAAACTAGAGATTAGATCTTCTGACAAGAATCAGATCTAGCTGATGTCATGACTTGGAGGCACCCATAACATATTATGTTTGGGCTTGGTTTGAAAATAGCAACTACTCACACAGAATGCATTATACATACATAACACTTTGAGCGGGTTAACCAGATTAATTAATTTGTGTGTGTGCCTAATCCAAAAACCACGAACACGAGTGGCCAGGAAACGTGATTAGTGCTCTCTAGTGCTAAGTCGCCTAGTAGAACAAGCTGTACTTGACCATGTATGATTCAAACGACTGATGGTACGTTTTCGTCTACCTCGTCTTTGGAATTAGATGTGAGTATAAGATAGGAGCATGCACATTGGCAAGGGTGACAGGAGCGACGGTGGTATGGAGACGAATTATAATGCGATCTGAGCAATTTTCGCCCGGTTCAATTTTATTTCAGGACTCTACAAATGGCAGGGCGTTGCTACGGCAATCCTGCTCAATTCGAAAGGAGTCGCAGACATTTGGTCCACGTGCTAGGCTGATAAGCCAATGGCGCGAGGCTACCATGTGAGGGATTACGGTCGAACGCCTCTAAGTCGGAATCCCGCCCAAAATCTCAGCACTACTGCGATGGGAGGCTACAATATGGTTGGGACCTGGGGCTCGCGTCTCAGCACGATCCGGTCGAGCCGCAGAAAAAGGTAAATGCCGTCCGCTGATCAAAGCGGGTGGGAAGCTGTTCGATATTCACCCCATACGGCGATGAGGCGTGAAACCACTAGTACAAGACTTAGTTCTCGGTCGAGGTGTCGTAAGCAGTAGAGCAGCCACCTCACTGCGAACTGTTGAGACTCAACCCTTGATCATGAGATATGTCCGCACACCAGGCGAACAACATCTCAGTGCCATGGCCAGTCTTGTCCCCTGGTTAAAAGCACTCCTGCCTTGCTCTTTACCTCTTTCTGCTATCAGTCATCCCAATGGACGCAGAAGAGATGCAGTCCAGCGGACATTGCACCTCTGCCCTATTGTGACAACTTCCCAGGTGGCGGGGAATACTAGGCGTGCCATCGCTGCAGATGAGCCGAGAAAATAAAGGGAGCAAACAGATACCTCACTCACATGCACATGCTACGTTTCTGGCAGGACGTGACGATCCTGGGACACAGCCACACTGGACTGCCTCTCTTCTGGGATAGTACAAACTAGTACAAAGTCCACCGAGTGGGGAAGACTCGATAGACCTGCAAGACAACTTCCCTAAGAGAGACAACTCTGACCAAAAACAACTGATGCCTTGCAGATAGGCTGGGGACAGCCAAAGGCTAAGGAGGGCATCCCTTCAGAAACGCCTGTTGAAATCGGATGTACTAGGCCACAGGCTTAACAAAGTAACACAGTGCAACGTATATCGCTGTAACCAGCGTACGCAGAAGAAGAAGAAGAAGAAGAAGATTTCAGGACTTTTTCACGGTAAAGCCTACTCCATACTCGGTTTTTCTAGATGATTTGTTGCTGCCAGTAGGAACATGTAATATGTCTCTCCCTCATTGCTCCAAAGCCTGCTAATCGTGTTTCTTAATCCGTTGCGATGTCCATATTGTTTGTTGTCAGTTCGTCTTTGATACATCTTTCTTTCTGGCATCACTTTTAATAATATTAATAATAATAGCGGCCAACTGCAAGCGATTATGACAACAGTAGTCAGATATGTTGTTTTGCTCCTCGCCGGTGAGTCCGGAGGTGTCATATCAATGAAAGTCATGCATAACTCACGCTGCTGTTCTTGACATTTGTCCTGGAGTTTCCGAGTCGCGAATATCATATCTACGGTTCCGGACATGATCTGAAGCCATGTTGGTTATCTGGAAGAAATCCATCTTCTACGTAATCGATCAAATGTTTGAACAGAACTCGTGACAGTATCTTGCAGCAGTCGATAGGAAGGAGATTCATCTGTGGATGTTGCAGGCTTGACAGTTTCCCTTCTGATTGTATTAACGGACGATGGCATCATCCTTCAGTTCTTGTGGGCCAGTCTCAGTGGTCCATATCCTGTTGTACAACAGCCAGTCTCCGTATTAAGGCACAGGTGCCTAATTTATAGATCTCGGCCGGTATCAGGTCCGCACCTGGATCCTTCCCATTTGATAGTTGACTGACCGATGCTCTAGCCTCCCCGATGTTCTGAAGAGCACAAAGTTCGCTATTCAGGGGTCTTTTGAAGGAGGTGTGCTATATCTTCATAGCAGATTGAGGACCGTTGGTTGAGAACTGTGCGAAAGTGTTCCACCCAGCGTTCCAGTATTCGCATTTTATTGGTCGATAGTCCTGAGCAATCTATATTTAGAATGGAAGTTGCGTACAAGGGTTGGAAACCATGATCAGTATTTAAAGCGTCATAGAAGCATTTTGAGTCGTTTCTGTCTGCATAAAGTTGAATTTCAAGTGACTTGCTGCTCATTCCTTTTCCTGAGCCATTCTCGTATGGTTGGAAAGCAATCTTTTAGTCTGCAGACGTCGATTGGCTTTGATGAGCGCTATGTGGCTACAATTTTATCCTTGCTAATGGACATGATTTCTACTCACTTATATCATGCACAAGCCACTCAACGTGGTACGAACGTTCTAAAATTCCATTTAAATATTTAATGTTATGTAACTTAGTTGCTGCTTGGCGTGCTGTGTCAACACAGCAGGATGAAAGTTGGAAGACCTCTCCGGGGCGCAAATTGGGCATTTTTTCATGGAGAACAAGCTGCATCTTGTGTGGCAACCCCCTCTCCTGGTAGTAAAATGATCCATAGAAACGGGATTATCCGTTTCGGTCTGGAATCATCGGCGCTGCAGCAGATGTCAGAATAGCGATGAAAATGCTGGACTGTCTTAAGACCTGCAGTTCCAGATTGCTTATCTAGGTTTACTATCAAAGCCTTTCCTGTGAGCAAGTATCTCACACGTTAACATAGACTATAATTGTAGAATTATAATCTAATCTTCAACAAACTAGCAACGATTCTACATAGTCTGAAGCAGAAACAACTGGGCGTACTAAGAATCATCTGTCTGTGTTTTGTCTAATGACATCTATCGTGAGATTCATTCTGACAGGACATCTCTACAGGGGATAAACATCAGTCACCATCCATGTTCAAAATGTATATCTTATTGACCATTGGCGCCCCGTAAATTATATTCACGCTATTTATATTTGCTTTGTCTGCAACAGAAATAGGAAACTCATGTTTATCTGTTACTGCGTGCATTTATTAGTACTCAAAAACAAGACATACAATACAACAGAAAGGGATCTTACATAATAAGCTGGACAAAATTGTGTCCCGGATGTTAAGATGATAAATGCGCTTCCGCTGAATTTGGGAAATCGATCAATTGAAAACCCATGTGCTAACTGTGCACAAAATGCACTTGAAGAATAAGATTGTTACCGTATGTAATGGCTTTTAACAAATATATTTGACTAAAAATGTAAGATTTACATAGATTTACATTAATTAGCGATTCAAACTCACCATAATCGCCGATATGTAAACCACCCCATAGAGCGCCACGTTGCACTGAACGCAGAACTCAAATATGAACACGATTGGGCGTAGTCCATTACTAGTGCTCTGTTTAACCCTAAATAATTAATCACCTATGCTCTCGCACGAGCCTCAAACCTTTATGTCAGTATGCAGACAGTTTGGTAGGTCTTCCCCATTAACATTAGCTTCAGTTCGTTCTCTTCGTTCTTTGAACGAAATCACTCTACTTCTGACGATATCCCTTCTTTTACTCATAATTGAGATTGCCAGTAAATTATTAATTCACTTGCCTACACCTGCTGAAATCCTACACGGGGAGTGAAGCCAGGATCTATCGTTGATATCCTGTTCGCCGACAATTGCACCATTAATACTTGTTCAGAACAAGATATGCAGTCCCCACAACGGAGTTTTCGGCAGCATGCAGTAACTTTGATCTCACGATCAAAACAAGGAAAAAGGTGGAACTCTTACATCCTGCCGCTGGAGAGCTGTATATGAAATCTAATATTGCTGTCAGAACCAACGTATCCAGCAAGTCGCTAGCTTCATCTACCTAGCCAGTACCTTGACCAGGCGGTGGCTAGCTTCACCTACCTAGCCAGTACCCTGACCAGGCGGTCGCTAGCTTCACCTACCTAGCCAGTACCCTCACCAGACAGTCGCTAGCTTCACCTACCTAGCCAGTACCCTCACCAGACAGTCGCTAGCTTCACCTACCTAGCCAGTACCCTGACCAGGCGGTGGTTAGCTTCACCTACCTAGCCAGTACCCTGACCAGGCGGTCGCTAGCTTCACCTACCTAGCCAGTATCCTCACCAGACAGTCGCTAGCTTCACCTACCTAGCCAGTACCCTCCCCAGGCAGTCGCTAGCTTCACCTACCTAGCCAGTAACCTCACCAGACAGTCGTTAGCTTCACCTACCTTTGTCAGTACCCTCACCAGACAGTCGCTAGCTTCACCTACCTAGCCAGTACCCTCACCAGAGAGGTGAATATCCACTTAGAGGTCAACAACAGGATTGCTAAGGCGAGCTCTTGGGAAGCCCCAAGGAAACGTCTTAAACTGACAATACATCTGTGTCGTCACCAAGGTGAAAGTGTATGCTACTGTAATGTTATCCACTCTGCTATATTCCTGTGACACACGGACAGTGTATAACAGACATGCCAGACAGCTAGTTAATTTTCACTTCAGCTGTCTGCGTAGGTTACTCATGATCTGATGGCAGGACAACACTGAAATTCTAAACAACACTAACATAGTGAGCATTTATACACATCTGCGAATAGTTCAGCTAAGATTAGAACGGGGTATCTTGTTTGCGTGCCAGATGAGCGCATCCACAAGAGCTATTACATTATGAGCTCATAACAGGCAGAGGCTCATCAAATGGCAAAAGAAACGCTACAGAGACTCATTGAAAGTGTCTCTGAAAAACTTCAACATTGATGTCCCCTCATAAAACCGTACCATCTGGAGAGCTAGTATCATCGAAGGTGCTTAGATCGCAGAGAGAAAAACCATCGTGGAGGCTCAGCGAAAGCATGCTTCCTGAAAAAGCAAAATGTACAATCACTCCACAGCATGTATGCTATTGTTGCTGCTGTTGTTGTTGTTGGTGTTGTTTTTTATGTTGCTGTTGTAGCTCTTGTTGATGTTGCTACTGTTTTTACCTAATGTTGATGTTGTTGTTGATGCTGTTGTTGTTGTTGCTGCTACTGTTTCATGTTGTTGCTGCTGTTGTTGTTGTTGCTGCTACTGTTTCATGTTGTTGCTGCTGTTGTTGTTGTTGCTGCTACTGTTTCATGTTGTTGATGCTGTTGTTCGTGTTATTGTTGTTGATGCCGCTGTTGATATTGCTGTTATTTTTTTTCTTTACGAAACTTCTCGTGTTGATTTGAGTTAACTGTTAGTGAAGACTCTTTTCTAGCCAGTTACAAGGGCTCTTCTTACATCCCGAGGCACGCTTAAGATGGTGGATTGGGGGCGGGGGGGGGGTGCTCCAAGATGTAGTGCAATGAGATGCTGCTTAGTAAGCTCACCGTTATGAACAATACGTATCGGTCCCCACTGGTAAGACTATTGTAACACATCCAGTTTCCAGCAGAACGAAAGGGACGTGAGATGGTGTCTGGTCCAGTATGTTTCTCATGATCCTGACATTAATCTTAGCTGCCATTTCGTGTAATGGGGTAACTAATTCCCAACCAAGCTCAAGCTGAATATTGGCATTGCTTTGCTTAATGTGAGTTAGCTACCTATTTATAGCTGGAGGAAGTTTAACTCGCTGCTGCAGCGTCGCAAACTCAATCTCATATCGTTATGCTATTCAGCCGTCCATGTTAGGTTGCTCGCTCGCAGTATATTTGGATTCATTGAATGAGCAAATAAAAAATAATTTATAATATTTAACCAGCGCACCTGGAAAATAGCCACTGTTATTTGTATCAATATTGAATATTAAAATTCTTTTCTGGATAAACATAGGTCATACTAACTCAACTAAATGAATGCTCGCTTTTCCATCTGCGAATAAACTTGGTTAAACAGCTGGTATGTATATGTCTTTGCTTATTTGTACATTAGAGTTAGTTAGTTAGTTAGTTAGTTACTTAGTTAGTTACCCATCGCAAGAGATGATGCGAGATTATCAGATGGTTTTCTCTTGATCATGTAACTTGCGCTGCATTTGGATAAAAGTAGTGAAGAAACTTTACTCTCTGGTCCGAACTACCTTAGACCAGTGGCTTAAGTCCAGACGACTGGAAGAAATTTAGGATGCGGGCACCCTGGTATCACCTTCCTTGATGTGGAGGGCAGGGGCGGTGAAAAGGGGGGGGGGCGGTTGCTTGAAAACTTGCGGGATTTGATCATCTACCGTGTCCGTTCATCGTTTTGAGAGGGGAGTGGCTGACCTTACGACCCCAGCGAATCTACATTATAATAGCATCTAACACACGGCATACATTTCCTTGAATACAAGTAAATTTGAATTGCTCGAACATGGTAGTATAATACCAAATTAAAGGTAGCTCTTTAGCAGACACTGCTGTCGGTAATAAAGTATTAGAGATACATTGTTGTACTAGGCCTCGTCTTTTTATGAAGTAGGAGGATCAGTTCCCTTCCTCGCTTTCGTCCTCTAACAGTAAGACATGTACACATTTACAGCTAGGTTGAATGGATCGAGATTCGAACCCAGCAGGTTTGCTGTGAGAAATCTGCGTTCTATCACTCTGCTAATCAGAGGATCACAGGATTACATAGACCCGGTATATGGTCGACCACCTGAGTCGTACAGGTAAGGGAAAAAATAGAACTGTAACCTTTCTACAATGTCGTAAAAGGTGACTGAAAAATTGTGCATGTGACTAGCAACCTTGTCATATAAGACCAAATACTACAGAAATCACTACTGCAAGAACCTATTTGTTTTTGAAACATCCTTTCTATAAGGCCGGCAACTGCACTGGCCTCATATAATTTGTGTAAAGCGAAGGGAAGGCAAGAAGACCACGCACTTCTTCTTCGTCGTTCGTTCTGAATCTCAAACTACGAAATCCTAAAAAGGGCTTTGCAAGTAGCAAGATGTTGCCCGGTGAAGAAATGCGTCGTGTCGTACTTTACAGCTTGACTGTTATATTTGCACCTTTCGGTACAACATGTCCGACTTTAGCATTGTATTTTTGGGTACTGGTAAGCTCTCCCTCTTCGATTCCTTTTTCTTATCCTGTCTGCTCTATTGCAGCCTGTTATCCAGGATCACTACATGGGGGTACATAAGGGTATTAACTTAACTTATCGTCTTTATACTGGTTTAGAAGACTCTGCAGAGTCTGTATAGAACCAGTTTCATTTACATCAACTTGCTCTAAAAGATATGCGTTTCCAATTTATTCTTAAATGCATTAACTGTCTCTACCTACCGTGGCAATGCATTCCAAGTATTCACCACTCTCTGACTAAAAAAAATATTCGTAATATCTAATCTGGACCTCTCGTTAGTTAATTTGTAGCTTTGCCATCTTGTTCTTGAAGATGGTTGTATTTTTTTAAACTTGTTAAAGTCTAATTTATCCATTCCTCTGATCATCTTATAAACCTGCATTAAGTCACCGCGAATTCTTCTCTCTTCTAGACACTGCAGACCGGGTTTTCTGAGTCTTTCCTCATAACTGTAATTCTGGAATCCCACTATCAGCGTTGTCGCTCTTTTTTGTATTCTTTCCAGCATGTTTGCATCCCCCCTATGATAAGGACTCCACACCTGAACACAGTACTCCAATCTAGGTTTAATTAATGCTTTATACAGTTTGACTATCACTTCCTTGCTCCTATGTTTAATATTTCTTTTTAATTATACCTAATATTACATTTGCCTTTTTCACTGCTACCTGAACTTGTTCACTCACCTTACCTGTATGATCTATTTTAACCCCTACGTCCCTTTCCTTATTTCTCTTTCTAATATTGTTCTCTCCCATTCTGTAATTATTTTTCATTTGACATTTGACTCCATTTGACAGCTTACAGACCACTTTCAAATTTTATCTAAATCCGACCTCAATATATCCACTTCTGCTTTAGATGAGACACAACTGCATAGTTTTGTGTCATCAGCAAATTTTGCAATCATGGATCCCAAATGAATGTTCAAATCGTTTATATATATCAAGAACAAAATTAGTTCGAAACCGAGACCTCTGGCACTCCACTTTTCACTTCACACCACTCAGAGTACTCTTTATTTATGTCCACTCTCTGCCTTCTTCCCGCTAACCAATTTTCAATCCATTTGGCAACTTCCTCACCTATTCTATGTGATTTTAACTTTCGAAATAATTTTTGATGAGGTACTCTATCAAAGGCCTTTGCAAAATCTAGATAAATAACGTCCACTGGCTCCCATCTATCATTTTTAGTAACCTCCTCTATGAATTCTAATAGATTTGTTAAGTATGATCTCCCTCTAGTAAACCAATGCTGACAATTTCTGAAAAGATTAAATGTGTCTAAATGCATTACAATGTTTTCTTTGATTATTGATTCTAACACTTTACAGACTACGCTCGTTAAACTCACAGGTCTATAATTCGCTGGATTTGATTATTTGCCCTTCTTGAATAAGGGGATCACTCCTGCATTTTTCCAATACAGTGGAACAATCCCTTTTCCAAGTGAATGAGAACATAATATAGCTAATGGATTTGCTAGTTGGTCTCTAATTTCAAACAGCAGTTTTGGATGAATACTATATTGACCTGGACATTTATCCACTTTCGACCCTTCAATTTTTTACAAACCATTTCCTCTGTAATACAGATTGATCTTAACCCCGCTGTATCCATGTCCCTTTGAAAAATATCTATAGGCTCTGGGATCTTGGAGCAGTCCTCTTTTGTATAGACTGTGTAGATTAGAGTAGATTAGCTGCCTCCCTATTCTCACTTATTAGTGACAGCTCTTGATCACTTACTCTGACGCTAGCAGGTTTGGATCACTGGCCGCTACAGTTCATGCACTACTCAGCATCTTGATCTCTAGTTATGTACTAATTATAGCTTATGCTGTATAATCAGGTGAGCGAAACTGTTCATAGGGCTTAAATTAATGTTCATTGGCGTTCTGTGTTCATGAACTGATACATGATATTTCCTTTCTTAGTCACAATTTGTTTTACCTCTGGGGGCGTTGAGGTCCTTTTTAGTAAATGATTTCCTGCCGAAGACGGATGTGTCGGACTGAAAGGTGCAAATATCGCAGTCAAACTGTAAACTAGCGACACAACGCAATCCGTTCTCCGGACTACATCCTGCTACTTGCAAAGCCCTATTCAGGACTTCGTAGCAGGAGATTGACAACAAACGCAGAAGAAGAAGAAGAAGAAGAAGAAGAAGTAAATTATTGCAATTGAACGTGCAGATAAGAAGATATTTGGTCTGAAATGTTTTTGCGTGATTGAGACCATCCTCTTTTTGGCCTTCGTCTAGGCCACTAATCGATAAGAATTGCGCTACTATTAAAATTCTTGCACCTTCCATGGCTTGCAGTCTGCTCTTTTCGATTTGCAACTGTCAATGGTTCTTTTACGTGTACATCGGACTTCCTAGTTTATCGTCCATCTCCAATAAATTAAGAACTCGATTTTACTTTCATTAATTAATACTTGCGAAATTTGGACGCTCATCGTTTCTCGCTTTCGTTAGTTCGTTTCTTAAGAGGCGAACACCTTACCTGTAAGCAGCAGCCAGTCTCCCGCACCACCCTTCCCCTTTTTTACAGGTGAGAGCCTTACCTCTCAGCTATAGCGACCCCTCCCCTTTATTTGAGAGGCGAACGCCTTACCCCCTCAGCCATAGAAACCTCAGGATACGAATATCCGAAATCCGGAAATTATTGTTGGCCCTGAAATGTATTAAGGACTTCACTGCAAGTGGTTGATTGAGTGTAACTCTACTGATACGGAGCAAGGAAAACTACCACTTAGCTCATCAAAGATGTCATCAAAGGCACGTGACAAGAACATGAAGAGCATGGGTCGTTACATCAATCCTAAAACCGGTTATTAGGTTGTCTAAGGGTTCCTCTCCATTTCACCCAAGCAGTTCTAAGATAGTTTATAAGGTTGTCTGAACACATCTATCCATTTGACCCAATTCTCTGGTTGACTCGTCCTATGGTTGGTTGTCAATTTGTCTGAGCACTCCTATCCATTTGACCCAATACCCCCGTTGTTCAGTCCTAAGACTGTCTGTAAGGATGTCTGAACACGGTTGATCAGCCCTAAGGCTGCGTTTATAGTTGTCTGAGCGTCTTTCCATTAACCCAATTCATTTCAACATAGGTTCGTAATAAAGGTTATGCGTACTTGGGATGTAACTGTGAGTCTTGGTCGCCCCCTTCCCTCCCCCTTCCTCTGTTCTCCTAGATCTGCCCTGTAGTATCTTTTGTAGAAAACTGTCATGTCGCATATTGTATCCCAGCCAACTGAAATCTTCGTTTTTGTATCATTTCCACATTTTTAATTAAGTAAGAATATTCTCATTAGATCTTCATTTTTGTCAAAACCACAGGTTCCAGTCTGCGTCCCACGCGTTTTTAAAAATCAATACAGTGGAACTGGCCATACACGAGAAGTGATTATTCTTATTTTTTTATCTGAAGGTGTTTTTTTTTCCCAATGCAATCCTTGTGCTTTTTCTGTGATGGAATTGTCCTAAATATTTAATCGTGTGTACTTGTATGATTATTTCTCCATTGATGATATTTAATTATCTAGCCTGCTTTTCCATTACCATAGTTTTTGTCTTCACATTGTTTATTTTCCCGCCAAACTCGTTTGCTGTGCTGTTAATTTTTGTCAAGCAGTCTATGCAACGTTGTCACTGATCCTCCCTCCCGCTATGACATAAACATCGGCAAATTTGATGACATTAACGTTCAAATCATTTACATTGACACTATTTTACAACTCCGTACAACATTTTCTATTATTATCAAAGAATATGCGTTAGAGAGACTATGTGAGAGCTGACCTGCCATATTCAAACTGGATCTGTAGTTTTTCTTTGATTGAAATATTCTGCTCTTGACTGTTACACAGATTCTGGATTAACCTAATAACTGGTCTCTACTTTCCTATTTGTTGATACACCTTAAAATAGATGTTCCAGGAAACACGACCAAAAACTTTCTTATAGTAAATAAAGCATTTAAATAATGGACGTTCCTGATTGGCAATTTTTGCTGCGAGAAACCGCAATAGTCCAGTAACATCCCGTGCACTTGCGAAATCAAAACTGGTTATCTTTTAGCACCTTCTCTATCTTGCCATATAAATTCTCTCTTTAATTATCTTTTCTAGAATGTTAAATGCCTGTGGTGTTAAACTAATTTCTCAGAATTGGCCTATTCTATTGTATTGTATTGTATTATTTTTTTGTGCAAAGAAATTGTTATTGAATTTACGGGGTCTATTGGTCACATTCTAATGTCGCAAATAACGCATTTTTACGTTTTGAAACCCTCTGTTTCATTATGATATTTTAGCCTTAACATATTTTATATTAATTTTATTTTAAAAAATATTAAATTAATGTATCACATATACAAATGTGCAAAACTGAAAGTGCTTACAAATAAACTACTTTGTGTCTTTACGTAAAGAAGAATGTATTACTAGTAGTTCACATATTATTGTAATATATTACATTTAAAAAAATTAATTTGAAGAAAAAAAGGTTTGAATTTACCAAAATATTTCATACTTTGTGCAGGTCTGAAGCTCCCGGTGTCCATTTGTATCTTTGAAATCACATTGTGCACCGACATCGCAGACACTGGACATTGTGTGGTATAACATTTGAAATCTATTCCGACAAATATGTGCCTGTACCGAGGAGACTGCATGAAACCTTCACTATACCAGTAATCACTGGTGGTTGTTTTAAAAAAATTACCAATGTGGTATCAGTCAAGAACTTACAAATTTCTGCAGGTGAAACTGTAAAACACATTTTTATACGCATACCTCCTGCAATATTAATCCCTTTGCAAAAAAAAAAGAAAGAACCAAATGCTATAGAATGAGTTCAATTCCAAACGATAAGTTTGATAACAATCTAAAATTATTTTGAGGATTATTCATATGAGAATTGATGGGAAATAGAGGTGGTACTGGATTTCGCATAGCCAGAGGTACACGGATGCCATCTGATCATTGCGGCTTCTCGCATCTGTTTTATTGACTACGAGAAAGCCTTTGGTCGGCTTCCCAGGAGTAAACTATTTACGATTTTGCAGCAAATAGGTATAGAAAGAACACTCATTTAGTTAATCCAGAACCTGTATGAAAATCAAGAGGCGGTTATTGTCTCACGGATCCAGTATCCATAAAACAGGACGTGCGACAGGGTTGTTTGCGATCACCGAGTCTATATAACGCTTGAGATGACGATGGCCAAGTTATGCGGAGTTGTAATAGGGGTGTCAAAGTTAATGGTATGAAAGTTAATGCCATCAAATGCCGATGACCAAGCGATAGTGGAAGGATCAGTATCAACGTTGAGGATGCTGCTTGATAAAATTAATAGCACTTCCAAATATTTGGCATGAAAATAAACACATCAAAGACAAAGAGTTTGGTAATATATAAGCAACATAGATACATAAATATATCCGTCGATGGAGAAATCATCAAACAAGTACAAAAGTTTACATATTTGGGGTAAACAGTAACAGAAGATGACCGCAATGAGCCAGAAATTAAGACAAGAATTCCAATGGCAAAAAAGGGCTTCAGAGAAAAACATAAATTGTTAATCTCAAGGAATATCAGGATAGAACGGAGGAAAAGAATAATCGCCACTCATATATGGCCACTCTACTGTATGGGGCTGAAACATGGACTTTGGCAAAAATGGAAATGGAAAAGCTTGGAAGGGTTTGAATTGTGGTGCTACCGTAGAATGGAAAAGTGAGTTGGACAATGTACTCAATGACGTGGGTGCACAAAGATAAATATTGCATATGATGCAAAAACGTCGGTTGAGTTGGCTGGGTCACAATACGAGACATGAAAGTCTTCTACAGAAAATACTAGAGGGCAAGATTCAAGGAAATAGAGGACCGGGGCGACCAAAACTCACCTTTACATCTCAGTTGTGCAGGGACATTAAAGTACCAAGGCATGCTGCAATGAAGAGAACTGCACAGGATTGGGACAAATGGAGAGACATACTCAGACAATTTTTCAACCAGTCTAATGACTTATCAAGCAGAAGATAGGGTCAAATGGAGAGACGTGATCAGACAACCTTACAACCAGTCTCCGGACTGATCAACCACAGGATAGGGTCAAATGGAGAGACGTGATCAGACAATCTTACAACCAGTCTCCGGACTGATCAACCAGATGATAGAGTCAAATGGAGAGACGTGATCAGACAACCTTACAACCAGTCTCCGGACTGATCAACCAGATGATAGAGTCAAATGGAGAGACGTGATCAGACAACCTTACAACCAGTCTCCGGACTGATCAGCCAGATGATAGAGTCAAACGGAGAGACGTGATGAGACAACCTTACAACCAGTCTCCAGAATGACCAACCAGAGGATAGGGTCAAATGGAGAGACATGCTCAGACAACCTTACAACCAGTTTCTGGACTGACCAACCAGAGGATAGGGCATATGGAGAGACATTCTCAGACAATCCTACAACCAGTCAACCAGTTTCCGGACTGATCAACCAGAGGATAGGGCATATGGAGAGACATTCTCAGACAATCCTACAACCAGTCAATCAGTTTCCGGACTGATCAACCAGAGGATAGGGCATATGGAGAGACATTCTCAGACAATCCTACAACCAGTCAACCAGTTTCCGGACTGATCAACCAGAGGATGATGATGACACCATGGCAGCTGTTTCTAGCTTTACGAGACATGACATCCAAAATAATCATTGATTGAAGCAGCAAGGTATATCATCACTTCACTTGTGAACAGAGAAATGAAACTAAAATGTGCTAAGAAATCATCATGTATAATCTCTGGATTCACACCAGCTATCCTACTTGGTGCAAGGACGGAATGAATAGCATTTTCAGTTGAACTAGTACCAACTTCATTCCAGTTAACTCAATGGGCAAATATTACCATTTACTTTAGATACTACCGTTTCTGATAGTTCTACTTTAGCAAGCACTCATCTTGGTCTGTTATCACGGTTTTTTTTTACTTTATCCTCCTGCTTCTTCGAAGGTCTGGATATCCTAGTACTCGTAGTAGAACTAGACGATCGTCATCGATTCGCCCTTGAGAACAGACTTATCTCGAGTATGGGATGTCTCCAACCACATGGTATTAATATCTGCCATACTATTTCTTAAGCCCTCACACTGGCCCCCATCTATTTGTCTTCCTTCCCCCCTCCCCCCGCCTCCCTCATCCCTCATTCTTCCATCAGTTATCTTCCCCCCTCTCTTATATCAATATCACGCCCTCCCGGCTTATATTGCCTTCTCTTTATTCTCCTATCTGGACCACTATTTGGCCACGCTTGGCTTATCAGGCATATTCCGCCACTTTTTGTTTGATCGCTCCTATTTCAGTTTCTATCGAGCACTTGGCACAACCGGTCGCTTAGACAGAAAGCGTCTACTACCTGAAACGATGAGTTGACCATTTTTTCTTATATGTTGATTTGTTAGTTCAGTGTTGTTGTCCCTGATGAAGGCCTATTGGTCGTAACGTAGGTTTTGTTTGTGTTCTCGTCTCGGTGCGGTATTTGACCATACCCATTTTTAAATTTTGATTAAGCTCAACCTTAATCAACTTTTACTAGTTTTTTTTCATGTTTTTTTCCCATTATACACATCCACAGAACCGCTGCAGCCTCGCCTTATTTTAATCGTAGTAGAACTAGAAGTAGCTAGCTAGTAGATACGTTTAATCTTCAACGATGCCAATATGGAAGCCGATGCTGTCAGAGTTATTATCACTACTAACCGTGTAGTCAGAATGGGAATTATCCTTCTAGTTACAGGATTGATCATCTTCAATCCATGATTAGATCAGCTGTGAAGCTTATTCTGCCAATAATCTTCACTTACGATCACTGAAGCTATTACAAAATAAAAAGTGTATACCTTATCTTAATTCGAACCTTTTTGAGAAAAAAAGGCGCAAATTGCTCTCAAATCGATAAGATCATCCACAGGAAGTGACATTTACTATTTTGGACTTGACATTGCTTCTAAAAATTGTTTTTTATACTTTTTATAGCGATTATAAACAGCAAGCCTTTTCATGTCATAGTCTTAGTCGATCTGTACTTCACCAGGGACGGATGCCCTTGTGCATGTACCAGGTCTGGCATGAGCTGGATGTACCCAGGGGGATGATTTCTGGCTTTGCGGGCTAGGCTCGAGCAGCCGATTACTTCGCTGCGTTGAGAAGGTGTCGCGGGAGTTGTTAACCGATGTGCTAGTCCATCGTAATAAACTATAACACTAGAACAGAGTAGACTCGCAGCCTGTTAGGCGCCATCTATGCTCTTAACGAACCACCTGAGCATAGCTGGTGTTATGTTATGTTACACAGTTAGTCGCCTCTTATGACATGCTCTCTGTGCTGCTTTTCTTGTCATTTCAAAAGACAAAGACCCGGCTTTATTACCCATAGGAAATGCTGCATCACCAAGTGCGCTCGAGCGCGCTTGCTTGTGTGAGTGTGTCTGTGTCTGTGATATAAATATGTAAATGAGCGGTCCAGTGGTCTCGAGGTAAGATGTCATATTCAGGTGCCGGAGGTCGCGGGTTCAAATCACCATAGAGATGGGGATTTTTTTCACGTGTATCTTCTGGTAAAAACTCCTCTGATCTCTGGGTAGTGAGATCGGTCCCCTGATGTCTGGGTAATGAGATCGGACTCCCGTGCTCAGTGTCGAGACCGCTTACAATCCCTTGGCAGTTGGAAATCGATAAGAGCAAGCTTTAACTGTCGCTGCCCTGATAAAAATTCAAGTTAAAAATCTAGCCAAGTTATTTGTGTCTTTCCCCAGGTGGTTTGTTAAGAGCAGCTATAGATGGCGCCTAACTGGCTGCGGGTCTACTTAGCTCTAGTGTTTGAGTCTATTAAGATGGACACGCACATCGGTTAAACCAGCCTCCAAGAAACTGGTTGTATACAGACTCTGTAGAGTCTTCTAAACCAGTATAAAGACGTGAAGTTAAGTTAAGTATATATATATCCTCACTTACTGATGAACAAACCAAAATGCAAAGGTTGTCCGAAGTGATAGAGAAGTTAGTGATGTGATGTTGTAGAATTGACATTCAGATTGCGTTCCTCTCTTTATTGTGGTTCTTGAACAGTTCGAGATTTTACAGCGCGGAGCAAGTGAAATGAATTAGCGAATTGATTGTGAAGTATAAAGAAGCGATCAATCGCTTCTAATATCATCGTCTTACTCACTTACCTACTTTCCGTGCCCAAGCACCACGTCATGTCCTACAGTATGCATCCAGTATCCAGCGACATGGATTGCCGTGTCATTTGTCCCCAGACTGTCGAACCTGTTGGATATTTTCTGGGGGTTAGGGCAGGTCAACAGGTGTTCTGTATCCTGAATTGCGCCACATTCACACGTGTCATCATCTGTGTATCCCCATCGTTTCATATTCCTCTTGCACCGTGATACACCAGCTGGGAGTCTGTTCAACGACTTCCATGTTGTGTATGGTAGATGATGTCCGGGGGCAGGTTCCTCTCGAAGTTCCATCTTTGCACCAATTCGTGTCATCACTAAATACGGCGACTTTCAGCGTTTGTCTGTATGGGATGTCGTAATATTGTCGTAAAACATAGCTCTTTTTGCTATGCATATTAATGTCATTTGAAAGTCAACGTTTCCTCCAAGAAATACCAATGAAGCTGATGTCTTCTTCTTCTTCTTCTGCGTACACAGTCAGACAGTAACCATTATTTTTTCGAAAAAAGCAGCGGTCATCCTGAGACTCTCGCCACTACCATACAGCTTGTCTTGCAGTTCCACTGGCAATGGCCACATCTGCTCTCTCTGATCCTCGTATGTCGGGCAGTTCTGCAGCAGATGTTCAGTGGTCATTTTACCAGTACCGCACGGGCATTCGTCGGTACACCCTATCTTCAGTTTGTTGAATAGGTGGTACCTCAGTCTGTTGTGGCCAGTGCGAAGTCTGAAGACAACGACCTGCTCTCTTCGGTTCAACTGGTAATAGGCATCGTTTTTGGTGTAACCAGTATGTTCGGTTTCCCATTTGGACATGTATCTGGCTTTGATAAGCCGTTTTGACTCTTCGTACGTCATACTGGTATCTGTTTGTGGTAGCCTTGCACCTTCTTTTGCCAGTCTGTCTGCCTCCTCGTTGCCTTGGATGTTGCAGTGTGACGGAACCCACTGTACCACCACCCTTTTTGGTGCGGACTGCTGGCACAGTTTGCAGAGTGCTGCTCTTAAGTCATTAAGCTCAGTGTTCTTCTGGCTTTTTAGCGCTGTGACTACTTCGAGAGCATCTGTCAGCAAGACTATATGGCTCTCATTTTCACTGTGTGTTTCCATTTCTTCCACTGCCGCCCTCAGTGCCTCTGCCTCTGCTCTGAAATTGCTTGTGTACTTACCTGAAGCTGATGTGATATTCAAGACTATATAACGACTGCGCAGTTGTATTTATCATGATGTGACGTAACCAACAATAAGTCACGTTTCATTTACCCATAATTAGCAGTTAGAGTGCTTGTCTCTCAAAGTCAAAGGACCCGTTTCACTAGCTTGTTTTGGCACGTTCTAGTTACCCCGGTAGTAAATGGGGACCTGATTTGCAGTTAAAGTGAGCAAGGCAGAAGAAAAGGGAACTGGTCACGCCATATTCACAAACAAATGGGATCTCGAACAATGAAGTCTCTACCACACTCTCCCCAAATATCGGCGCCAGTGTCTTCTGCTGAACTTTCTGTGTCCTGTTTTCTATTGATGCCGTGTTCCACTAAAAAAAAGAATATTTCCTGTTCACCTCTAATTTATCTTCTTCCCATCTTCATTGATGTTATTGACTGCCCAGATTGTTTTCAAAGTAAACATATTTTTTCAGAAAAAAATTTTGTTATTACATAGGCCGAATTGTTATATGCTTATACTATCGATTCATTATGGTCTAACATGTATATGGAATATTTTGTTAAGCTACCCTAAAAGGTGGCCTACAACATTGCACGAACTATAGAGAGATAATGCTTTTATCCGTGCCTGGCAAGGCATTGAACAGGATTATACTCGAGAAGCTAAAGTGTTCCACCCCACTGATATACAGCGGAGAGTTTAAATAGGGGGATTTCATCTGAAAAGATCACGTACAAACCAGATTACTACATTCACAATAATAGTTGTACAGCCTGTGGAATGGAACGCTCAACTTTATATAAGCTTCGGTGACTTTGAAAAGACGTTTGACAGTCTGGACAGCTCGTCAATGTAGATGCTATTTCGTCATTATGGAATAATTACAGATGTCTATTATTTGTATTATTATGAAAACGTATGCGAATACGTGTTGTGGGGTTCCGCACAAGGATCGGCTTCATGAGTTATTTTGTATAAGGACGGGGGAAGTCTCTAATCCACGTTTCTGTTTCTTTTGTTTATTTACGGGATTAAGATAAACATAACAAAATACTCACATACATAACTTTCCCTTGGATTGAATGTGCAACTTGATGATCTCGAAGATGCTGATTTGACTCTGCTGTACACCTTCAACACAAAGTGACTTAACTAAGCAAGAAATCGTGACTCCTTGAATGGTATTTGCATGAAGAGAAAACTATGGATATGCGAATAAATGCATCATGGACATATTGTTTACCATGGATCCCACGTCCTGATAGAATGTGTATTATTTCATAGATGATGGTAGTAATAACGGCAGGGTGGGAGGTACAGAGAAAGATATCATATTGCGAATACAAAATGCAAGCAGTGCTTTCATTGCTTTGATGAACTTGTGGACGTCTAATGGTTTTAGGTCCAGCACGAAACTAAAAAATCTTCAACACCAAAGTGAACTCGGATTTTGAATACGGTTCGCGGTCTTGGAATATGACTAAATGGGTTTTGAAGAAACTTCAACCGGGCATCTGCAAATAATTGTACGGCTGAAATAATATGATATGATCTCACCGGTGTAACTGTTCTATAGAACCGGATAAGTATCAGTGGACCGAAAGTGTTAGTGTTAGTGTTTTTGACAATATTTCTGAATCTGTGTCTAATCATTATAAAATAAATTTGATTTCTTGTCCTATCACCTGGACTTTTCCATGTATATATTTTTCTAATATGGTGTTTAAAAATTTTTTTTACATATAGTTTTGGGACTAGACAGCTGAGAAAAGTGCCAAAGTATGGGTTCCGCGAATGTTTCCAGCAGCTGTATGCACGTTTGCAAAAGTGTGTAGTTGCCGAATGGAACTACTTTGAAGAAAATGTAGTGAAGATACTTCTATTGCAACTTATTTCTTTACAATCCACTATTTCCGGGAACTTTTTGAAGCTACCTCGTATTCTTCCGTGCCTTTGTGAAGGTCAATGTCTGACACTGATAACCAGGAGCTGATTGTGAAATACAGTTTATCTATCTTTGTAATCTCCCTTGTTTTCTGTGTCCTCCACTTTATTTGGACAATGTAATCCAACCAACTGAATGTTCGCAAAGGACACAGTGTTGTGTATCATGTATCAAATGGCAAACACTAACAATACAATCGTGCTTGCTTTGGACTAGACTTTAAAAGATAAGATAAGAGCGAAGACTAATGTGACTGTCTATTTCTGTATTTCTGGATCTACAGATAGCTTGTCGCTGAAGAGGGACCCCAGGTTTGTGAATTGATGCACAGCTGCCAATTCACGATTATCGATGCTAAGAGTTGGCCTGATACCTACTTCCTGTCCCAGCACATTTGCTTTATTAAGAATTACGAGGGCAATTTGAAAAGTTTTGTCTTTTAGGGAGATCATTTCATTAATGTGCAAGATTTAGATGTGAGCTATACGTTTTCTTAAAAATTGGAATGTTGTTTAGGTGAAGTGTCATTATCTTTCAACGTAGTCACCATCCCGATCCACACACAAATGTCAATGTCGGACAAGCTCTTGCATTGTCCAGGAAAAGATGGGATATTATCTCCAGATACCAGGTGCGCACAATCTTCTTGCACTTCTCGCTAGAAGCATAGCGGTGTCCCTTTAGGTGTTGTTTCGGGAAGAGCAAGAAGTCACAAGGTGCTAGATCGGGGCTGAACAATGGGTGCAACAAAATGTCAAACTTGAGACGCTCCAACACAACCACTGTTAGTTGACGTGTGTGGGCGAGCATTATCGTGCTAAAGAATTGCGTGCGTCAGCGTGCAAGGGACTCATCTCGCACAAACTTTCCCCATACCCAAGTAGGGCATGGATAATATGTTAGGCACTTGCTCAATCGAAATCATAAGCATATTCGTGATATTCTTCTGCTTGACACGTCGATTGGCACGAATCAGTTAGTCCACGCACGTTTGATGTTGTGCATCCATAACTGTTATCGGTCGTTCGCTGCGAGCCTTGTAATGCAAGTTTGTCAGTGCTGGATTGCCGCCTTTTTCAATCCGTGCCTTTTTCAGTTCTGACAGCACTGGCATCCACACAGGCATCACCGTATACCGCAGTCATTCTTCGATAAATTTCGATCCGCACACAACCTTCCGTAGTAAGAAATTCAATCCCCACACGTTGCTTCTGTCGTATTTCAATGTATACTGCCATTTTACTGTCTGCTGTGCGCATTCATGACGTTCCAGGCGCATGACACTGGATGCCCCAATAGTCACGTCATTAGAAATTATTTTCACATAGGTGTCACGGCGTTCTCAGCACTACTATCAGAGTTATATAGCGCTGGAGATTAAACTTTTCAAATCGGCGTCGCATTGTGAAACCAAAATCGTTGCAGGTCTGGGAGAAGCGATCTATCAAGCTTTGAAGTTCTTGATGACTGTGGTTGACAGTTTTAGCACCATCAGCGAAAAGTAAGTCTCTGGTGGTGATCTTCCTGGTCTTCGTGTTGGCCTTGAGTCTTGCAGGGTAAAAGAACCGACCACACGACCTTGTGTGGAAGCAGATTCCTTTATTTGCGTTACCAAAAACATGCTTCAGTAACAGAGCAAAGATGATGCCGAAGAGTGGCGAGGCCTTACTTAACACCACTTCGAATACCAAATGCCACATGATTGTTAGGTCCTGCTATCAAATTTCTCACCATCTCGAGCTGCATTTGTAGCTGTTGAGGTACATATGTCGGTGTGTTATCGGGGCCCAAAAGGGAAGCAATGATTAGATACGTTGTAACCTGCCAGGTATATGATAATAAATGTCTCAGCAGGATCGAGCATGGGGTCAGGTACTCTATCCTGAACACAAATATTAGCAACAATAAAAAAGCAAAGACGACATCTACATCACATAACAGAAGAGGAAGAACGTCTATGTAAGATATTCATAAGTTGTGTTCGTTTGTGGTGTGTTATCAGATGCGTGCGCTTACCGATTCGGACCCTCTAATACGATATATGTAATGAAGCCATTTGATGGCAAATGTCAGCAGTCTGTGAAATTCTGATTTGCATGACATGTTTCCCAGCCATTTATAACTGTGTACTGATATTCAGCAGATAATTTTTGTTTCTATACAGGATGCTGTCGAGCTATACAGAGTTTAAATTAAATTTGGATATTTTCATTCTGGCGCTAACATCTCCATTTGTTCCGCCATCTTTGTCAAACACTACTAAGAACGACTGTAATTGTTTTGTTGTTAGTGTCTCATACTACCGAAGTGTATATGATTGTTAATTCTATAGTGTCGGAACAATTTGCAAATAATGTATCAATGTTAATTCTATAGTGTCGGAACAATTTGCAAATAATGTATCAATGTTAATTCTATAGTGTCGGAACAATTTGCAAATAATGTATCAATGTTAATTCTATAGTATCGAAACAATTTGCAAATAATGTATCAATGTTAATTCTATAGTGTCGGAACAATTTGCAAATAATGTATCAATGTTAATTCTATAGTGTCGGAACAATTTGCAAATAATGTATCAATGTTAATTCTATAGTATCGAAACAATTTGCAAATAATGTATCAATGTTAATTCTATAGTGTCGGAACAATTTGCAAATAATGTATCAATGTTAATTCTATATTTTTCCTTGATTGAATCTTCCACAAAATTGTAAACTGCATATGTCATGTTTCCTTGCATATTTACTACACTTTTCTTGATAATCTGAATATGTTAAGTACGTTGAAACAAAAACATTTGTCATGAATATTTTTTATTCCATTCTTTTCCTACACACGCCCACTGTCATTCCTTTTTAATAATGGCTTTTTTGAGTTTTGTTAATCATTCTGCTTCGTGTTGTGCATGATTGTTTACATTTAAATGTAGTTTCTGATTTCCGTGTGTTTAATAAATGTTCAATGGTGTGTGCCATTCAGAATTCACATTTCTTTTTACTTTCAGGAGTTATCTCCACCTAAAAAAAACAACAACAGGCAACTGTCAATATGGCGGTCATTCCCTGTGTTGAAGTCCGCTACATGGATATATATGGTTGAGGTATAAAGGCTGATGAACACCTCAATCACCACGTAATGTTCATGCACATTTTTATTTAGCTGCTGATTGTCTTGTCTTCCCAGGATTCTTAACCCGTCACTCTTTGATTATGATACTGGCGTTCAGACAACTCAGCCATCTACTTTATATCTGAATGTAAATATGTTTGTTTCAGTGCCCCTAATCTTCAATGAGTCATTTATAATTTCCTCCCTTGGTTGTTAACTTTAAATTCATTTTTATTACCGACCTGGCAAAGGTCAGAGTTTCTGTATGCGCAATTGGCTATTTTTCATGCTCTCCCATGAACATTTTTCCCTGACACTGCTGATAAGTACCAAGAAAATGAGGCTTTCTATTCCTATTATCTTCATAGATTTTCAGACGCGCATAATTTCCTCAGGGCATGTTCAAAGAATGGGTTCTGTCTTATCTGTTGATCTTCCTCACATAATGTTTTCATCTATTGTCTCCTTTATTTCTTGTTCTCGTCCAAGCCTGTTTGCACTTTAAGGTAAAATATGGCATCCATACAATTCTCCTGTCTTTGTCTTTAAGTACAATCAGAATATTAACGTATGTATGTATGTGTGTATGTATGTATGTGTGTATGTATGTATGTGTGTATGTGTGTATGTATGTATGTATGTATGTATGTATGTATGTATGTATGTATGTATGTATGTATGTATGTATGTATGTATGTATATATGTGTGTGTGTGTGCGTGTGTGTGTGTGCGTGCGTGCGTGCGTGCGGGCGAACGGGCGGGCGGGCAGGCAGGCAGGCAGGCATGTATGTATGTTTGTGTGTATGTGGGCATAAGGGTATGTGGGTATGTGTGTACGTGTGTGTGTGTATGTGTGTGCTTGTGCGCGTGCATGCGTGTGTGTGTATGTAGGTATAGGTATGTATGTGTATGTATGTGTATATGTGTGTGTGTGTCCCCGTCCCTACAACATCAGACGGTTTTGTCTTAATTATGTGATGTGCGCTGTATTTGGATTAAAGTGAGTAACAATATGCGCTGGTCATCAATATTACTTTTATCCCGAGTTACCTTTGATCAGTGGCAACACTATTGGTCGAGACGACTGGAGGTAACTCGGAATGTAGGCACTCATACATACATGCATACATACATACACACACGCACGCACACACTCATACATACATACACACACACACGCATACACTCATACATACACACACAGACGCACGCACACAAGCATACACTCATACATATACACACACACACACGCGCGCACACACGCATACACTCATACACACACAAACATCCACACACACTCATACATACATACATATATACACACATACATATTTATACATGTGCATTTTAATTCAGTTTACACGAAAAGTTGTCAGTAGCATTGAGGTACTCTTTTAATGAATGCATCACTGAATCTACAACTGCAATTCTTCGTCTTGTCCTTTTTTTTTTCAATTCACAAGATTGCAATACGTGAGCTCTTCAATTGATCCTACACAGGAAGTCTGCATCCACATATCTGCGTTGATTGTTTCTCGATCAATCGGGATCAAGATGCTGAGCAGCGCATGAGCTGCAGTGGTCAGCGACCCATAGCTGACTGCTAGCGTCAAGGCCAGCGAGCCATAGCTGCCAAGACCCTTCTACACCTCCACGCGGTGATCCTAGATAATAGGCTACAGCAGGGCAGACTGCCTAAGGAGAAGGGATCGAAGAGGGAATGCTAACCCGGTACTCAAAAAATGCTTGCTGAAGTCGGAGTGTTGGACCGAAAGGTTCAAATATCGCAGCCAAGCTGTAAACTACGATACAACGCATTCCGTTCTCTGGACTACATTCTGCTACTTACCCTTTTAGGGTTTGGTAGTGGGAGATTGAGAACGAACGAAGAAGAAGAAGAAGTTTCTCGATCAATCAATTTAACAGCAGACGGTCCCTGGCCTCATCACAAACCCGTCTCATCCTACCCTTACTACATATTTGACGGTACGCTGCGGAGCGTTTCTCCTGCTTGTCGCTAATGAGCTATACTCAATCATCAACGTTAGCAGCAAAGAGTTGTTTAAAAGTCAGTGGACCGATGCCATTTTTCTAGTTTTGTGGATTCAGTTTATGACGTATAATGAAGTCTTATTTCTGTATCACAGAGATTGCTATTTCTTACTAATGTTATTGTAGTCACACATGGTTCTTGTACCAGTTCATACTGTTTTCTTGTTCGTGTATGGCTCTCCGGTATGTCTGTTAGTTAGTTTTATTTCCACTGATGGAAAGCTTAAGTCGTATGTCCTGCACCAATCATTCTAGTGTCAAAGTTGCTATGAAACCATTGAGGAGCTCAATCGAGTGTGTGTTCGATGCTTAAGTCTAATAAATTTTCAAAGATATAAACAGAAACGGCAGACGTTCTAATCCTGCAAGTTTAAAGATATTCAAGGGAGGTGGGACCAGAGTGCTTGCATTCTGAGTTACCTCCGTCGTGTTATGTCTTACCACTGGTCCATGGTAGTTAAGGACCAGAGAGTGAGGTTGAGGACCAGTGCAGTTTCGTCCTCACGTTAATGCAAATACAGATCAGTTCAGTTTCAGTTCATCCCGTAACCCATCAGGTCGTTGGGGCACACATGAAGACACTCCCAAAATACCACGCCACCCCTCTCCGTCTGTCGCCGCCTGTCGTATCTCACCGGGACGAAGGCCTGACAACTAAGTGATGTCCACCCATCTCTTCCTTGGACGTCCTCGCCCTCTCTGTCCCGGTACGGAACCAAAGAGTACCGAGTTGGTAATTCCGTTGGACCTCGCGACGTGCCCGCACCAGGCCATCTTTCGTCTTTTGATAGCTGTGAACAGATCTTCAAATGGACCAATAGCGTCTTCAACTCTCTGACGTATTTCTACGTTCGTGACACGATCTCTATATGTAACATTTATGAGTTTTCTATAGCACCTCATTTCCATTGCATGTATTCTGCCCTGGATATCTGCTGTAATAGTGCAGGTCTCGCAGGCATACAGAAATATTGATAGCACCAAAGAGCGCATTAGTCTAACTTTTATGCCGAGGGCGAGCCGCTTGTCTTGCCATATAGGTTTCAGTCGAGTCAGCGCCGCTGTTTTTTGTGCTATTCTTGCAATTACCTCTGACTTCGATCCCTCTTCACTGATCAATGATCCCAGATATTTGAAACGTTTTACCACCTCAAGTTCCTGCCCATTTTCTTCTATTACAGATTTAAACCCTGCTATGTTATTAGTCATGAGCTTGGGTTTTATCTGCATTTATTTCCATACCAAAACTCAGGGCTGCTCTTTCTAAGCTACCAATCAACTCCTGGATTTTTTTTTCTGTGCCATATAATACATCAATATCATCAGCAAATCGGAAGATTGTGATAGGCTGTCACCTATTTTAACCGTGCCAACATGTTCTTTTATGGTCGTCTCCATTATTCTCTCCAAGAATATATTGAAGAGTGTTGGGGAGAGCATACATCCCTGTCTCACACCCACTGTCGTACGGAACCAATCGCATAGCGTTCCCTCTACAGAGACGGCGCTTGTCGCCTGCTCATAAAGGTTTGCAATTACCCTCACGATATCACTGTTGAACTTATAATGCTTCATTGATGACCATAGCGCCGCATGCCACACTCTGTCAAACGCCTTTCTAAAGTCAACGAAGGCATGGTAGAGTTGTTGTTGATACTCTGAGTACTTCTCATTCATTAGCCGAAGATTTAATATGTGCTTGATGGTACTCCTTCGAAAGCCCGCTTGTTCTTCGGCAATGATATTTCTGCCTGTGGTTTCAGTCTATTAAGTATTATTCTCAAGAGAATTTTTACTTGGATGACTTATCAGACTGATTGTTCGATAGTTCTGACACATAATTAGGTTTCCTGATTTAGGCAGTGGTATAATTACTGATTTTGTCCAGCTAGAGGGCCACTCTCCTGTCTGCCAAATTCGATTGCAGATGTATGTCAGGGTATCAATTGTTGCCTCAGCTCCCACTTGTAGGAACTCTGCTGGGGTATTATCCACACCTACAGCCTTCCCTCTCTTCGGCATTTGCACGGCTTTATATACTTCTTCCCTTTTTATCGGTTGATTTTCCTCTTTCAGGCTTACTTCAGGAGACATTGCATTTCTGGGGTCATCTCGACCTTCATGCTTATAAAATTCCGAACAGTACTCTGTCCAGCGCTCACGAATGTATTGAGCTTCTGTGAGACATTTCCCATTCTTGTCCTGAATCGTTGTATTTCGACTTTGTACATGTCTTACTAAGTCCTTGACTAATTGATATGTCCCCTTGCCATAATGTCTTCCTAGTTTTTGTTCGATATCTGCACACTGAGTCGTTATCCATTCCAACTTGGCCTGTTTCATCTTGGCCAATCCAAATACTGCACAAGTTAATCAACAAGACAAACTGTCTGATGGTGTAATCGCTTGAGATGGACTACCAACCCTCTAACTAATAACCGGTATGTGTTACAAAGAACGAGACCGCTAATTCAACAACAGATTAAGACCAGAAAATGGATAGCGATGGAACACGCATTTAAAAAAAGTACATACCATAATAACAAGACATGTACTGGTTTGAAATACAAAATGGAAGGAAGGTTTTAGGAGGCAGAGACAAAGCAACAATACGTGGTGTAGAACCGTCGAAAAGGAGAAAAAAGCAACTAGAGTTACAATGAAGGAGCACTAAAATGCTGCTCAAAGTAGGAATCAGTGGACACCGTCCGTTGTCACCCCTATGTTCCATTGGACACCAGAAGAATTCAGTTAAGCAAGAGGACCTGTATAAAAGTTTTTCATACTTTCAACTATAATCAGCTCTAGTAGAAAGGTTCTGCATCACCTGTAAACACCAGCCTAATGTTATCTATGGCATTTCTTCCAGCATAATTGCAGCGTATAAAACTGTATGTGCTTTATATAAACAGCGCAAACATAATGACATGGTGATACAGTATCATGAAGTGTCACTTAAACAGATCTTAATAATTATGAGTCTTCATTTTATCCAGAATGTGCCAACCTCAATGTTAATTCTCTATTGAATTCTAACATGGATTCGAAACTCCAAGAATGTAATATCATTATCTTCGAATTTGACTCGACTTTCAAGTAGCGAAAACAAACACATTTGACAGACACACCCACACTTAATATTTGAAATGTCCAATATTGGCGTGCTAGATTGAATCTGCAAGGACACCCTACATTAACATTACCAGACAATGCAGGAAATACGTAGTAAGGCTTTCATGAGGTCAATCTTTGGGCGGCAATTGTCTTGGCTAAAACAGAAATATAAAAAGAGAAATGAAGGGGGCTAGAACAATATTTTTTTTTATATTTTCAGTTTGACAGCTGTAGGACAAACGGCTCGGACATGAATCTATGTCAAGGAGCAGCGTATGATTGTTTATGTCTGGGTCTGGAAACGAGACAACCATCCCGCCTATTTAGAAAAAAAATAAAAATTTAGTTTCGACAATTTCAGATATGGACAATATAATTCTGACCTACAATTTTGAAAACAATGTCAATTCACGCGAGTTTATTAGGTCAAAGAATCCCTTAAAAGTTGAATTTAGCTATTTATGGGAACAAGTATTCAATTGGTATCTGGTTTAAATCACTGCTAACGGCCTCAGGGATGTACGATTGTGCAGGAAAAACAGCTGGAATAGTTCTTGGATTGGTTAATTATTGAGTAAATGTCAAACTATTTGAAAAATTTAGGACGTGAGAAAGGGCAATGACATCTTAAATGAAATATGAAGAACAGTAGTAAAATAAATATGTCAACGAAGATAAAGATATACATTGACAGAAACGACATGCTAGCTTATAATTCTGTTAGAGTTAGGGGCGACTGAGTGTTGACACGGGCAAGTAACCACAGACTCGTGTAGATTACAGGGTAGATGTAGTTTATAAACACACACTCTTGCAGATACGGGGTAGAAGCAATTTATAACCACACACTCTTGTAGATACGGGGTAGATGCAGTTTAACCACATACTCTTGTAGGTACGGGGTAGATGCAGTTTAACCACATACTCTTGTAGATACGGGGTAGATGCAGTTTATAACCTCACTGATGTAGATTACAGTGTAGATGTAGTTTATAACCTCATAGTGATGTAGATTTCAGGGAGGATGTAGTTTATAACCACACAGCAATGTAAATTACAGGGTAGATGTAATTTAAAACCATACTGCAATGTAGATTACAGGGTAGATGTAGTTTATAAACACACACTCTTGTAGATACGGAGTAGATGCAGTTTATAACCTCACACTGATGTAAATTACAGGGTAGATGTAGTTTATAAACTCACACTGATGTAGATTACGGGGTAGATGCAGTTTATAACCTCATAGTGATGTAGATTTCAGAGTAGATGTCGTTAAAACCTCACACTGATGTAGATTCCAGGGAGGATGAATTTTATAACCACACAACAATGTAGATTACAGGGTAAATGTAGTTTATAACCTCACACTAACGTAGATTACGGGACCAAAGAATATGACAATTGCAGCCTTCCAAACATGTAATCCAATGGATTAAAGTGAGGTCTGCATGGGACTAGCAACATTAACAGGTAAAAGAAATTGCTGCAGAATCAACCACAGTAGTAGCCTGTTATTTTTGCGCAGACTTCCTGTAAGTGACTAACTGCCAGTGCTGACAATGAAACATGGACAACAATATTTATAAAGTTGAAGTTATCATTGATATATTTGCACTCAAACGGTTTTAGTTGTCGAGAATTTGCTAGGAATCAAACTTTCTCCTCTCATGATTCAGTGCTTTTCAAAGATGTTAAAGAGTTCAGGCCTGTTCAAGTTAAAGGTTTGTCACATGGAGCAATTGCCGTCGGGGATCAAGATACCTCTTCGTGTACTAAGCCGCAGCTTGCGGGTGGCGGGATGGCCAGTTCCCTTCCTTGCTGTTTTGATAGTCTCCAAATCATACGGCCGGTACTAAATTACAGCGGGTTAGACTGGCGGAGCGGCCGTACCAGGCAGAAACCACGATCTGGATTTGTTTTCGTTCGTCCGTGAACTCGAACCCCTGGCTTATGCAACATATCTAATTTTTATTTCAAATATGAAATATAACCAAGGCTGCGCCTCGCCACAAGAATGGTGAAGGTGTCAATTTAAGGAACAAAATTAGAAAGAGAGGATGTCCTGATAAAAGAACAATCGAAAGTAAAAGAGAAACTTTATGAAATGCTATCACGCATAATCGACCGAGAACTGCATGTGCGAATAATTTGTCGGTAACTGCATATACGAATAGTTTGTCGGGAACTGCATGTGCGAATAATTTGTCGGTAACTGCATATACGAATAGTTTGTCGGGAACTGCATGTGCGAATAATTTGTCGGTAACTGCATATACGAATAGTTTGTCGGGAACTGCATGTGCGAATAATTTGTCGGTAACTGCATATACGAATAGTTTGTCGGGAACTGCATGTGCGAATAATTTGTCGGGAACTGCATATACTAATAATTTGTCGGTAACTGCATATACGAATAGTTTGTCGGGAACTGCATGTGCAAATAATTTGTCGGTAACTGCATTTACGAATAATTTATCGGGAACTGCATGTACGAATAATGTATTGGGAATAGAAAACTAATTATGGAGTATGCATCTTTAAGCTACACGTCAAGTTCCTCTGTCTTGTGACTTTCACTCCAGCTCTGTTTACAACTTTCCTGATTCGTTTATGTTAGTTTCGATCTTTCTTCTCCATGTGTATTTCAGTCTGCCTATACATCTTTTCCTGGGCATACCAGAAGGAAGACTGTCTCGTGATGGCATCGACTGTTTTCATTATAAGTTTCTTATCTAACACATATATCTCATTGTCATCTCTCATCCCATTATTGTATATCTGGCGCTTTTCTGTAATTCGACATTAATGATCTTTTTATTTCTTTCCTAAATCTTTATTGTCTCATCTCCGCACCATCTGGCCAGGTCTGGCAATCCATTTCCCTATATATTGGTGCATTCCTGTAGAATATGTTTAGGGTTCTGGCCTCCTATTCCACGTGAGCACTCATTGATGTGTGAGATCTTCAGTCGGTATAAATGTTCTAGTAGTCTGCAGTGTCCAGTTCTCAGGCGAAATAAGGTAGTTTGTTGATTTCTTTTGAGTTGATAAATTGGGTCTGGTGTACTGCTTGTGTTTCTGTCTTCTCTTCATTGGTGTATATATTGATTTCTGATGGTGTATTGATCTCTTTGTATGGTACTCTATGATTAAATTGGGCTTTTTTGCTGCCATCTTTTGCTAGAGCGTCAGCTCTCTCGTTTCCTATTATTCCGCAATGGGAAAGTTGCCACCGTAGCGCTATTGTTGAGGATCTTTGGAGTGTTCCTAGTTCTGCTCTGATCTCTGATAACAGTGGTTCGTTGTTTGTTTTCTGTATTGCCTCTAATAGTACTCTACAGTCTGTGAATACAGCTATTTTTGTTGGTGGTTGTCTGTCTGTTTCAAGTATTATCAGTGCTCGCAGGATGGCCATAGATTCTGCTCTGAGGTTTGTGGACGACTTTCCTGTTGGGAGGGCCTCTTCTGTTATATTTCCACTTTTGCGTCTTAGGAATATGCCTCCTCCCCCGTTTCGACATGCACACTAGGTTGAACCATCTGTGTACACCTGTGTCCATTCCTTGGTATTATATTTCTCCTCAATCATTGTTTGTGCTAGAATTTTCAGCTCGTGGACACTGTGTTGGTCTTTTCTTCTGATTCCTGGGATCTCTTTACTTATTGCGATGGTGTTTATGTTGCATCTTGGCTCTTCATAATTAATAAGCATTTATATTTATGTAGGTTGATTGGGAATTAGTTCTCCATATTTTTGGTGGAGATGGTTTGATTTATAGATGAAGCTGGATCTCTTTAGTCTATTTGTAACTGGATGTTTCAGTGATATGTATGGGATGATCAGGCATGCGTAGCATCTTTTCACTATGTGTCAGCACTCTTTCCTCTCGTCTAGTATTTAGGGGTCTTATATTTGTATACCCTGTCTCACACCAACTGATGTGCGAAACCAGTCACCTCACCTCCCATTCACAAGAACTGTGCTAGACGCCTTGTCATACAGGTGTTCAAGGACCGTTATAATATTTCCGTTGATATTATACATCCTCATGGTTGCCCAAAGCGCTTTAAGCCATACCCTATCAAACACCTTCTTAAAATCCACAAACACATGATACAGTGTTTTCTGCTGTTCTAGATATTTCTCACTTAGCAGCCTTAAATTAAAAATATGTTCTGTAGTGCTACTTCCCTGTTAGAACTCTGCTTGCTCCTCGGCAATGATGTTCTCTGCTTGGGGTTTCAATCGGTCGAGGATTAATCTAAGCATGACCTAGCTAGGGTTGCTGATGAGGCTTATTGTTCTGTAATGTTGGCACAGCTTTAGTCTTCCAGACTTATGTAACGGTATAACTATTGATTTCGTCCATAAGTCCGGCCAGTTTCCTGTCGCCCAGATTTTGTTGCAGATGTGTGTCAGGCCTTCCATCACTACCTCCCCACCTGCTTGTAAGAGCTCTGCTGGTTGCTTTTTTGTTCTATCTCCTGTATGTGTTCCCTCCATGTGAGTCTCTTGTCCATTTTAACTCCGAGATACACAGGGGTATTTTCTTGTACAAGCTCTTTGCCATTTAGATTAAGTTTTCCTTCTTCCTTGGTGTTGGATAGTGAGAAGCAAATTGTAACTGTCTTTGAGATGTTAATCTGCAATCCCCAATCTGTAATCCACTTTCCAACTGTGCCCAGTGCTGTCTACATTCTGTTTTCGGTAGTTTTTCTACAGGACTCTACATGACGAAATCGTCAGCGTGTAGGGCACTGGATACTTTCTTTTGGAGTTTTCCCGCTATATCGTTTGTGAGCAGGATAAAGAGGGTAGGAGAGATGACTCCTCCCTGGGGTACGTCTTATTAGAGAGTTATTCTATTGCTCAATGATCCATCTAATTTGACTCTTGCTGTTCTGTATTGGAGGAAGTCTCGTATCCAGCTGTACATTCTCCCTTCTATTTTGTTGTTTAATAGTTTTAGGAGGAGTCCTTCTCTCCATAACTTGTCCAAAGCTTATGCCATAAACACAAAGAGAGCAATTATTTTGTCCTACCCTGGAATGCCTTTTGAATTTCTTGGTTTAGGTACACTAGTTGGTCTTCTGTGCTGCGGTTTTTCCTAAAGGCTGACTGTGATTTGAGATCGAGCTCGTGTTTTCCATTTGTTTTATTAGTCATGCGTTTGATATGTTTCCATGACTTTTCTAACACAGCCGAGCAGACTTAATGGCCTATAGCTTTCCTTTCTTGTCTTGTCCTTGGGATAATGATAGCTTCCTGCCACTGGTCTGGGATCTTACCTGTGCTCCAAGATTGGTTGAAGATTTTCAGGAGTTTTCTTCTTGCCCCTTGTTCTAGGTATTTAATCATTTCATTTGTGATGCCATCCTTTCCTGGAGCCTTCTTGTTTTTCAGTTTCTGAATAGCAGTGTTTAACTCTACCATTTTGAATGATTCCTTAATGCAGGAATACTCATTGTGTGTCTTCAGGTTCTCTTTTATCTCCTTCTAGTATGCATTCTCGTGTCAATGTTGTAGTACTCTCCTGTCTGAAAAATGTGGCCAGGTTGTTTGCTGCCATTTTCCATGAATGATGTTTCTAATTTTCCTTAATGACTGTCTTCCCATGGCTCCCTCTGGTTTCTTCTTTTAAGGCTCATGTCAGGTTCCAGTTTACTTGTATCCCTGTCCATGTTGAGGCTTTCAGTCTTTTCATGCCAACTTCTTTGGATCCCATCTTTCTTATGCTCTATGAATGTGTTTTAAATGTTGCTGTGTTTCACCATGTTTTCTTTTGAAGGATTGTGTTCCATGTTATATCTTGCCTCGCCTAGTTCTTTTGAGGATTTTCCCTAGTCTATCGCTCCAATAGGGTTTATAGTTTTTCAGTTTTCCACGTGGGATTGATTTCTTTGCTGCCTGGATGATAGCCTCTGTCATGATAACGACATTGTTAAAATTTTTGGCATGAGATATTTTTTGACAGAGTTTATTTACATTTTCTCTAAATAGAGTCTAGTTTACTCTTTTGAAATTTCAGCTTGGGTGCATATCTTTTATCTCTGTTTGTACCATGTTACATATTTCTAAAGTTATTGGGACATGGCTGCTCCCACCCAGTTCGCTGTTGACTGTTCTTGCTATTAGTCGGTGAAGGTCGTCCGTTGCCATCGCAAGGTCCGGAGTACTCATTTTTTTCCATATTTTATAGTAACATGTATGCCTATCGTCTGGCCTATTTATTAGAATATTTATTTTATATCATCCAATCTTCTACCTCCTCGCCTCTCTGGTCCATTGTTTCATAACAGCTGTCCATCGCTGTCGATGAGGACCGCCAACATCATCCCTGTCACAGATTTCCCTGTTGGGTGTGGGTGCGCATGTGGCTGAACAGGCCAATGCGAGCACGAAAATATCTGCTACATATCGGGCACACGAGGTTTGTAGAAGGGGATGGTGTTCCCGCGTCTCGCGTCTGTTCTGGGCTTTCACAACACGGTCATCTTCACCGGCAGCTACACACGATTTGACTGCGCTTCTCCAGTCAGATCTGTTTTGCGCAAGACATTCCCAGGTGTCGATGTCTATCTGGCAACTTTTTAGTGAGTCCTTCAGACCGTCTTTAAAACGTTTCTTTGGGCGCCCTCTCTCGCGCCATCCCTCTCTCAGCTCGCCGTAGAGAAGCTTCTTTGGGAGCCGCTCATCTGACCTACGGACGAGGTGTCCGGCCCATCCTAGTCGTGCTTTTTCTAGCAGTGCATGGATGCTGGGCATGTTAGCTCTCGAGAGAACCTCGATGTCAGTGACACGATCTTGCCATCGGATGTGGAATATTCGCCTCAGGCAACCTGTGTGGAAGTGGTTTAACCTCCTTGCATGTCCAGAGTATACAGTCCAGCTTTCGCAAGCGTATAGTAGGGTTGGAATGATGGTTGCACGGTAGACTTTGAGTTTGGTCTTGACGCTGATGCCACGACGTGCCCAGACCATCGAGCGCATTCTACCAAAGGCTGTGCTGGCCTTTGCTATTCTGCTTGCCACCTCATCGTCTAGGCTGACAAATTTCGATAGCGTGCTGCCCAGATATGTGAATCTGTCTACGGCATTGTTTCATAGCCCCAGCTTAGGGGGTGACTGTTAAAATCTCCCACTATGAAATGTCTCAAGTTTTTTTATTTTGACTTTGTGCATTGCTAGAACCATGGCTGGTGGACTATAGCAGTTTGTTATCATTGAGTCTCCGCTGGGTAGGATGATCTTTACTGTGATGTATTCTAATTAATCTGATCCATATATATTTGTTTCTACTGCTGGTAAAGCGTTGTTGACTAGTGTTATTATTCCTTCTTTGGCTCTTTTTTCCCCCTAACTTGACGGAAACATTCATATCCTCTGATGGAAATTTGTAGGTGCGTTTCCTGGATACAAATGATGTCTATGTCGTTTTCCTTGAGGAATTCTTGCAGTTCGGGTTTCTTGTTTCTCACGCTCTCTGCATTCCATTGTACCACTTTTAGGTTCCTTGTTTGTTGATCAGTCGCACTCCTCTGCCTCCCCCGGACTCGAAGCTGGGGGCCCGGCACCGCTCCTCCCCGGTTGTAACTTGTAGGAACGACACAATGACGATAGGGTAAACTGTCGCATGACCATATCCTGTTGATGAGTGTGTGCCCTGATTTTTTCCGGTTCCTGCGCCGTAGCTGACACACTCCGTCTTCGGCAGGTCGCGTTGAGTTTTCTGTTTTGGGTTGTCTCCCGTAACTTTTCCACCTCCCGATGGTACCTGCAAGGCAGTAGGTTGGTTTGTCTACCGTGGTTGCCTTCCCGTGGCTAGAGCATATAGCGGATCTTACCCGCTGAGTATTACCCGTCCTAGGACACATGGGGTATTTCAGTGGGGAAAGCAGTGCCACCTGTTGCCCTCCCCCCCCCCCCCTATACTGGTGGAATACACCGTCGGCTGGTCCAAACCCGCTTATTCGGCCAGTTATTATACCTGGCTTATATTGCAGCTGACGCTCCATATCTAGAGGTCGTTCCACTATCCGTTACCTAACGACGTGACTGGTTGGGGTTGGTCGCCCAGGCCTCCAGGTAGATGGCTCTAATTGTATCTCCTTCTTTGTCTATATTGTCACCAAGATTTACGAATGCTTTAATATCTCGTAGAAGTTTGTCTCAATTTGATTGTCGTTAGTTGTGTATGTTCGCAATAATCTATATTTTTCTTCTGGGTTCACGATCTGTTTCAGTGATCTCTCATCTACTTATTTTAATGGGGATCTGACAACGCTTATGGGAGGAAGCCAAGACTGGCATCAGGGCTAGGTGAAACATACTGACCAAGCTCTGACAATGCTTATGAGAGGGACCCAAGACTGGCATCAGGGCTAGGTGAAACATACTGACCAAGATCTGACAACTCTTATTGGAGGGAGCCAAGACTGGCATCAGGGCTAGGTGAAACATACTGACCAAGATCTGACAACGCTTATTGGAGGGAGCCAAGACTGGCATCAGGGCTAGGTGAAACATACTGACCAAGATCGGACAACGCTTATGGGAGGGAGCCAAGACTTACATATCAGGGCTAGGTGAAACATACTGACCAAGATCTGACAACGCTTATGGGAGGGAGCCAAAACTTACATATCAGGGCTAGGTGAAACATACTGACCAAGATCTGACAACGCTTATGGGAGGGAGCCAAGACTTACATATCAGGGCTAGGTGAAACATACTGACCAAGATCTGACAACGTTTATGTGAGGGAGCCAAGACTTTCACATCAGGGCTAGGTGAAACATACTGACCAAGATCTGAAAACGCTTATAGAAGTGAGTCAAGACTTACATTTAAGTTGCGCAGTGATAGAACACTCGATCTTCAAAGCAAAGATGCCTGGTTCTCCTCCATAAATTATCAGCCCATTTAACTCAGCTATCAATGAGTTTTCGCTATTCTAAGCTGAAACGTACACCACCGGCTAGCTAGGCCCGTCGTAGTGGCTTCATTGCACATGTAATGACTGGGAAGTATCCTGCACAATCACATTCTGAATAATAAACACTTATGTTGTTTGGCCACATATCGCGACAGCAACACGACAGCGTCCCATAATTGGCTCTAACACTGAAACACAGCGGTGCCAGAGCTAGAGGCCGACCCCACAAAAGATGGATTGGTGGAATATCAGAGGCAGCCAGTTCCACCTAATGCGAAGCGCACACCAAGGCGCTGTCCAGATGTCAATTATACACCTGACGTCAAAAGACAAACCATGATCAGACAGACAGGCAGGCAGGCAGACAGACAAGACAAGACAGGAAAATACAAGACAATACAAGACAAGACAGGGACAGGGACAGAGACAGAGACAGGGACAGGGACAGGAACAAGGACAGGGACAGAGACAGAGACAGGGACAGGGACAGAGACAGGGACAGGGACAGGGACAGGGACAGGGACAGGGACAGAGACAGGGACAGAGACAGAGACAGGGACAGAAGCAGAGACAGAGACAGGGACAGGGACAGAGACAGAGACAGGGACAGAGACAGGGACAGGGACAGAGACAGAGACAGGGACAGGGACATAGACAGGGACAGGGACAGAGACAGAGACAGGGACAGGGACAGAGACAGAGACAGGGACAGGGACAGAGACAGAGACAGGGACAGAGACAGGGACAGGGACAGAGACAGAGACAGGGACAGAGACAGAGACAGGGACAGGGACAGAGACAGAGACAGGGACAGAGACAGAGACAGGGACAGGGACAGGACAGAAATGAAAAACAACAAAGAATGGCACTGGCCACCCCATCTAACATAAAATGTTACAGCCGATTAGAATGGGTCTCCAACATGTCATAACCGATGGCTGTTGCTGTTAAAGTGCCTCTTTGGTTGTTACTGTTAAGGGCCTTCTTTCACCCTCGCCTTATTGTAAGGAGTCTAATGGCAGCATTTTTATAGCTATTTATGAGGCTAAGGAAAGGAAATTATGTTGATGATGATGAAATATTTTTTTATTGGTTCTCGTCAAAATTGTCTTTAAGCGAGCTTCGAATACGCAGGATTAGAATGACTACCAACCTAGTCTACGAACAAGTATGGACTATCAGGCTCGTCTAAGTTATATTTTCTTTCGGCGTTTGCTGTGGAGGTTTTACTTTAGTGCGAAGAATTAGAAGAACACGTCCAGGCCTGCTAACTAGGGACATACTGCTTCATTGTAGCAATGCCTGAACACATACGACTCGATTAATCAAGACGAAAATTGACCAACTAGGGTTTTAACTTCTTGACATCAACTTTCCAGCCCGACTTAGTCCCGAGCGAATGTCACTTGTTAGGTGCACTAAAAACCCAACCTAGCAGGAAACAAAGAGGTTGAACGTGAATTTCAAATGTTGTTTAGACAGTAGACTAAATTCCTCTGTGCTGCAGGTTTTGGTGCACTGATAAAGCGATGAGATAAGTGTATAAATGTTGGTGCACTGATAAAGCGATGAGATAAGTCTATCAATGTTGGTGCACTGATAAAGCGATGGGATAAGTCTATCAATGTTGGTGCACTGATAAAGCGACGGGAGAAGTCTATCAATGTTGGTGCACTGATAAAGTGATGGGATAAGTGTATAAATGTTGGTGCACTGAAAAAGCGATGAGATAAGTGTATAAATGATGGTGCACTGATAAAGCGATGAGATAAGTGTATAAATGTTGGTGCACTGATAAAGCGATGAGATAAGTGTATAAATGATGGTGCACTGATAAAACGATGAGATAAGTGTATAAATGTTGGTGCACTGATAAAGCGATGAGATAAGTGTATAAATGATGGTGCACTGATAAAACGATGAGATAAGTGTATAAATGTTGGTGCACTGATAAAGCGATGAGATAAGTGTATAAATGTTGGTGCACGGATAAAGCGATGAGATAGGTGTATCAATGTAGGTGCACTGATAAAGCGGCGGGATAAGTCTATCAATGTTGGTGCACTGATAAAGTGATGGGATAAGTCTATCAATGTTGGTGCACTGATAAAGTGATGGGAAAAGTCTATCAATGTTGGTGCACTGATAAAGCGGCGGGATAAGTCTATCAATGTTGGGGCACTAAGAAAATGATGAGATAAGTCTATCAATGTTAGTGCATGGATAAAGCGATGAGATAAGTGTATCAATGTTAGTGCACTGATAAAACGACGGGATAAGTGTATCAATGTTGGTGCACTGATAAAGCGACGGGGTAAGTGTATCAATGTTGGTGCACTGATAAAACGGCGGGGTAAGTGTATCAATGTTGGTGCACTGATAAAGCGACGGGGTAAGTGTATCAATGTTGGTGCACTGATAAAACGGCGGGGTAAGTGTATCAATGTTGGTGCACTGATAAAGCGACGGGGTAAGTGTATCAATGTTATGGACATTATGTTGAGAAAATAGGGAGAATGCAAGTGCAATAATAAATTATTTTCAAGTTCGCACCTCAGTTATCTTTCTTTGATAGTCACGTTCGAGTTATGCACTTGGTGTCCAGATTAACACAGACAAAGGTGGCGCTTGCACGCTTAGCACTGTCTGGCAAGACAAACGGTTTGCCATATACACGAAGATCAGATTAATGCGTACGTTGGTCCTGTCAATATTCTTCTATTTCCTGTGAGACATCAACAATTACAGCTGACCTGCAGTGGAGGATACAGCCTTTAGAGATTAGATGTTTCCGAAGACATCTAAACGTCACATGCAAAGAACGAGTTACAAATGAGAAAATACCAGAAAGAAATAAAACACCGATAGGGCTTTTTGAAGACTTCTTGGCGACAGTCAAAAGACAAAAACTCGCTTGGTACAGTCACATATCGACAACAACCAGTCTTGCAAATACGATCCTGCACGGAAAGGTGCAAGGTGAGAGGACAATATAAAATAATTGAACAATCTCTGACCAGAGGAGACACTGGAAGCTGCCGCTGACACAGAGGGGTGCGTGCGATTGTGGTGGTGTCTGCATGTGTGCCCCACAACCTCACCAGTTACGGAATGACCTGGCCTGATATATATATATATATATATATATATATATATATATATATATATATATATATTTATATATATATATATGAAGGCAGGGAGGAACTATTTTCAGCTGTATCATCATTGTGTCTATCACATGACAACAACCATGTCAATGACAACATTAGGCAAGGGAAATATGAAAATCCAGCCAGTTAACAAGAGTAAGATCAAATTCGATGAGGTTTGCACCTTTATGCGCACATGTAGAACAAACAGTAATAAACTAATGTCTCCACTCATTCTGAAAATCCATTGAACGTGTTTCTGAATAAGTCTTGACATTGATCGGGACATTGATCCAATGTAGTGGTGGCAGAACATCGCTGACAGGTTGCCTGTTCTCCGATGCTTTTCCTTCAAAGTCCAGGTTTTTTTCACACATTCGATGTCAGTCCTTCAAGCATTAGACATTGCTGGTCATTGTAGGTCTGACTTTATCCAGATATCTCTAGACTTTTACAACATTATTACTTCCAAGGTTGTCAAATTAGTTCTGCATGGAATCTCTTGACACTCAGACACACATGTCAATGACAAGGCAGACAAACTAGCAAAGAAGGGATCAAGACAAAAACAGCGAAACACAGCAACAACTTTACAAACAGCCAAACAGCTCATAGGAACATCAAACAATAAAACTGTGCTGAACAGATGGGTCACGGGAAAGGATCAGAGCACAATTTTCCTACTGAGAACCCAAAACATCACGCCAAACAAGCACCGAAACAGTTGATCATCATCTCTGTGAATGCTCAGGCTCAACGATTTTAGAAAAATACTTCTTCCTCTGAGGCCAGATACATGGAACACTGTGTATGGCACTAGACAACAACTGACAAACACGTGCAGACACCTTTTTATAGGATTGGGCCGAAATGCGTGAGCTCGGCTGCTGCTAGATACCTAACAACAACAACCGATATCCTGTCGTACCTCCAACAAGCGTCCGAAGTGAGCGTCTGTTCAGCATCGAGGTCAACACATTTTCAAATAAGATGTCTTTTTGCAGAGAAAATTGATAGACGATACAATTTTTTCACAAAACATGTGTATTTTATGCATCAAGGACATTTGAAACGAATTGTTTTAAACGTTTATTCATTTGTTTGTAGCATTTAATTGTTTTGAGATAATTGCCATAATTTTTTTTTCGATTTAAAGCTTTGAAACGTCACATTTTTTTGTTGATGACTTTTTGATAATAGGAAATGTGGCTAGGTACAGAGAGCTCGTTTGTGTAAAAACGTTCACTCATTATTTGTAATCCTATTCGGCCGAATAGTTTTGGACTGAAACGAAAAAAGGATTCAGTGCACCTTTTACACGCACTATACACGCACACACAAACACAATCACGTATATATGTCATGAGAACATAATGGGCAGAGTTGTAGAGAAGGGAAACTGAGGGAGGCAGAGTTATAGAGAAGGGAAAATGAGGGAGGCAGAGTTGTAGAGAAGAGAAACTGAGGGAGGCAGAGTTGTAGAGAAGAGAAACTGAGGGAGGCAGAGTTGTAGAGAAGAGAAACTGAGGGAGGCAGAGTTGTAGAGAAGAGAAACTCAGGGAGGCAGAGTTGTAGAGAAGAGAAACTGAGGGAGGCAGAGTTATAGAGAAGGGAAAATGAGGGAGGCAGAGTTGTAGAGAAGAGAAACTGAGGGAGGCAGAGTTGTAGAGAAGAGAAACTCAGGGAGGCAGAGTTGTAGAGAAGGGAAACTGAAGGAGGCAGAGTTGTAGAAAAGAGAAACTGAGGGAGGCAGAGTTGTAGAGAAGAGAAACTCAGGGAGGCAGAGTTGTAGAGAAGAGAAACTGAGGGAGGCAGAGTTGTAGAGAAGAGAAACTGAGGGAGGCAGAGTTGTAGAGAAGGGAAACTGAGGGAGGCAGAGTTGTAGAGAAGAGAAACTGAGGGAGGCAGAGTTATAGAGAAGAGAAACTGAGGGAGGCAGAGTTGTAGAGAAGAGAAACTGAGGGAGGCAGAGTTATAGAGAAGAGAAACTGAGGGAGGCAGAGTTGTAGAGAAGAGAAACTGAGGGAGGCAGAGTTGTAGAGAAGAGAAACTGAGGGAGGCAGAGTTGTAGAGAAGAGAAACTGAGGGAGGCAGAGTTATAGAGAAGAGAAACTGAGGGAGGCAGAGTTGTAGAGAAGAGAAACTGAGGGAGGCAGAGTTATAGAGAAGGGAAACTGAGGGAGGCAGAGTTAGAAAATATTGTACAGCTTAGGAAACAATGAACCGTACATATGATAAGAGAAGGTGGAAATCCATGATCAGCAACGTCCACTGGCAGGGCACATAGTGATGATATATATATATATAAGTAGTCATTATAAGTATTCAGTGTAAAAAGAAACAGCTTGTATTTCAATGTGACTTCAATGCTAGAGTGGGTGCTTTTTCGAGGCCATCATGTCTTGGCAGTGTTGGAGTTGTTAAGATTAATTAAATCACCAATAGTCCTTAAAGTGCTGTGTTAATCATGCATTCTGTGTAGCAAGCTCTTATTTTCTGACAAAGCCCCAGCATAAGACACCTACACACCCACGATCAAAGCCCTGGCACCAGCTTGATATTTTTTTTTTTTTTTTTTTTTTTTTTTTTTTGTTCGCCTTATTTCTCTAATCCCCAATGCGGTGTGCATTGCACTGCGTTTTTATTTTGCGCCTGTCGGCCCAGTGCATCCGACTTCAGCATGCATTTTATGTAAGGGTCTGCTTCCTCCTGCATTTTCTAAGGGTTTGCTTCCCCGGGGTAACGGCCGGTGCTGAGATGGGGATCGAACCCAGCACCTTATGGTTGTGAGCCGTGTCACATAACCACTAGGCCACGCCGTCCCCACCAGCTTGATATGAATGCTGTCAGAACATGTCTCCTCAACTACAACTATGTGCTCCTAACGCAGTCCTGCCAAAGTGCAACACGTGACAACGATTATTTATTGGTTTGATCTCAAATAAAACTGCATCTAAAGAGTTCCACCACACCAAAAACAAAGTTAAGACACGCATGACCGCAAGCAGGACGGGCACGATGCTGGCCATGAGATTTTACAATGCTGCTGTAGAAAAGCAATATTCCTCATTTTAGCACGTGTGTTACAGAGAATTAGGTACGACTAAAAGTGAGGTCTAGCAAGTTTCGTCAGGTCAGGTCAGGTTATCCCGTAACCGGTGAGGTTGTTGGGGCACACATGAAGACATCTTCACAACTCTAAGCCACCCCTTTCTGTCAGATGCCGCTGCAAGTGTCGTATTAGTGGTTATATGCGCATCAAAGAGAAATGTTTGTCTGTAGGAATCCATACACTTTATGGTAGAGGACTTGCATCGAACGCAATGGTGACTACGTCAAACAATGGTACCGTTGTGTTTCACTTTTTCAGAATACATTTACCAAATAAATATATTGAAGATTTTCATTTGAAGCCCCGTCATATATACATACACATACTTCAACGGCGTTCGTCCAGAAAAGGACGTTCTGTGTACTTTAAAGCGACATTACTATAGTTGCTCCTTTCGGCCCGACACATCCGATTCATCTGTTTTTGTGTTATTTTTGTTAATTTTTTTTTACATTTTTTTTTTGGGGGGGGGGGGGGGGGGGGGCTACCGAGTTTGCCATTCCACTGCGATCCTTTATCTTTTAGCCAGAATACGCAAGTGCAGCCTGTTTCCAGGGTCGCCGCTTGGAGGCAAAGTAGGTTTTTAGTCAGCTCTGGTCCGCTGACACTTATGCACGTAGTCAGCAACGAAACTCTGGATGCTGTCAACTGATTCGCTGTGCTGTATTAAAAATGTGTGTGTGATACTTTGCAATGGATGTGTGATAACATTGCCGTAGGTGTGCCATGTCATCGATATATATATATATTGTACTGATATTGACTAAGAATGCATTTTACATTCACAATAAGCCATCACTTATTTGTTGCGTTCCAGCATTGACAAATTCAATCAGAGCAAACTATCAACTTAGCACACTGTTTTGCACATTCACAGTAAACACAATTGTATGCAGCTCGTAACAGTTTAACTAATCGCATTGATAGCATCTTTTAAAATGTTCAAATCTACTAAACAAACAATAATAGTTTCACACTCTCACATCCAATCAAATAATTTGCCTCAGATTGGGAGGCGTTCATGCGAGAACTAGTGCAAGACAATTGATCGAAGAATGTGTATCGATTCCACGAGAAAATGAAAGCAGATCCAATCAGGCGTGTCTATTGAGCGCAGAAAATTGGTAATGGAAACAGAGGGAAAGAATCGTAGCAGGCATATTAATCTAATTATCGAAACTGGTCAGCAAGCACTGACGTATGAACAGCTCAATGGAATGTGTTTTATCGCGATGGATGATAAAATCAATTTTATCTTTTTTATCGCCAAACAATAACACCGATATGTGTGTTTTATAACTTTGCAATTAGTGTGTTATACTATCGACGTTAGTATGTCATGACATCAATATGGGTTTGTGAAAACTTTGATGTGGTTTTGCCATGACATCAAAATGAATGTGAGATAACGTCTGCGTCGATGTAAGATAGCGGTGATGGTTGACAACATTGATGTGGGTGTGTGACAACATTGATGTGGGTGTGATAACATTGACGTGGGTGTGTGATAACATTGACGTGGGTGTGTGATAACATTGACATGGGTGTGTGATAACATTGACGTGGGTTTGTGATAACATTGACGTGGGTGTGTGATAACATTGACGTGGGTGTGTGATAACATTGACGTGGGTGTGTGGTAACATTGACGTGGGTGTGTAATAACATTGACGTGGGTGTGTGGTAACATTGACATGGGTGTGTGATAACATTGACGTGGGTGTGTGGTAACATTGACGTGGGTGTGTAATAACATTGACGTGGGTGTGTGGTAACATTGACATGGGTGTGTGATAACATTGACGTGGGTGTGTGGTAACATTGACGTGGGTGTGATAGCATTGATGTTGGTATGTGATAACATTGACGTGGGTGTGTGATAACACTGATTGTAATGAATGGTAACAATGACGTGCATGTCTTGCGACATCAATATGCGTGTGTGATAAACTTGTTATGGGTGTGTGAAAACATGAATACGATGTGTGATAACATTAACTTGAATATGTGAAAACATCTCATAAAAACCATTCAGTTTTAACACTTGGAATTCTACATTATCTATCCGACAACGGTGAATGTTCTGGGACTAGCTTTAAATTTGATCTAGCACCATGTTGATTACCATCTGTTATCTGGAACCGTCTCATGTAAGTCATTCAAAATATTGTGACTCGGCGAGCTCTACATTCTCTCTGTCATCATCATTTGACTCATTCCGCGGTTCCAACCAGTATTGGGTAACGCTCCCCTCTGTTGAAAAGCTTTTCCTGGATTGTAAGCGAGAATACGCATATTTACGCCCTTGTCCGAGGGTGAAAACCACATCCTGATTGCACTGTGTGATTGATTTCCAAAATTCGTCAATAGACAGGAATCTCTGGATACATTTGAAGTGTCTTCCTGAGCTCTTGATGAGTAAATAAAATCATTCCCTCTAGGCTTGCGCTTACATGTTAATATTGTTTCTAGGTAGAATGATGTATTTTTCTAATTGTTATGTTTCTGTATCCAATATGTGGTTTATTATTTCTCTATTTGTGTTATATAAGATACGAGACTCAGAAAATATGAAAATTAAACAGTAAAACATAAACTTATGTTATGTTAAGTAGAATCGGCATAACGACACTTTATCAAGTCCATTGATGGGTCAGATTCTTTCAATAGATGGCAAAAGTTTGAATATTAGTGATTTCCGTAGCTCGCTGATGTTGCACACTCCTGACCAGAACACTCTTTAGCACCTTGCTGTTCAATATGTGCATGTACTACAGTGCAGTCTTCTAACAGCGGTCGTTAAGTTCATTTAGGAATATACCCTTTTTTGCATCTTGTATTACCGCGGCTCGATCTGAAGCAAAGAACACTGGTACTGTAACCTGTCAGTCTATTCTTGAAAGTTGTTTTAAGGAAGGTTGGTCATGGGAGCCGGTACTCCATTCTGTACAAACTATAAGTCAATAAAAAAATAAATGATACCTTCTCTCCTTGGTAGAAGAGGAACTACTAAAACTGGAGTAGCCCTTATCTGTCAAGTCGCATATCCCTTACACGCGACTAACTCAAGTGATATACACCTTACATTGCCACTAACTCAAGTCATATACACCTTACATAGCCACTAACTCAAGTCATATACACCTTACAAAGTCGCTAACTCAAGTCATATACATTTTCTAGAGCTCCAGTCAATAACACCTTATCTAGCCAGCAAGTAAAGCTATATTGCCATTATCTGCCACTAAATTCAATCACATAGCCCTTTTCCGACAACCAATACAAATAACATAACCCTTTCTTCTACTAAGTTAAGAATATACTGCGTATCCAGCGACTAATGTAAATCACATAACTCTTATCCAGCGACCATATCAGTCCAGGCAGCTTTTATGCATGTTTAATTCCCCCTGTCCTTGTTTCCGAATCCAGCGTATTAATTATTTCCTGTTAGTGAACTTCCAAATGGCCAGAACTGTATATCTACATTAGACTGAGAAGGTTTGATGCCCCTAAGTACAATATGCTAGGACTGTATATCTACATTAGACTGAGAAGGTTTGATGCCTCTAAAGACCAGAACTGTATATCTACATTAGACTAAGAAGGTTTGATGCCTCTAATGGCAAGAACTGTATATCTACACTAGACTGAGAAAGTTTGATGCCTCTAATGGCCAGAACTGTATATCTACACTAGACTGAGAAGGTTTGATGCCTCTAAGTACAATTTCGCCAGGAATATATATCCACATTAGTCTTAGAAGGTTTGATGCCTCTAATGGTCAGGAATATATATCCACATTAGTCTGAGAAAGTTTGATACCTCTAAGTACAACATGGCTAGGACTGTATATCCACATTAGTCTGAGAAGGTTTGATGCCACTAAGTACAATATGGCCAGGACTATGTATCCACATTAGTCTGAGAAGGTTTGATGCCTCTAAGTACAATATGGCCAGGACTATATATCTACACTAGACTGAGAAAGTTTGATGGATCTAAGTACAACATGGCTAGCACTGTATATCCACATTAGTCTGAGAAGGTTTGATGGTTCTAAATACAACATGGCTAGGACTGTATATCCACATTAGTCTGAGAAGGTTTGATGGCTCTAAGTACAACATAGCTAGGACTGTATATCTACACTAGACTAAGGAAGTTTGATGCCTCTAAGTACAACATGGCCAGGACTATATATCCACATTAGTCTGAGAAGGTTTGATGCCCCTAAGTACAACATGGCCAGGACTATATATCCACATTAGTCTGAGCAGGTTTGATGCCCCTAAGTACAACATGGCCAGGACTGTATATATACACTACACTGAGAAAGTTTGATGGCTCTAAGTACAACATGGCTAGGACTATATATCCACATTAGTCTGAGAAGGTTTTATGCCTCAATGTATACTATCTACTAACGATGTAGCCCCTCCTTCTGGACATGCCTTCCAAAAACATGACTAAGAGTCTTGTAGCGTAGCTGCCCTGATAACAGTCGCCCAAAAGAGCTAATTAAGAACTACAGTGACTGTGTAAAGTCAAATTCTCATACTACATATTCTTGTGTGCATGTCCCGCTTCTCACGGAAATGACCTAGCTTATCATTCTAGCAGAAAAGCCCTCGCCCTGACATATCATCACTTAGCAGAAAAGCTCCCGTCCTGGTATCGTTTCACTTAGCAGAGAAGCCCCTGTCCTGATATCGCATCACTTAGTAAAGAAACCCCAGTGCTGATATCTTATCATTTAGCAGAGAAACCCCAGTGCTGATATCTTATCACTTAGCAGAGAAGCCCCGGTGCTGATATCTTATCACTTAGCAGAGAAGCCCCGGTGCTGATATCTTATCACTTAGCAGAGAAACCCCAGTGCTGATATTTTATCACTTAGCAGAGAAACCCCAGTGCTGATATCTTATCACTTAGCAGAGAAGCCCCGGCCCTGATATCTCAGCATAGATTAATCGGTTAGCATTTGAAATAAAAGCAAACAAAGAAAAAGAAAGGAAAAAGTAAACGGAGCCTGTGTTCTTTAATTTGAAAAATAATAATCATGCAGTATTGTGTGCAATATTTCAACATTCTAACTGCAGTCTCTTACCACCTCTACCCCGTTTTTTATCTGTTCATACATCACTCTGTGTCTTTTGCCTCACTCGTATAAGAAAACACATTCGTAACGCTATACAGGTGAGAGATCATATTGTTTCTGTAAAGAAATGCTGTGTAACTATAATGGTCTCCTGTGACATGTACAGCTTTAGTTCGCTCTACTAATGAACACTAGGCAACACATTCTATGGCTTGTGTGCCTATGTGAGATTAACTCAAGTTACCTTTATGGTGTTTTATCTGCTGAAAATTAATATGGCTATTAAAACACCAGGCTAGCAATATATTTTTTTTTAAATATATATAAAACAAAATTTACACAATTGTATATACATGTATATAGAATTGCATATATTTTTGTTAATAATGCTTATTACGGAAATGATTCACAGCGACGCCTTGTTGTCTATCGCTTGGAATGCATTTCTGGAGCATCTCTCACAAGAGTCTAACAATAATAATCTGTTAGCATCGCTGCATTCTATTCCACTTGGTACCTTCTATCGATGGTAGTAAAGTCCTGATGAAATCGTTGCCATGATCGTCACTGACAGTCCCACCGTTAACCGGGAAGAAATCTAGATGAAAATGCAGAAAGTGTGATTTCAATGACATGTTGTACCTTAGTCTTTCGGTGCGCTGCAACAGGCTTTCTACAAGCGACTGGTAATTGTTAGCCTTATTTTTTCGTAGAAAGTTTGTGGCCACTTATCACCTGTGATGATATTACCAAATCGAGTATCTCAGGCGAGCTGACATATCTGTAGACCCACAAATCCTTGATTTCGGCCTCATCAAGTCTTGGACATTTATTTCTGAGGTATAATAATCCTGCCTCATTTCCATACATGGCTTTTACAAATTCTTCATTAGTCCAAGTTTGATGTAGAAAGGAGGGAGCAAGATCTTGTGGGATTCTACATGTGGTTAGTTAAATACATTTTTCATTTTGCAAATGGGAAACTAAAGCGGAGAAACTTTGCAGAAATAGCCAAAGCAAAGATGTACGAAGACCCTATGAATGCACTAACAACACCAAAGCCCATCCCTACTGTACGAAAACCTACCTGGAGGCAGCATATATTTCTTGAGATGGTAGAAAATATACCAGGTATTGGAAACAAAAACAGCCAGACTGAAAAAGAAAGAAGAGATACAACCCTGAGGTACATAACGAAAAACTACCCAAGCATGGACTGGACTCATGCATACACCAACGGTTCTGTAACAAGCACAACACAGAACGGAGGGGGAGGGGTATTCAAGAGTTTATAAAATGGCAGAAAAAGTAACACTATCAGTGGCAACTGGAAAATAAACAAGCAATGTCAGAGCGGAGGCAAAGGCACTGAGGGCTGCAGTAGAAGAAATTGTGACAGGTAAAAGAAATGAAAGCCATATAGTCAAGCTTACAGATGCCCTGGCCGTAGTCACAGCACTAAAAAGCCAGAAAAATACTGAACTCAGCGATTTTATAGCAGTACTCTGTCAACTATGCCAGCAGTCCGCACAAAAAGAGTAGTGGGTTCCATCCCACTGTAACATCCAAGGCAACGAGGAGGCAGACAGACTGGCAAAAGAATGTGCAAGACTACCACAACCAGATCCTAGTGTGACATACGAAGAGTCAAAAAGGCTTATTAGAGCTAGATACATGACCAAATGGGAAACAGAACATACTGGCTACACAAAAAACGATGCCTATTACCAGTTGAACAGAAGAAAGCAGGTCCTTGTCTGCAGACCTCGGACTGGCCACAATAGACTGAGGTACCACCTATTCAACAAATTGAGGATAGGTGGCACTGACGAATGCTCGTGTGGCACCGGGAAAATGACCGCTGAACATTTTCTGCAAAACTGCCCAACATACGATGATCAGAGAAAGCAGATGTGGCCATTACCAGAGCCAACACAAGACAAGCTCTATGGCAGTGTCGACAGTCTCAGGATGACTGCTGCTTTTTTCGAAAAAGTACAATTTGACGTCTGACAGCGTACGGCGAAGAAGAAGAAGAAGAAATACATTTTTCCTCGACTAATTGTCGTTGGGGCCAATACTTTTTCTGGTACTGAGACGTCACGACACAGGTGTTCCACAGACAGAGGAAACAGTAAAGTCCTGTGTAACCCTGCAATTTCCCATCAGGATGGCAATGACCGTTAGGATACCACAAACCTGCCACTTATGCTTGTCATAGCTGATGCTGTGTAACAGCTGTTCCATGTTGCTGTTCGTTTCTTTCATATGTACCCGATTTGAACATATTATAAACCATTACGATTATGGAGCAGCGCCGATTGTAAGCTAAACTTGAACGAATCAATAAACAGCCTCTAATCGTCATCCGCGTAGTTGATGTGTGGTGCGGCCATCAGACCCACTATATCAACGCAAGCAATGTGGTTGTCTGTGTATTTGATGTGCGGTACGACCATCAGACTCACTATATCAACGCAAGCGATGTGGTTATCTGTCAGTTTGAAATATGAAAGCAGATATTTTTGTCCAGCACGGAACACATAAATATGTGCATTATCTTCTAGAAGATTACATTACTGCAGTCTGAACCCCAACAACTCTGCTTTATTTTTAGACAATTCCAGATCTCTCACTCGATCATTCAATTCACTCTGGGTAATTTTATATGGATGTGCAGACTCTTCAATATACACGAAAGCAGGATATCTTAGTGTAGATGTTTTCGCATGTGACGGTTACCCATTATCATTATTATCCTCTTCATCATCCAGGGATTCCGTGGCAAAGTGGTTATATGCAGGACCCCAGACTCCAGAACACATCCTGCAAACATGTTCACTGCTCCAAGGCTCCCGCGAGAAGACCTGGCCCAAGGAAAGAAACAAACAAGACAAACTGTTGGGAACCATTGAGGACCTGTGACTGACGTGTCCCTTCATAGAGGCGGCCCATTTGGTGGCATAAAACGAGCATACGAAACCGACTGCAAAGAAGACGAAGTTAGATTACATACATGTTTTCTTGTTGTTAGAATTAAGAGATATTCTGGTGCATAGACCCTACTCGCGATGAGACTGCAGAAGGATGTTATCTCAACCTATCTCCGAAACTGAGTTTCTGGAATCCAGGCATTGAAACATTCATTAGCTTTAGAATCAGTTCATTTGAAAGGCAAATTTAGGTGTCGGCAAATAAAGAGCAAAAGGAGAGAGACAGAGAGAGGCGGCTTAGAGGAGATTCCTTTACTTAGAATTCACATTTGGAAATAATTCCAGAATTTAGAGCCACATCAAGTCTGGATGCAGATCAGATTTAATGTCTCATCAAATGTAGACCTCACTGGTTTTCTAATATTTGGAAGTTGGTTGTCTTGACGGCGCATTTTACTGACTTGTTTCGATCAATCTCGTGCTGTTTTATTCGGACTTAATACTATCGCTATTCTTTTGCTGTGTACGCCCAAAACCTTTACTTTGATTGCGGTGCTTTCTGAATTGTTAACTTCTATTTTCGAATATCCTTAATATGTTATTTTGTGTTATCACTGAATGTGGTTTACGGTAGCGAGTCGTTATGGAATCCGGTTTTTTCAGTGAGGTTTTTTTTCATGCTCAATTTGCGAGCCCCATAGTCGTCTGTCACAACCTAACCAGTAGAGATAATACGTCTGATGTAGGATTTACTAACGGCTTTGCTGGCGGTATGTTCGTCGACCGACCAGTGCTATCAGTTTTTTTAAATTTTAGCCAAAATAATTTTTTACCAGAGTGTAAGAATGTATATCTCTCTCCCTATCTGATTCTCCCTCTATCTCTCACTCTCTCTCCCTGTCTCTCTCTCTCTCTCTCTCTCTCTCTCTCTCTCTCTCTCTCTCTCTTTCAAGAGATGTTTTAATTCCCTGTTTGGTTGTACTAGTACAGTCCTCTTACAGCAAGCACTATCTTTCCACAATAGTGGTAAAGTAAGGATGTGGCCTTTTACCAATAGCTTTAGCGTTTTTATGTATACGAGGGGGCTTCAGATAAAAATCTAAAAAGTTGGATAGATGATATAAATTAGAAAACAAGCATAACTTTGAATTGGCAACCATGCCGTTGTATTGTAAATTGTTAATTTGGTTGCTAAGGATGTCAAGAGTGACCTACACGAGCCGTGGCAAAAAACTTGACCATCATAGTAGCAGTTTAAAGATGGCCGCCTCACTTTTGACATGCACGAATGATGAGCAGCGTTCGTCCGTCGGGATTTTTTTTTTAGTAGCAAAGGGGTAAAACGCATAGAAACTCGTCAATGAATGAAGGTCCAGTACGGTGATGCATGCCATTCACTCCAGCAAGTGTATGAGTGGCGTAGGAAGTTTCAAAACGCCGTGAGTTCTATGACAGACTGTTCAGGACCAGGTCAGACACGACGGGTAGTGACCCCATAGTCGTTTGCAGCCGCTGACGGCTTCGTAACGGAAAATCACCGATTGACTGTGAATGTAATTGCCGTACATCTGGACATCAGTCAAGGTTCGGAACACTGCATCATCCACGATGTGCTACAGTACCACAAAGTGTCTGCAAGGTGGGTGCCACGTCAGCTTACTGCAAATGTGAAACAACGAAGCGTTGATGCGTGTCAGGAACTTTTGCGCCGCTTTGAATGAGAAGAATTGTTACTGAAGATGGAAACCTTGGTTCACTACCACAAGCTTGAAACCAAAAGAGCGAGCAAGGAATGGTGCTATCCCTCCCCATCGAAAATGCAGAAGTCTCGCAAACAGCAATCTGCAGGGCATGTTACTTCAACTCTTTTTTTGTATGAACGAGGCGTTATTTCAGAGCACTAGATGCCCAGGGGAAACACCGTCACCAGTGCCACGTACACAGATCTTCTTAGGAAACATCTTAGAGCACTTCGTGCCCAGGGAGAACACTGTCACCAGTGTCACGTACACAGATCTTCTCAGGAATCATCCTAGAGTACTACGTGCCCAGGAAGATCACTGTCACCAGTGTCACGTACACAGATCTTCTCAGGAATCATCCTAGAGTACTACGTGCCCAGGAAGATCACTGTCACCAGTGTGACGTACACAGATCTTCTCAGAAATCATCCTAGAGTACTACGTGCCCAGGAAGATCACTGTCACAAGTGTCACGTACACAGATCTTCTCAGGAACCATCATCGGCACGCAATCAATTCCAAACGACATGGACTTCTGAGTAAAGGTGTCCTTTTGCAACAATGCTCCAGCCCATACTTCCCGTGCAACGGTTGCAACCATCGATGACCTCCACTTTCAGTGTCTACCACCTCCACTTTCAGTGTCTACCACATCCACTTTCAGTGTCTACCACATCCACTTTCAGTGTCTACCACCTCCACTTTCAGTGTCTACCACCTCCACTGTCAGTGTCTACCACATCCACTTTCAGTGTCTACCACCTCCACTTTCAGTGTCTACCACCTCCACTTTCAGTGTCTACCACCTCCACTTTCAGTGTCTACCACCTCCACTTTCAGTGTCTACCACCTCCACTTTCAGTGTCTACCACCTCCACTTTCAGTGTCTACCACCTCCACTTTCAGTGTCTACCACATCCACTTTCAGTGTCTACCACCTCCACTTTACTTACCAGACCTAGCCCCAGGCGATTTTAACCTTTCTTTACGTCTAAAAGAGGCTTTGGGAGAAAATACTTTCAGCTCTGATAAAGAGGTCCGACATAGGTGATGCATGAGTGGTAACACACGCGAGCAAGATAATTTTTGTATACAGGAATCCATGTACTTTATATGCGCTGGGGAACTTGTATCGAACGCAATGGTGACTACGTTGAAAAATGATACAATTGCTTCACTTTTCAGAATAAATATATCAAAAAATATATTTAAGGTTTTCATTTGAAGCAGTTTCGTATTTTGAAAAAGTCACAGAGGAACCACAAAAGTGAATTGATGGCCAGTAAAAATATTTTTTTCAAACCGCAATGGCTCCCGGGTCGACCCAGCCTTAAATGGGTACCGGTTCAGTCCGGGAAGTAAAAGCGGCGAGGAAGAGGAGATGGCTACCGCCCTCATATAGCCGAGCCTTTGAAATGTGAGATCGCTAACACCTCACACCCCTACGGCAGTAATGTTATGGGATACTTTACTTTTACTTTTTTTTTTTTAAAGAGACAGAAGGAGACAAAATTATAATAAGAGAACATTTTATATTAGACGTCACTTGATAACATTTAACAGGGATAGTAAAGAAAAACTGGTAGGTTTAAATATCACTAAAATTCAAACAACGGTTTCAACAAAATAAAAGTACGCCTATTAAATGTTATATTACTGTAGAGTTCCAATGTAAAAACAAAACAACAAAATTGTAAAACCCAGAAACAGACAGCTATAAAACATAAATTAAGAACAGAATGAAACTAAGAAAGAATTTCATAACATATGGAGCACACTAACTAAAAAGTCCCTGGAAACGAAAGAATGTGTGTGTGAGAGAGAGAGAGAGAGAGAGAGAGAGAGAGAAAGAGAGATCCTTACGATGTTATGTAATACCAATCTTTCTGTATGCATATGATTCTTGGGCAATGAATAGACAACTGGGAACATCCCCTGCGGCAAAAGAAATGGGGTTCTTGAGAAGAGCATGACCACTTTGTACCTTGGACAGCTAAGACATTCAATAAATATATATTATTTAAAATCAATAGTAACAGACATTCAATAAATATATATTATTTAAAATCAATAGTAAAAGAAATTCAATAAATATAAATTATTTAAAATCAATAGTAAAAGACATTCAATAAATATATATTATTTAAAATCAATAGTAAAAGACATTCAATAAATATATATTATTTAAAATCAATAGTAAAAGACATTCAATAAATATATATTATTTAAAATCAATAGTAAAAGACATTCAATAAATATATATTATTTAAAATCAATAGTAAAAGACATTCAATAAATATATATAACTAAAAATCAATTGTAAAAGATTAATATTAATTGAACAAACTGGAGAAGACGACAGGAACTATTGATTGGACTGACATTCAGACATGAGGGTTTGGAAGAGACCCGTCTGTCAGCGAGAAATATGGAGGAGGCAAGATTGAAAGAGAAACAGAAAAACAATGATTCTGGACAAAAAAGGTGAGAAAACACAGAGCATCTGAAATGCAGGTATGCTCATAGGAAAATAGGTCGTGGAAGGAATTGATCGCCAACGCCAAGTGACATAACACTTAATAATATTGAATGTATGAAGTACTAGCTATGAGACTCAGCTTTGTCAAGCACAATGATGAAAGGTTTTCACTGTAAGACCCCTCCCATCCAACATATCCCTTTTGAACCTGACCTTTCAGTCGCCTCTATTTACCCATTACTCCACCCATCTCTTCGTCCTTTCTGACTTAAATCGTGTCTCTCTACCTCTCTCCCTCTCTCCCTCTCTCTTTATCTCTCTCTATCCCCTCACACTCTCCCACCCATCCCACTTTATCATAAATCAAGCAGCCCATCTCTCCTCCAACCGGGATACTTTTAAATAGGTCATTCAACATGTAGTCCAGCCATCCTATTTCTCATCCTCAAACATCTCCCCATCAAAATCCTTTCGATCAACCCACCCACCCATCCCTCCATCTCTTCACTTTCTAAACCTTCCATTATTAATTCTTCCCTCCCCATCAAACTCAAACAGTCACAGCCCAACTTGTCATGCCCTGGTTCGGATGGCTGGTGAATGTTTCAGCTGGAGTTCAAACAAATAATGTACTTAAACTTTAAGAAATTGTGTATAGAATAGAATGTTAGTCAATAAGTTTGCACTTGTCCGTTTGTCACATTAGGTTTCACATCGACATATTTATGTCACATTAGTTTTCACATTGACATATTTATGTCACATTAGTTTACACATCGACATTTCTACTCTTGAATGTACGAGCGTATATCTCAAACGTTCGTCCACTGTTAACTCTAGAACTAAATATTATCACATCTTCTCTCGTGTGATTTGGTTTGTGGTTCTTACTTTCTAAGCCTCTCGATGTCTATCTCTTCATCTCATTCCCTCTATCTCTTTCCTGTCTCTCTCCCTCTATCCCCACATCTCATTCCATCTCTTTCTTCTCTCCCTCTATCCCCACATCTCATTCTCTCTATCTCTTTCCTCTCTCCCTCTATCCCCACATCGCATTCTCTCTATCTCTTTCCTCTCTCCCTCTATCCCCACATCTCATTCTCTCTATCTCTTTCCTCTCTCCCTCTATCCCCACATCTCATTCCCTCTATCTCTTTCCTCTCTCCCTCTATCCCCACATCTCATTCCCTCTATCTCTTTCCTCTCTCTCCCGTTATCATCACATCTCATTCCATCTCTTTCCTCTCTCCCTCTATCCCCACATCTCATTCCCTCTATCTCTTTCCTCTCTCTCTCCCGCTATCCCCACATCTCATTCCCTCTATCTCTTTCCTCTCTCCCTCTATCCCCACATCTCATTCCATCTCTTTCCTCTCTCCCTCTATCCCCACATCTCATTCCCTCTATCTCTTTCCTCTCTCTCTCTTTCTATCACCACATCTCACTCCATTTCCTCTATATCTACATTATGTATCTCGCTGTACTTCTCTATTTTTTTCCCTTTATATTTTTTCTTTTTCTCTTTTCGCTCTCTTTCGCTCTCTCTGTCTCTCCCTCTCTTCATCGTTCTCCCTTTCTCTCCCTCTCCTTTCCTTTTCTATATATCTCACTATCTCTTTCTATGCTCCTTCTTGTCTCTCTCTCTCTCTCTCTCTCTCTCTCTCTCTCTCTCTCTCTCTGTGCTGATATCATGTCGGACATAACAAAAATGAAATCCCCGAAGCGCTAAGCGATAACATTGAGCTACCATTGCTATAAAGATATCCTCCTATCTAAGCGCTTTAAAACAAAATTTATTTTACATCTTCTGATGATGTTGTTGATAACTCTTTTGTTCACCCCGAAAAGACGTTAGTTGACAGGTTGCAGTAGATTTCATCGCATCCCGCACGTGCTGATGAAGGCGAACCGGCATCTTTCAGGCGGCTGTGCTATGTATGGCTTCATATACGTGTCGCTCACTACTGCGTGCATCTCACCTTCTGATAGCATTTGTACCTATACTTTTCAACTTTCTTTTATTGGCGCATACAATTTGTGTTTGAGTAAATGTCATGTTAATCTTCTTCTTCTTCTTCTGCGTACACAGTCAGACAGTAACCATTATTTTTTCGAAAAAAGCGGCGGTCATCCTGAGGCTCTCGCCACTGCCATAGAGCTTGTCTTGCAGTTCCACTGGCAATGGCCACATCTGCTCTCTCTGATCCTCGTATGTTGGGCAGTTCTGCAGCAGATGTTCAGTGGTCATTTTACCAGTTCATGTTAATCTAACAGATCGTATTTGCACTTTTGATTATTTGTCTTTTTGCATTTCTCTCTTTCTTTATCCTGCTCTATTTATTATGCTATCCAAGTTGTATATTCAATTATTATATTTTGATGCACGCTAACTTATTTTCAGATTTATATTTCTTCACGTGTGATATATTGTGTTTTTAATAGTTCATTGACTTTACAGATGTCCATATTTTTGGACCATTAGATTTCTAGTTTGTTGCTCTTGGTTTTGTTTCCCGTTGTCTCTTTTATAGACTTTCTGTACTTTGCTGTGGCTTTCTTTATTTGACTATAATTTTCTAAAGTTTTATTTATTAATATTATTTTTATTCAGCCGATAATTATTTCTAAAAATTTTGCAGATCTTCTTAGCCGGATGGCATGTCGCTCTATCCAGCTACTTGTGTCATTAAAATACATAACCTTGGAATATATTCATAAGACATAACCAGCCACAGAATTGACCTACATATAGGCAGCTCGATCAGCAGCGACAGGTGTGAAAAAATGGAAAGGAAAGCGTTTACACAAAATTTAATAATGGACAAGAAACGAATTCCCAGATGCCACTGAAATATTCTCAAACATCTTCAGAGATGAGGCTGATGCATTAATAACAGCCGCAGTCGCCATCGTGAAAAACAAGGACCATGTCAGAGACAAGATAAACCTCATCAGTCATGACTACCCTCGTATACCACAAAAACAAGGACCATGCCAGAGACAATATAAACCTTATCAGTCATGACTATCCTCGTATACCACAAAAACAAGGACCATGTCAGAGACAAGATAAACCTTATCAGTCATGACGACCCTCGTATACCACAAAAACAAAGACCATGTCAGAGACAAGATAAACCTTATCAGTCATGACGACCCTCGTATACCACAAAAACAAGGACCATGTCAGAGACAAGATAAACCTCATCAGTCATGACTACCCTCGTATACCACAAAAACAAGGACCATGTCAGAGACAAAATAACCCTTATCAGTAACGACTACCCTCGTATACCTCAAAAACAAGGACCATGTCAGAGACAAGATAAACCTTATCAGTCATGACTACCCTCGTATACCACAAAAACAAGGACCATGTCAGAGACAAGATAAACGTTATCAGTCATGACTACCCTCGTATACCACAAAAACAAGGACCATGTCAGAGACAAGATAAACGTTATCAATCATGACTACCCTCGTATACCACAAAAACAAGCACCATGTCAGAGATAATTGCATTTACAGATTTCTTATCAGTCATGACGACCCTCATATACCACAAAAATAACGCATTGGACAGCATGGCCGTTTCACTCATGAATCTGCGAAAATTTCGAATAAATTAATATTCCGAGGCTTCCTGCAAAATGTAAAATACATGGAAATGAGGAGGAGGATCGACTAGCCAAAGAGATGAAAAAGCTACACCAAAACGAAAGACAGAGCTACATTTGAAGAAATAAGGACACTGATAACAATTAATTCAAAAGACAAATGTCACAGAGAACGCCAAGAATCTGATATAGCAGAATCATAGTATTGATTAACAAGAAGAGATCACGTGGAAACATTCCGGATAAGAACAGGCCACTGGGGACTGAAAAATTCATTTGTTCAACAAATTGAAATGGGGAACTCTATTTTGTATCCATGTACTGAGAACAAACAAAAAGTCAAACCGGTTCTCCTTTTGTATCGGCTCCACCAGAGGAGCACATTGATAAGATGGTCCGTCCCAGACAAATTGCCAGATAAACCGTATGACCACAAGAGAAGCCTGATTAACCACCAAGCTTATGCCGGGAAAGTGATATCATTAGAAAGCGAACAACTAAGAAGAATAAGATAATTATTAGTAACTAATAAATAATGATTTGGTTACACGCTCATCATTCATCACATACATTTCAAATGCATCGGCATAATGAGACAAGAATGACGTGTTTATTCCTGAAAGGAAAGAAGCATTAATTGAGTCATAAAAGAATTTGAATGGACAACAAATCCCTTGAGCGCACTTACTGTAAATTAAGAACATTACAAAAATACGATTGGCTGATACGTCAAGCATGAAACAATCCGTCAAGTATGACGATTTTTTACGTTAGAGTCAGTGGAGGATAGAGGTCACACCGCGCGGCTAGCCCGCCAATCTTTATGGTGGAGAAGACAAAGTGAGTGACGTTATAGTGGTGAACAAGATAGAAATATCGGAGAAGAATATATATACAAAGCCCATTTGAAAAGTTATGCATTCGAGGAGATAATTTCATTAAAGATTTACATATGGGGCTATACGTTTTCTTAAATCTTGGAACGTCATTGAGGTGATATCTCATTATTTTCCAACATAGTGACTATCCTGTTCCACAAACTAACGCCAATATCGGACAAGTTGTTGCATCCCGTCGAAGGAAAAATCAGACATCTGAATTTGTAAGGGTAGGTGAGTTCATGATCCTATACTCCGTAGACTGGCGCTTGTTTTCTTGGTAATAATGATGTGCCCATGTCTCGTCGCCAATGACAATTCAGTGGATAAAGGCATCGCCTCCCAGTTCATACCACGTCAGAAGTCCCTGATACATCTGCTGTCTGCGTTGTTTCATTTCTGGTGACAGCATGCGATGGACCCATCACTTTCTTACACTTAATCAGAGCATGGGTAATGGACTCGCTCAATCGAAATCACACGCATTGTGGCGATATGTTTCTGCTTGCCACAGCCATTGGCACGAATAAGTTAGTCGCGTGATCTTGGAGCTATGCTTCCACAGCTGCGATCAGCCATCCACTGCGAAATTTGTCATTCAAGTATCGTGGCTGGATTGTCGCCTTGAACAGTCCGTCTCCACCTCATGGCAGTACTGACATCCACACAGACGTCACCATATACCGCAGTCATTCTTCGATGCATGCCGAAACGCACACACAACCTTCCTCCGTCAGGAGTTCAATCACAGCACGTTGCTTCAACCGTATTTTCACGTAGACCGTCATGTTAGTGTCAGCTGTGCCCATGCGTCACGTTTCAGGCGCATGCCACTGAATGTTCCTATAGTCACTTCATTGGAGATTACTTTCACATAGGTGTCTCGAGTATCATCATCAGGTCATTCAGTCCTAGGACTGGACAACAAGCTCATGGGTTGTGTGCTTCTACTATTGCCTATCCACTGCAGCAGAACCCAGCATACGTCTTCACAGCCATATCTCCGCACGCTTGAGACAAAAAGGTATTTCTAGGTCTTCCCCTACCTCTCCTTCCCTGCACAATGTCCTCCAAGACTTTTTTGACTGGGCCCTCTCTCCGCAGATTATGCCCCAACCAGCCAAGTCGATTTCTTTTTATCTTTAGTATCAACATTCTCTCTTCTCCCATCTCTTCATTTGTGTATAGGATTCTTTTCCTTATAGACATATTAATGTTATTGGATGTAAGGATTATTTGTTTCTCTCTAAACAATTCTAGATCGTATTTCTCTATAGCATCGTGCATCTTCTGTTATAGTTTGACCAAGATATGGGAATTGGAATACCTACTCGACTTCTTTCCCTTGTATGGTTACTCTTACACTGGTTAGTTCTTTGGCTATGATCATTATCTTCATCATCTCAATGTTCACGTTCATGTCATAGCTATCTGCAGTGTTGCTAATTTCATTGAGCATGTTTTGCAGATCCTCCTCCGTCTCTGCTATAATGGCTTGGTCATCTGTGTATTTTATTGCCTCCAGTTGTTCGCCCTTTACCTTTCCGCATAGATTGCATTTCTTCATTGCTTCGGCCATCATCATCTCTGAGTATGCATTGAGCAGGCCAGGTGAAAGTGAGCATTCCTGTCTTACTCCCTTTCTTGTAGATACCCTGTCCGTGGGCTCTTCTCTTAATTATATGATGGCCTTTTGGTTTGTGGATAAGTTCTGTATCAGCTGAAAAATTGGTTCTTCAATTTCGGCATGTTTGAGAATCTCAAAAAGCCTCTTCCAGGACACTGTATAAAACGCCTTCTCATAATCTGTAGCAGATGTACTGGCGTCTTCCACGATCAATCATTTTCTCTGTAAGGAACTTCAATGTGCCAATTGCATCTCTGGTGCCTGATCCTCTTCTGAACCAAAATTGATTGTCTTTCAACAGCCCTTCTACGTGGATTGTTATTTTCTTTCTGATTATTGCCATGAGGATTTTGGAAACATGTGATATCAGGCTTATTGTTCTGAAAGTGTTGCTTTCAGTCGCATTGGATTTGTTTGCGATTGAGATTATTACCGTTGTAGTGTAATCCACCGGCCAATTTCCTGTGCGATTGATAACCTGTACCAGCTGAAAAAGTCGACCCTGCATAGGTTCACCTGCCGCTTTTAGAAGGTCTATTGGTATGTCATCTATACCTACTGCTTTGACATTTGGGATCGTGCGAAGGCCCAGTCAAACTCTTCGCGACCTATCGTTGTGTCCTCCTTGCCTACTTCATTCTCACTTGTTGTATTTGAGATTTCAGCTGTATATTTATCTTCTTCTTCATGTAGTTCTGCCACGTATTCTCTCCATCTCTCTTTCCTTTGATTTGTGTCTGTAATGATGTTACCCAGTTTATCTATTACGGCACGTGGCTGAACTCCCTTATTTTAAACACTGTTGTCATAATTATAGCGCTGGGGTACAACTTTATCAAATCGCCCTCGTGAAAATATAAATATACATATGAGAAGAGCCTGTGAGCGGTTTCAATGCCTGGCTGCCTGCTGACAAGGAGGTCAGCGCATCGAATCCCTGATAAGGCTTATGTTCTTTTTCTGTTAGATGTGAAATAAACTAACAAAACCAGCACACAACAAACGACAGCAGTGTTGATGGGGCCTGTAGTCCTAAGCATACCCTCGATTACCCCAGCAATGGGAATAAAGTCGTACGACAGTTTATTTATATACACACACGCCTTTACGTACATTCGCACAAAGAAAACGAAAACTAGACTATGAAAATAAGCAAAGCGGACCTTAACCCCATCATCATCAAGTCATTCAGTCCTTAGACTGGTTTGGGGCCCTCTACCCCATCATCATCAAGTCATTCAGTCGTGAGACTGGTTTGGAGCCCTAACCCGATCATTACCAAGTCATTCAGTCCTGCGCTTGGTTTGGGGCCCTTTACCCCATCATCATGGTCATTCAGTCTTGAGACTGGTTTATGGCACCAAACCCCATCATCATCAAGTCATTCAGTCTTAGGACTGATTTGGGGCCCCTTACCCCGTTATCATCATCAAGTCGTTCAGTCATGTGACTGGTTTAGGGCACCCTACCCCATCATCGTCACCCCGTCATTCAGTCCTGGGACTGGCTTGGGACCTCTTACTCCATCACCATCAAGTTATTAAGTCATGTGACTGGTTTCCAAGCTCGGTGTTTTCTATGTTTATTTTCACATCGTAGGCTTTTACAGTTTATCTGATTTTATTGATCAGTGATTGTATATCCCTCTCTGTCTCTGTTATAATGGTCTTTCCACTTCTTCCTGTCACTCTTCACATATCCATCGCCATGTATGAATGCTTGTTTCACAAAGGTATTCCTTGGTCTGTCCCTTCCTTTATTTCCGTGTGGGCTGTCTTCCAAGACTTTCTTCACTGTGTCCTCATGACGTAAATTGTGGCTTAGCCAGACTAGTCGATGTTTTTGCATTGTTTGTAGGCGGCTATCTTTCCTCTCCAACAACCGCCAACATCAAGACGTTCGATTTCCTCTCATTCCAGCCCACTTGCGCTAAACACCACATCTCAAAATCCTCCAAGTACTTCTCTCTTTTATTTACTGTCCGTTTTAAAATCGTACAAGGCCGTAGACCAGACATTAATGAATAGGATTCCTTGCGTAGTGTCATTCTAATGCTACCTGATATTACGACTCTATGTTTCTCTCTAAAGAAGTCCCTTGCCATCACAATGCTAGTTCTTATTTCTCTGTCAACGTGTATCTTCTGTTATGATTTGACCCAGATATGGGGATTGGTATTCCCTTTTTATTGTTTTTCCCTTCGATGGTTACATTTTTTTCTAATGGTTCTTTCGTTAATTTAAATATCGTGTTATTTCTTATGTCTATTTTCATGTCGTAAGCTTCTACCATCTAGCTGATTCTGTTGAGCAGTGTTTTTAGATCTTTCTCTGTTTTTGCTATAATGGTTTGGTCATCACCAAACCTTCTTGCCGTTAGTTTTGCTTTGTTTTAACTTTACCCACAGATTGCATTTCTTTATAGCCGTGGGCATCATCTTAGTTGTGAGTATGCATTAAACAGTCCAGTTGAAATTGGACATCCTTGTTTCTCCTTTTCTTTTAGGTACTGGGTGTGTGGTTCCTTCTCTAAATTATATTATGGCCTCTTGATGTGTGTCTGTTTTACACAACTCCTCCTCAATTTTGGCTTGTTCTATGATTTCGAATGGCCTTTTTCCAGGTCACTATTACAAAAAGCCCTAGAGACATTGAGACTATGTAAAGGTGTCGTGGAGAAGTCGCTGTAGAAGCGAAATTTCTTTCTGGTAACTACTTCCTCTCCATCTTGTCCCGTGTGCTCCATCTCGTCCCGTGTGCTCCATCTCGTCCCGTGTGCTCCATCTCGTTATGTGTTCTCCATCTCGCCCCGTGTGCTCCATCTCGTCACGTGTTCTCCATCTATTCCCGTGTTCTCTATCTCGTCTTGTTCAGACACACGTGGATGTCAAATGGACCTGTTGCTTAATGCCAAGTAAAGGGTTAGTGAAACTATTATATAGTGCACATTGCAGTCAAGCGTGGCCCAGTTGGATATCATCGGTCCAATAAGTCTAAAGCAACTTCTAATCCTGCAAACACAATCCAACAGTCGATGGGTCTCAAATCAAAACCACGATGAGGGTCATATTAAATAGTTGTTTGACCACCCATCGCAGCAAGACAGTTTTGATGGTCATATGAGCTAAATGGAGTTATTGGATCAAATGACCGCATGAAGTCACGGTAATGGACCAAGGGCCGTATGAAGACAATGTCTATGACTAATTGGTTGCCTGAGGTCATGGTAATGAACCAAGGGCCGTATGAAGACAATTTCTATGACTAATTGGTTGCCTGAGGTCATGGTAATGAGCGAAGGGCCGTATAAAGGCAATGTCTGTGTCCGTGTAGCCGCGTGTAGTCAAGGACTGTACTGGATCAGCTTTCAAGTACTTGACTGACAAATTCCCACAACTCAAATAATCGAAAATTGGTTTGTTGGTTGGTAACTAATGCCCACAACGGGTTGGCAACCCTTTTGTGCGCCCTGAAAAGGACGGAACTTGTGGCAGAATGGAATAGCTTTCCTGACATCCTGAGCGTGATGATGAAGTAGACCGTGATTCGTCAGGCGGTTGTGCCATGCTTGGCTTTATCTGCGTGTCACTCACTAATACGGGGATCACAACGAACCTCATCTTTTTAGCCAGACTGTTGTCCTCGACAACAGTTCATGTCCAGATCGACCAACGAGGAGGTCAGGTGGGGGTCTTGGCCAGTATATTTCTCCTGACCCTGGCTAACATAGTTTGATCAGTATGTTTTGCCTGACCAGACGTTAGCCTCATCGTCCCAAATCGAAAATTAAAGAGAGGATTTTTGTTGGTCCCCACGTAGTCTACAAAGACAAGATGTTAGATAGTCTGCTTTGTGGTAACGAGGAAAAAACTTGGAACGCTTATCGTCTGATCTCAACTTACTTCCTTGAGAATGTCAGTGCAGAAAACTACGAGGAATTGGTTGAGAACATGCTGTTTCTGTATCAAAAACTTGGCTCCAGTACGACCTTAAAGATCTACACTTTTCATTTTTACTTGGGTTTCTTCACCAACAACTGTGGCGTGGTTAGTGATGATAGCGGTGAAGACTTCAGCAGGACATTGTCAGGATGGATAAACGATACTAGGGAAACGGGACCACGTCAATGTTGGCTGACTACTGATGGACACTCACCAGAGTAGATAAACAAGGGACAATCAATGCGATGTTCAACATAGAGGCGCTCTTCTGCTCGCACATTGCAAATGTACGAATAACGCTACAATATTCATATGTATGTATGTGTGTATGTGTGTATGCGTGTATGTGTGTATTTGTGTATGTGTGTATGTATGTATGTGTGTGCGCGCGCGTGCGCATGAGCGTGTGTGTGTGTGTGTGTGTATGTATGTATGTATGTAAAGCTCTGCATCTTGAAGTCCGTTAGAAATGGTTACTTTATCTTCGAGGCAGGAGGTTTTTAATCAAATGTATTTCCTAGTGTTATTTAAAATATATTACTCTCTGATACTTTTACGAAGATGGCACTTGATCTTAAAAATGTAATATCATCTGTCGACGTATGTCCCTATGCGGCGTTCGGAGGTGCAGGATTCTTGCGTATATCATCTGTGTAACTGTCAATATTTTCAAACAATGTTTCTGTATTGTATCTCAAACAGTATCAATCCATCTTGGACGTTCTTGGACCCCTGCTTCTGTTGTTATAGGTTCCCGTGCCTGGACTGTTTGTTGACACGCCTATCTTATGACCAAACCGTTTAACTCTGTCTGCTTGTATAAGTCATGCAAGGCATTGTTCTCCCTTTCTTCATGATTCCTTCTCCGTCTTTCTCTTCCAGTACAAACGATGAAATGTGATGATGACATGTGTGACTGAGCCTTACGTTTTTCGACGACGACACCGAGAGATAATTGACCCGAACCACCAAAATGTTCTGTTCTTTTTTGAGGTAAGGACCGCAGTTTATGATCTCGGAAGCATCAACATCACAATCACCAAGTCAGCTCTGTGATGATGGTCGCAGCGCCTCTCCATTATGACATGTTCTTAACTCGATAATTAATGTCACTCCTCTTTAGGTTTGCTGACGTATTATCTGGTTTTTCAAAGTGTGTTTTTGTTCTTTAATCAGCGCAGAATTCCCCGGTACTGCCCGTACCGACCGTGCAGGCAAACAGATTACATTTCATCTGTCACATATCAAAGAAAATATTAAAATATTCATAGAAATTACTTATCTTCTTGAAGGTTTCCATTTGTAGCTACCTTTAATAACAAGGAGTTTAATTTAAATAAGTGACGCACACAGTCGTTGAAGACTGGCATAAAATCGATGAATGTGTTCATTTTTTATTTCTGTTAATGTTCAAGTTGAACTCATTTGATCAGCGAAGGATGGAGGAAAAGCTGATGTTTGACGACAGCTTGAGTTTCTTATATCTCGATTATAGTGTGCATACAAAGTTGTGTGATTGAGAAGTACAGATTTATTTATAAATATAAGAAACTGACATGCATGTCTGTCTACGGTGCATTAGATCTATATAGTCACACAACTGAATCCTTGAGTAAACTATTCTGGCAGATTTATTTGAGAGTAAATCAATAAATGACAGGATAATAGCTATATGATCCGTCCAGGCAGCTTTAGATGATGTCACGTAAGCTATAAATGGTTAATTGATGACAGGTCATCGAATGTCCCACAAATTAAAAATAGATGTAGGTCACGGCGTTTTCTTCAAGATCTATTCTTAAGTTCCTTATCTATGCCAATGGTAAATATAGTCATTTAGCAGATGCTACAGTCTGTGATAACATGTGAGAGGCTTCGCTATACTAGATCTCAGTTTTCATAGAAGAAGATATCGATGTGAACCGATTGGAACCCGATGTTTCTTCTGGGTAGAAGCAAGCGCTCTAAACAATGGACTTTAACGAGGCGTAGTCAACAAGTAATCTTTACATTTTGTTACTAGCAGAATAAACCATCATAAAGTTAATGTTTGATTCTGCAACTCAATGGCGCCTCGTACAGTAGAAAATATATTTTTTGATTCGTCTACGTCAAATAACGACCACTGAAAGCCACTGCTTGAATCAAGTATGTAATATAGAGGATCCCATAGGCCAACATATAATCTACCGAGGATATGTAGGTGGCTAGGGAGGAACACGGGACCTACCGAGGATATGTAGGTGGCTAGGGAGGAACACGGGACCTGCCGAGGATATGTAGGTGGCTAGGGAGGAACACGGGACCTACCGAGGATATGTAGGTGGCTAGGGAGGAACACGGGACCTACCGAGGAACTTGTAGGAGGCTAGGGAGGAACACGGGACCTACCGAGGAACTTGTAGGTGGTTAGGGAGGAACACGGGACCTACCGAGGAACTTGTAGGTGGCTAGGGAGGAACACGGGACCTTCCTTCTTCTTCTTCTGCGTACACAGTCAGACAGTAACCATTATTTTTTCGAAAAAAGCAGTGGTCATCCTGAGACTCTCGCCACTACCATACAGCTTGTCTTGCAGTTCCACTGGCAATGGCCACATCTGCTCTCTCTGATCCTCGTATGTCGGGCAGTTCTGCAGCAGATGTTCAGTGGTCATTTTACCAGTACCGCATGGGCATTCGTCGGTACACCCTATCTTCAGTTTGTTGAATAGGTGGTACCTCAGTCTGTTGTGGCCAGTGCGAAGTCTGAAGACAACGACCTGCTCTCTTCGGTTCAACTGGTAATAGGCATCGTTTTTGGTGTAACCAGTATGTTCGGTTTCCCATTTGGACATGTATCTGGCTTTGATAAGCCGTTTTGACTCTTCGTACGTCATACTGGTATCTGTTTGTGGTAGCCTTGCACCTTCTTTTGCCAGTCTGTCTGCCTCCTCGTTGCCTTGGATGTTGCAGTGTGACGGAACCCACTGTACCACCACCCTTTTTGGTGCGGACTGCTGGCACAGTTTGCAGAGTGCTGCTCTTAAGTCATTAAGCTCAGTGTTCTTCTGGCTTTTTAGCGCTGTGACTACTTCGAGAGCATCTGTCAGCAAGACTATATGGCTCTCATTTTCACTGTGTGTTACCATTTCTTCCACTGCCGCCCTCAGTGCCTCTGCCTCTGCTCTGAAATTGCTTGTGTACTTACCAGTAGCGAATGACAGTGTTATATTTCTGCCATTTGGTAGGTTCAGGAATGCTCCTGCCCCTCCGTTCTGTGTGGTGTTTGTTACAGAACCGTCGGTGTATGCATGGGTCCAGTCCATGCTTGGGTAGCTTTTCGTTATGAAGCTTAGGGTAGTGTCTCTCCTTTCTTTCTCACTCTGGCAGTTTTTGTTTGCAATACCTGGTATATTTTCTACCACCTCTGGAAATATATCCTGCCTCCAAGTAGGTTTTCGTACAGTAGTGATGGGTTTTGGTGTTGTTAGTGCGTTTATGACGGGACCTTCCGAGGATATGTAGGTGGCTAGGGAGGAACACGGGACCTACCGAGGAACTTGTAGGTGGCTAGGGAGGAACACGGGACCTACCGAGGATATGTAGGTGGCTAGGGAGGAACACGGGACCTACCGAGGATATGTAGGTGGCTAGGGAGGAACACGGGACCTACCGAGGATATGTAGGTGGTTAGGGAGGAACACGGGACCTACCGAGGAACTTGTAGGTGGTTAGGGAGGAACACGGGACCTACCGAGGAACTTGTAGGAGGCTAGGGAGGAACACGGGACCTACCGAGGAACTTGTAGGAGGCTAGGGAGGAACACGGGACCTACCGAGGAACTTGTAGGTGGCTAGGGAGGAACACAGGACCTACCGAGGAACTTGTAGGAGGCTAGGGAGGAACACGGGACCTACCGAGGAACTTGTAGGTGGTTAGGGAGGAACACGGGACCTACCGAGGAACTTGTAGGTGGTTAGGGAGGAACACGGAACCTACCGAGGAACTTGTAGGTGGTTAGGGAGGAACACGGGACCTACCGAGGAACTTGTAGGAGGCTAGGGAGGAACACGGGACCTACCGAGGAACTTGTAGGAGGCTAGGGAGGAACACGGGACCTACCGAGGAACTTGTAGGTGGCTAGGGAGGAACACAGGACCTACCGAGGAACTTGTAGGAGGCTAGGGAGGAACACAAGACCTACCGAGGAACTTGTAGGAGGCTAGGGAGGAACACGGGACCTACCGAGGAACTTGTAGGAGGCTAGGGAGGAACACGGGACCTACCGAGGAACTTGTAGGAGGCTAGGGAGGAACACGGGACCTACCGAGGAACTGAGCAAGCAGTCAGTTCAGTTATGAGTTGCTGGCCGATGTCAGCTCATTCATTGTATTTCATCTTCGTCTACAGCTGGGAGATCAAGGACCACGTGACGAAAAACGTTAGATCAGAACACAATATCAAGGGGGACATGCCGAACAATAAATTGTCCAATAAAGGAATCAATTTGAAATGATATTTTACAAACATAAACCGACGGTGCTACCAAAATGGACTGTTATAAGGACTAGACAAACGAGACAAAACAAATCAGAACGAGGAGCTAATATAAATAAATATTATCATAACATCTTAAGAAAAAAGGGGAAAAGTCGCAATAGCTTCGTGCGTTATCTTTAAATAATAGCTTTAAAAAATGTACTAATGCCTTAAGTGAGACATTACATTATCATTTGGATTGTGCAGCATACGACGGCTGGTTACGTAATTGTAAATCTTCAAGCAAACATTAATTATCGTGCTGGATACTTCAACATACAGAGACGCCAAATTCGCACTGATCATGTGGCTATATAAAAACTTGGCAAGACCCACTCCCATCAATGTAAAAATACATGCTTTTAACAACCATTTTGTACCGGTAATTGGGCTGAGTTTTGGGGGATCTCCGTCACAGAATTATTCCCGGATTGACGTTGTTCTGGTGTGTGACCACTGTGGAATGGTGGCTGTGGTTGCGTTTTCAATATGAGGACAGTATACTTGGAATCGAAGCTAAAACATGTAATGTGGTGGCTGGGGAAGAGGTCAGGATAATGTGTTTGCAGAACGTTTTTAAATATCTGCTTGTTTAGTGGAGAGACGGGAAAAAGAGAGTTAACATCTCATTGTATGGGTTCAAATTGTTCTGTACGGGGGTTTTCCATTTCTGTTCATCTGAATATACAGAGGAGAGAAGGTATTAGTAAATCCATAAAGGTCCGTGCACAACATGTTTGCCAATCTCCAGTATCATTGATGTGTTTAATTAATCCGGATTTTGATAGTTTCAAATTTCTCACTTGTACGCGTTGGTTTTACAGCTTGTAGTCAATTTGGTGACTGTTATTTTGATGAAAGTGATGTGTGTTTAAAGAGGTACAATTCAACCTGAGCATGTGGAAATATCCAGAAGGAAGAATCCTTGAGAACGAATGATAAAGAAGGACAATAACCTTGCTGGAGAATCCTGAATTCCGAGTTGATTGGAAGAACTGGAGAAATGCCTGGCGTGCTCTGGCTGAGAAAGACTCTGCCACATTTGGAACTTGTGAGCAGTCAGCTGTGGGGTCGTTGTACGTTCTTATAGGTAGCTCGATGAAGTTTTGCTGTGCGATCTGAGCACCTTGTGTGATGGTAGCGTGCAATGAGAAACGGTTCCGTGCAAGCATCTCCTAGGGGGTGATATCAATGTTGAAGTTTTTCGGATATATTTTTAAGCAGTTTATTTTTCCTCCGCCCCCCCCCCCCCCCCATCCCTTCCTCGACAAGGTCAGAGCTCTCCGTCTAGCAGCTGCTTTGGGAGGTACTCATCGGGGGTACGAACAACGTGTCTCACCCATTTAGAATGGATTTGTTAAAGAGGTGCTCATGCCATGTCGTCTGATCCAGAACAACCTGAGGTGATAGCTGTTGTGGAAATGATTTAGATGACTGTGATAACTCCTGTACACTGACCATGTTTCGTAGGCATCCCCCCACAGTAGTCAGCACTACAACATGATACACTTCTACCTTGGAGCGACACTGACCATGTTTTGTAGGCATATAACACAGTAGTCAGCACTACAGCATGATACACTTCTACCTTGGGGCGACACTGACCATGTTTCGTAGGCATATAACACAGTAGTCAGCACTACAGCATGATACACTTCTACCTTGGGGCGACACTGACCATGTTTCGTAGGCATATAACACAGTAGTCAGCACTACAGCATGATACACTTCTACCTTGGGGCGACACTGACCATGTTTCGTAGGCATATAACACAGTAGTCAGCACTACAGCATGATACACTTCTACCTTGGGGCGACACTGACCATGTTTCGTAGGCATATAACACAGTAGTCAGCACTACAAAATGATACACGTCTACCTTGGGGCGACACTGACCATGTTTCGTAGGCATATACCACAGTAGTCAGCACTACAACATGATACACTTCTACCTTGGGGCGACACTGACCCAAACGTTCGCGTGTGGCCTCAGAAATACAAAGATTGCATTTGCAATTTTGTTGGTGACACGACCATCACATAAATATTTAAGGGACAGTTACCGGATCTAGAGAGAAATAAACAAACCCATGATACGAATACACTATTGTCTGGGACAAAGAACAAACGTACATTCTAGCGAATCACAACAACAATAACAACAACAACGGGAAATGAACAGATTACTGGATACAATACCACCTGAGGTCATAGCCATTTGCAAAAGGGTGGCCAGGAATATGTAAATCGCGGTGAGTCAGTTATGGTTGAATACGTCTAACAAGAAATCATCAAAATTATTACACAAAAAAATATATGCCACCAATTCGTACAAATGTGTTAGTGCATACGTTTACACATACATACAATACAAATACATATCAGTACAAGAAGCCATTGAGCATGAATACCAACATCGTGTAAAAGTTACTACATAAATGATTTCTTTCTATCTTCAGTCCACTTGTGTCGTTAGACGTCGTGGGGAGGTGTGACCTCTTTGTTTCCATTTTTTTGGCAGGCAAAAATCCGCTTGTGACTTGCCAGGTGAATCACGGTATCTGTTACCAACCGTTAGGTTGGTAGTCTCTGGAATATACGATCACCTATTTTTGGGACTGGTAGTGGTGAAGCGTAAATTAGAGCAAGATAGATCCTCAGCCTGTTAGACGCCATCTATTTCGCTCTGCTAAACACATAACCAAGACCTGATGCTATAACCACGTGAAAAAATCTCAGTCTCCACCGTGATATGAACCCGCGACCGCCAGCACCAATGGCGAACACTTTACCTCGAAACCAGAAATTATCACTGTAAGAGCATGCTTATTTAAAATATTAAGAAAGTCTACAAACGTATAACAATGTACTACTTTCAAATAGTCTCAATAAAAAGAGCTCTTCATCGGTTAAACTTTACTAATCGTTCAGAAGAAAAGGGATTAATATTCTATAAATAAATACTGTATCCTTCAATTTACCATGCAGCTATTAATAGCTATTGGCTGCATTATACAATGCAAGCCTATACAGACAAAGGTCAACAGTTTTCAAAAAATTCACAAATAAGACAAGCTAACTATCATAAATGACTGCACCTTCGTGTCTCAGAAACTATGCTGAGCAGCGCATGAGCTGCAGTGGTCAGCGACTCGTAGCTGACTGCTAGAGTCAGGGCCAGCGAACGAAAGCTGCCAAGACCCTTCTACACCTCCATGCGGTGATCCTGGATAACAGGCTGCAGCAGGGCAGACTGGCTGAGGAGAAGGGATCGAATAGGGAATGCTAATCCGGTACTCAAAATATTCTTGCTGAAGTCGGATGTGTTGGACCGAAAGGTGCAAATATCGCAGTCAAGCTGTAAACTACAACATAACGCATTCCGTTCTCTGGACTACATTCTGCTACTTGAGCCGTTTCAGTGTTTGGTAGTGGGAGATTGAGAATGAACGAAGCCAAGCCAAGATACTATGAAATAAAGCGTATGTCACGAAATGGATCAGCCATAACCAAACCGGTATCTGTCAATCATTCACATTAAAGTCCTGGATGCATATCATTGCTGCTCTTTGCAATGCAAAATGATCGTGTCAAGACAAAGCTAGTTTGTTGGGTTGTTTTTTTAATAATTCAATTTAAACGTCAAACTTCATTGTGATGGATGACATCTTGATTTCCTGAAACTTGTATTTAGAAGGCTCTAGCCTTGTTTGAGGACTTGTCGAATTAATGCTTTTTAATGGAGCAGACATTTTGAACAAAGGGTATCACACCTTGTAACCCACATTAATCTCTGGTGACACCAACGCTTTAGTAAACATTGTATATGATAGAAGATCAGAGGAATACGAAACAATGACCGCTGGAATATGATTGACTGTATAGAAAGAACAACTATAATATAGTTAGCAACAGAATCCTCAAGACTCTTTATGGGAATCTTAAGGGAGAAGTATATTTTTAGACAAACTATACACACACACACACACACACACACACCGTCACACATATATATATATATATATATATATATATATATATATATATATATATATATATATATAAAGACAAAGCAAGGAACACGTGCCTGAGCAGTTAGCAGCATACCAGATAGTTTGTATGTGGTTATGAGTTTAAACCTCGGCTAGCAGGGATTGCAATTTTTGTGAGTAGATACAATTTAAAATGATCCTACATACTGCGTAGCCACTGCCGGGACAGGCGACCTTTATTTCTCAGTGGCATAAATCACTTTGTTCTTCTGTCGCATTCATAAAGGTTATGTAGGATTGTGTTTTTTTGTTTTATTTATAATAATAATACGTAGTACAATACAATCAGAGACAATAAATTGAAAACAGATAGAAAACTAGCATCTGTCTCGTGTATAAGAGGATTTCAAAAGCTCAAAGACAACTGAAAACAATGAGAGCTAATGAAGCAGCCGTTGGAAGAGGTGAATGTCTTTACCCCTTTTATAACACAATTGGCACGTCAGAGGGAACATATGCAGATGTAAAGACCATAATTGTAAAGGCAAAAGGGACATTCCAGAAGACCCCAGTTCTTCGTTAATAGATGTCTTCGAAGGATAATAGTCATAAAGTGGCAGGACGTTGAGGAATTATGATGAGGAAAGGAGTCAAGAACAGCCACTGAAACAATAAATTGATAAATTAAGAACTGAAAATGGTGCTGGATAGAACACACAATGAAGAAGGCACAGTCTACCATAGCTAAGCAAGCTATAACGTGGACTCCGCACAGGAAAAGAAAGAGATATATACTTAAAGATACATGGAGATGAGATTGTGAGAGGCGACTACGATTTAATGGTTACACTTGGAGGGAGACAAAAAGAGTAGCCCAGGACTTTGTATCCTGACGATAAATGGTCAATAATCTATGCACCATGAGACGTGACGAGCTCTGAATGAAATGAAGCAGGAGATGTTACAGTAAAGAAAGATCTGGATGACTTATTATTACAGAGAAACTGGGGTATAATATTCCACTTGCATTTCTCTTCTGTACTTTCATTTACAGAAATATTATACAATACTAGCAAACTACTGTCGGTGTTGTTTGCCAATGCCCACAATGAGTAGGTTACTCTCGCCGATGTGACGGTCTTGTCCAGCATGTTTTGCCTGACCCGGACTAATATGTCTAATCAGTATATTTTACATGACCCAGACTAACATGTCTAATCATTATATTTTGCCTGACTCAGACTAACATGTCTAATCAGTATATTTTGCCTGACTCAGACTAACATGTCTAATCAGTATATTTTGCCTGACTCAGACTAACATGTCTAATCAGTATATTTTGCCTGACTCAGACTAACATGTCTAATCAGTATATTTTGCCTGCCTCAGACTAACATGTCTAATCAGTATATTTTGCCTGACTCAGACTAACATGTCTAATCAGTATATTTTGCGTGACTCAGACTAACATGTCTAATCAGTATATTTTGCGTGACCAGACGTTAATTGTCCTCCCCAAATAAACTACTGTTAAGATAGGCAAAATTGACATTTCTACATAATTTAAAACATGAATGCACATGCACAGCCAACAGAGAGTACCAAAGATGGAGAGAAAAGAGCCATTTTAACCTCTGAAGCACAACGTAAAAGACGATTCAAGAAGGTTATGTATGGTGCTAGCAACCTGATCATACAAAACCAATGCTATTTAAACTACAAGTGCAAGTGGAAGGACACAGGCTTTGTACTATCGTGGTGTACCTAATCTTTATATGGAGCGAGAAGGTGAAATAAGTGGTAATCATTTATATTATGCTTTTCCTTCTTCTTCTTCCTCTTCTTCTTCTTCTTCCTTCTTCTTCTTCTTCTTCTTCCTCTTCTTCTTCTTCTTCCTTCTTCTTTTTCTTCTTCTTCTTCACCTTCGGCGTTCGCTCCGAAAAAAACGCGTCTTTGACGTAGTTTCGTAGTTTACAACGACACTGCGATGTACGCGCCTTTTAGCTGACAACTCCGATTTAAGCAATACCCTTTTGAGACCAGGTAGGTCTTCCTTTTTTATCCCTAATCTCACAGCCAGGCTTGTCTCTAGGACCGCCATTTGGTAGAGGAAAAAGGTTGTGATCAGTTAGGGGTCACTAACCCTGATGCAGGCAGCCAGATATGAGACGATGAATGCTGTCAGATCATTCGCTGCGGCATCTTCGGCCTCCTTCTAGGATCCTAGGGTCGTTTAATACGGAAGGATTAACATGACCATACACCCTACTAAACATTTTATAATAAATGACTTAGTAAGGTTGTTCAAGGGGCTGGCGACCTCATCGTGTAAAACACAGTATCGACAAAATCACATTCACAACAGCCCGTATATACGTTGATGAACGTACATGATGACCAACTAGTAGTTGTGGCTATATGCTCCTGATGATGATGACAACTATAATGATGATGATGATGATGATGATAATGATTGACACATCAACACAATGCAGTAAGCATCTTTATGGGTGTAAATTTACTTTAAATTATTCCAGAACAGTGTCAATTTTCAGTTAGACTAGCTGGTATATTGTTTCCTGTTCAAGGCTGAACAGTTTGCGAATGGTCCGTCTCAGTATCAATACGTTTTACATAATCACTTCACGAACCAACCTCCATCTCAAAGATAATGAAGTAATGTTAGTGCTAAAGTATGTTTTATATTTCCAGTTCACTACGACAAATTTTTCAGAACGAGAGATTCTAACAGGTCTCGTATTCAAATCATTTTCGCCCAATTTATTTTTCAATATCGGTAGACACAAGTAGATTTTTCCTTTGAAACGAATTTATATTTAAATGAGTATAAAAAATATCGGAGAAGAGTACGCCATTTTTTACCATTGATGAAAGACTGACGTGGTTGGAATGGAATAATGAGTTTGTTGAGAGAAAATTATCATTTTCCCGAGATGAAGTTTTTCCTCGTGCGTACATAAAATATTTTCTCCTGTATCAGATATTCTTTTTTTCTTCTTTAAGGGCAGTCTCAGCCTCGGGAAAATTATGTTGATTGCGTCAGTTGTTATAATCTTTCTCTCCCCATGTCATTTGTGGCTCCATAAGGGACATAAGAGGACCACTACAGTTGGACATTGCCAGAAGTCTTCACTAACGAATTGTATGTTCTTTTACTGGAGAGGTGAATGTGGCAAAATGTGTTACATGTTGTGGTGGCTAATGTCAAGTCTTAGTTCTTTGCATTTGTCTCTTAACACATATTTGGTAATGTGCCAGTATGTCTCGTACTTATGTTGTCTACAGACCCCCAGGACGATCCGAGGTCCGCTGGGATGACAACATATGACAGTCTCTAACGGATCGAGAACCAGACTGGTACCAGTTCAGAAGAAAAACAACGATTAGAACCGCTTGACGTTCTCTGGGAAACCTCTATACCCTAGAGTAATAAAGGGAGGGTAAAGGTAGTCCCAAAGCAGACATTGGTGTCCGGGATGAAGTGTAAGATACTTCATTTATCAGACTGCATCTTGTTTTTGAGGTGGAGTGGCCATTTTATGTCCCCACTACCTTTCCTCCCCTAACAGTAAGGCAGTTAGCAATATACCGCGTAGTTGAGTACATCGTGCCGATAACAGGAGTCGAACCAGGTACCACTGCTGTGAAAAAGAAGTACTTTATCAGTAAGTTGATTAGACACTGAAGGTTGGACTAAGTAAATAAGTACGTTGCTTCAGTCATTCACACACCTCCTTAAGTGTATCATCCGACTTGCTAGTTTCTGTAGCAGCATGTTTATGTAGCCTTCTGTGTTTCATATAGTCTGATTTTTAGCGACACACACACAACCCTCCTTAGTTGCTTCATAATACAAGCTCTAGTGTATTTCCAGTCAGTAGTATATGTCAGCACCTGCCGGTCCTCAATAGAGACGTGCATTATAATACAACGGTGAAGTTGAAAGCCTTTCCTTATTCTGTTCGCTATTTGTCCTGTGTGTGCCTTTCAGCGTTAGGTTATGAAAAGGTTTCTTGGTCGAGTCCAAGTATGTGCACTGTACATGGGAAGCTTTACTGCTTCTGTTATTTCTGCTATCCATCTTTCGCGTGGTCGGTCCTTGGTTTTGTATCCATTGTATATGTATAGCATTGCTTTCATTGTGACACGTGGCCGAACCATTTGCTTTGCTGTCTCTTGATGAGGTCTAGCTCTGGTGTTCCTAATTGTCTCCTAATTTCTTCGTTTCTGATTCTATCCATTCTTGTCAGTCTAATCATTCTGCGCGAACATTTCATCGCAGTTGTTGTGAAGTTTCTTTATCTTTGTTTGTTAATGTCCAATTCTGGTACTATTAACACAATGTGGGTTGGAATATTGTGTTGTATAGCGTTCGTTTTGTATCCATTGCCACGTGTTTAGATTGTAAAATCTGAGACATTTGCCCTATGATTTGACTTGCTTTATTACATCTGTTTTGGATGTGGGTGTCGTTTTTTTTCCAACTGGAGAGATTATATTACCCTGACACGTTAAATTTGTTACCTTTTTTTTTGTTGCTTCTGAGTGAATATTATTTTTTCTATTTCTGTTGTGTAATCAGTGTAACTTCTGTTTTCTCTAAGTTGATTTTCATACTGTAATCCATACAGAGGTTAAACCTTTAGCACGCCAGCAGTTTTTTGAAAAAATTTGACCTTATTAATTTTATTAATTTCTCGCTATGGTAGTCGTCTTAGAAAATTGTTAATTGTTATGTTTGTTTGTCAATAAATATGATTTTCTGGCGTGTAGACACACAATAGCATAACGAACATGTGGGTGTTATTGTTGTTGTTGTGTGTCTGTTATTTTTTGAGATTCAAAAAGATGAATTTGAAAATTTATGAAAATCTCGGAAAAATTTTGACTCGACTACTAGGCCTAGTCGCTTCGATAGAAAACCATGGAAACCACAACAACGTATCGATACTGTGTTTACAATATCGACACAGCTGTTAGTTTCCAATTCAAACGTAGTTCTTTCATTTGCACAACAAAAAAAAACAGATCTACTCGATAAAGATCTTTCCAAACAACCTACTTCCCGTTTCGCAAAAAGTCGGCTTGCTCCAAACGGCGTATACAAAATTAAAACTGTTCAAAAGCCATTTGTAATCGAACATACGATACTTTAACCGGCAAAATATCGTGTATATATGGAGGGCGTATTCAGCAGTAAAAAAATGGCTGTTGGGAGTGACTCCGTTCAAAAATATTTTTTTTTTTCCGTACACCGGATTTGTAGGCCGAGTTGGTTAGAAGGGATCGGACATAGCGTGCTTAAGGAGATTGTAGATATGCTCATGCAGTTGTTTTTCTGAGGTGGCTATTAGTGCTCGGTCATCAGCGAAGAGAAATTCACTAAGATTGTTTCAGTCACTAATGTTGGCTTTCTTACAGGTTGCGTATCGAATATATGTGATAAACAGTAAAGGGGATAGTACACAAACTTGCCGTACACCGGCATATTTTTAGAAATATCCTGCATTAGTTCTCATTTGACATAATAACTTTTACATAAGCTGATCAAATGTTTATTTACCCCATAACGATCTAATGTTGTCCACAGTTGGTATCTACTCACTCGACCGAATGCCTTCTTTTGGTATACATGTAGTGTCTGATCATACTCGATTGTTATCTCTGCATGTTGCCCGAGTGCAAAGATTGCATATGTACAGCTCATGTTTTCCGAAATCCCATATGTACTTCGCTAAGCTGTGGTTCTATGATCGGGCATAGCCTTTTTTTCAGTATTTTACAGAATATCTTTTCAGTGTGGCTAAGTAATGATGTTCGTCTACATTTTGTGGGTTTTTTTTTGTTGCTGCAATTGTTCTCCATGTGAGAAGGATTGTTGCACTTCTCCAGTCTTCTGGTTTTTCTTGTTTAAACCACACTAGGTTATACAGTCTGTGTAGCTAGGTTATCTCTACATCTTTTGTTGCCTTGATTAGTTCGACAGGAATGTCCTACGGCTCTGATGACGTGTTTGACGGTGCCGTATGTAAAGCCTTTTGTATCTCTCATTTAGTTATATCCGGTTCTAGCTCTATGGTGGTATCTTGTACGCCCTTTATTCCTCCAGTATTTAGTAGCTTTGACCGCGGTAGCACAGATGTTAGTGCCTTGGCTTCCCAGATAATGTTTCAATCCCGAGTTGGTGCGAGATTTATTTTCTGATCACAATCCGGCCCCTGAGGTCGACCCAGCCTCAGAAATTGGGTACGAGAAGAATCTGGGATGTAAAGGCGGCAGACGTGATGATGACCACATCATCCACAGTGGGTTACAAAATAATATGGCCCTAACACCAAATTTATTATGCGACGCATGGTATAACGGGATTTTTTTTTCTATTTTTATTTTTTTAATTTAGAAGCTCTTCGAAATACTTTTGCCAACTTTCCGTGATCTTTTTTTTGTCGTGTATATCAATTGCCTTTTCCTCACTAATTATTTCTGTTGGATCAAAATACTCGTCTCTGTGTCTCATTATTTCAATTTTTTTTGTAGACGTTTCGAAATGCATTTTAATGATTTGAGTTTAGATTTTCTCCGTATTTTGTTTCCATATTTGTGTTTTCACCTATTGAATTACTCTCGCTGTGTCTTTCCTTAATAATTTAAATTCTTCTTCTTCTTCTTCTTCTTTTTCTTCTTCTTCTTCTTCTTCTTCTTCTTCTTCTTCTTCGTGCGCTGTCAGACGTCAACCTGTAATTTTTCGAAAAAAGCAGCGGTCATCCTGAGGCTGTCGACACTGCCATAGAGCTTGTCTAGTGTTGCCACTGGTGATGGTCACATCTGCTTTCTCTGGTCCTCGTATGTCGGGCAGTTTTGCACCAAATGTTTAGCGGTCGTTTTCCCGGTACCGCACGTGCATTCGTCAGTGCCACCTATCTTCAATTTAGTGAATAGGTGGTACCTCAGTCTATTGTGGCCTGTGCAAAGTCTGAAGACCACGACCTGCTTTCTTCTGTTCAACTGGTAATAGGCATCGTTTTTTGTGTAGCCAGTATGTTCTGTTTCCCATTTGGTCATGTATCTAGCTCTAATAAGCCTTTTTGACTCTTCGTATGTCACAGTAAGATCTGGTTTTAGTAGTCTTGCTCCTTCTTTTGCCAGTCTGTCTGCCTCTTCGTTGCCTTGGATGTTACAGTGGGATGGAACCCACTGTACCACTACTCTTTTTGGTGCGGACTGCTGGCATAGTTGACAGAGTACTGCTCTTAAATCATTTAGTTCAGTATTTTTCTGGCGTTTTAGTGCTGTGACTACGGCCAGGGCATCTGTAAGCAGGACTATATGGCTTTCATATCTTTTTCCTGTCACCATTTCTTCTACTGCAGCCCTTAGTGCCTCTGCCTCCGCTCTGAAATTGCTTCAGCATTTTCCAGTTGTCACTGACAGTGTTATTTTTCTGCCATTTGGTAGGCTTAGGAATATACCTGCCCTTCCGTTCTGTGTTGTGTTTGTTACAGAGCCGTCGGTGTATGCATGAGTCCAGTCCATGCTTGGGTAGTTTTTCGTTATGTACCTCAGGGTTATGTCTCTCCTTTCTTTTTCAGTCTGGCTGTTCTTGTTTCCAAAATCTGGTATATTTTCTACCACCTCTGGAAATATATGCTGCTTCCAGGTAGGTTTGCGTACAGTAGGGATGGGCTTTGGTGTTGTTAATGTGCACATAGGGTCTTCGCTCATCTTTGCTTTGGCTATTTCTGCAAAGTTTCTCCGCTTTAGTTTCCCATTTCCAAAATTATTTAGTCTCTGGTGCATTGGATGGTCTGCCAGTCTTCTGAGTTTCTCTGCTTGCTGCTGGGCTCTGCAATCTCTTCTGTCGGTCATGGATTGCAGATTTGTAATCTTCTCAAGTTCTACAATTGGCGTTGACTTCATGCCTCCTGTTATAACTCTCATGGCTTGGTTTTGAAGTTTGCTAATTTTATCGAAGTTCGCCTTTGCTGCTGTTGTCCATGCCGCAATGCCATACTCTAGAACTGGTCTCACTCTTCCAGTGTACAGTTTCTTTAGTATACTTTCGTCTGCTCCCCAGCTTGTGCCAGCAAGTTTCCTCATGATTGCCATTCTTTCTCTGGCTTTCATTCGGTAATTTAAATTCAATATAGTCTGTCTCTGTTTTGCTCATAACCCATACTTTGTATTTGTTCTTTTTCTATTTAATTGCTGTTTTTATATCGTCATTTCACCATGCTGTAATGTTTTGGTGGCCTTGGTGGAGCACTCTGACAAGCTTGGCCATGTTCATCGCTTGATATTGTCCTCCAAAGACGTCTGTCTCTTGCCTTGGTGGTACAATCTGACATTCTTGATCATGTCCACCACTTGATGCTGTAATCCCGCTTATTGCTTTGTTTTTCCCTCAACACATTTGTCCTCTACATTTTACTTTAAGCACGGTTTTCAGCAAGGTCTTTTAAAATGGTTAAAGTATCTTACCTGAGTCTGATTTCGTTTATTAATATAACTTAACGTCTTTATAATGGTTTAAAAGACTCTGCCGTCTGTACACAATCAGAGTCTAAGAGGGTGGTTTAACTGATGTGCGAGTCCATTTTAATAGACTAAGAACCATTATATCTAAGTAGAAACTCAGCCAGTTAGGCGAAATCTATTCGCTTCTCTTAACTGGGGGAAGGTACAAATAATTTGTTGCTAGATTTTAGAAATTCTCTGGGTTTTAATTATCAATGCACTAGTATTTTGGCTGGCTTGGCTTTGTTCGTTCTCATTCTCTCGCTACCAAACCCTGAAAAGGGCTTAAGTAGCGGAATGTAGTCCAGAGAACGGAATGCATTGTGGCTTGACTGCGATATTTATACCTTTCGGTCCAATACATCCGCAAACATTTTTTAGTACCGGGTTAGTATTTCTTCCTCGGTCCCTTCTCCTTAGCCAGTGTGCGCCTGTTATCCAGGTTCACCGCGTGGAGATGTAGAAGGGTCTTGGCAGCTTTGGTTGGCTGGCCCATGACGCTAGCAGTCAGCTATGGGTCGTTCACCGCTGCAGCTCATGCGCTGCTCAGCATCTTGATCTCTCTGCACTAGTAATTTTTCCAAGACTTTCCAATTTGTCTACACACGAGATGTGCCTTATTCTTCCATATATTCCTATATCTGTTTGCAGTTTTCAAAACAAGACAAAACTTCTTGTCGGTCATGTTCTACTGCTACGAGGGACAGTCATTAGGTAACAGCAATTTTGTATAAAGTGCATGAAAGAATATGTACAGCGAACCTTTTTATTTCAGGACACAAAATGACTTTTTAGTAGTACTCCATGAAAGGATTGTGACCATCATGCAGTATGCGCAATATAAGGTACAACATGGCCGCCTAACTGGCGACTTGCACGTCAGGAAACAACGAGCGGATATTTCTTTTTTTATGATCAGAAGGTGTGAAAGCTACTTAAATTTACAAAAGAAATGAAGTTTTAATATGGAGACAGTTGTTTGTGTCAGAGGAGAGTGTATGCATGGATAGAAAGATTTCAAAACAGAAGACAAAACGTCATTGATGAACGGCAGCGGGGGAGATCAGCAAGTGTGGCAACCGACACAGTGAAACAGCAGATCAACCAGCTAGTCCGTGGCAACAGGCGAGTCACTATTGGTGAAATATGTGTAGATTTCAACATAAGGCTGCATACAACATTGTCTATGATGACCTCTGTTATAGGAAAGCGTGCAGCAGATGGATCTCAAGGCGGCTGACATCGCAGAGATGGAGGAGGTGCAAAATTGGTTAAAGGTCATACCAAACGACTATTTTCTAGAGAGCATCCACAATCTAGTGGACATGTAAACAAAGTGTGCTACAAGGCACCTAGACTAAGTCGAAAAATTAAACACAAAAAACGTACTCTAAAAATGTTATTAACAAAATTGCTGTTAGTTATGCTGTCCCTCGTATATATCTGGTTCTTTCCAACATTTTCATATTAGTGATTTTATAATACTATTTCAATCTTCATATTCTGGATTGGCACCTTTTTATGAAAGACTATTCCTTTTATAGTTGTTGGTTTAATTGTTCTCTGTGTTTTAGAGCCATACAACTTTATATTGGAGTTGAAGATTTTGTTTGTGTGAATGGGTGTACATTTTGTTTTATTTCCATAAGTTTCACAATCCAATGCGAGCTCCTCTCGCCTTCTGTTCTCTTATTCAACATCTTCAGAGCGAAGAACAATCAGGTGAAACATACTGATCAAGACCCTCTGGACAAAATAATGTATCATAGCAGTCTGGCCCACCAGGCATCGATTAACACCATAATCCCCATTACAGTGAGCTAACTGAGGAGCCGCGCAATGATCTCCAACCAGAAAGACTTCTGTCCATCTTCTGAAATATACTTCGGGATGAGAGAAGAGTCACTGTAATCTGCTTCCAAAGAAACGTCAACAGTTTACTCAACTCAGCACGAACAGCTTTGAACATCAACAACATGTGTACCTCCCACGTCTGTTTGTATTATTACTCAGATGTGTGAGTGATTTCACACTTTTCACTGTCTCCTGCAACACAGTATTAAAGTCGTTAACTGTATTTATTGTAATAATCTTAGGTTGTTCTTTGTTTATTCTCAGTCCTAATTTATGTGAACTCTATTGAAGTATGCATTTTTTCTTTTGCATCTGATTATTGTTATGGCCCATAAGAACCAAGTCGTCGTCAAAGTGCAGATTATCGAGTAGTTTTGTCAAATTCCATGGAACATTCTTATTGGCTGATACGGTTAATTTCATAATCAAGACGATAGCCAGCAGAAGAGAGAAATATCAATAAGAGACATTCCCGCCACACAGCAGCTTTTATCTCACAGTCGATAGCCAGCAGAAGAGAGAAATATCAATAAGAGACATTCCCGCCACACAGCAGCTTTTATCTCACAGTCGATAGTCAGCAGAAGAGAGAAATATAAGAGACATTCCTGTCACACAGTAGCTATTATCTCACAGTCGATACCAGCAGAAGAGAGAAATATCAATAAGAGAGACGTTCCCACTACACTGCAGCTCTTATCTCACAGACCTTGGAAAGTTATTCTTCATGTAGAACTCCACATCTTATATCTCTTTATGTTTTCTTATTGATGTTAGTAAACTCCAGGGGCAACTCCATATGCATGAACAACTTATAATATTATTCTCTGTCAAAACTGTTAAATTCTTCTTTTATTTGTAGCAGACGAATTAGATGTAAAGCGGCAGTTACATTCCACACGTTGTTCAACTATTATTCCCATTGCAGCTATCTGGTCTGTAAGAGGACATTTTTTTGTCCATAGTCAAATCGTGATGTCATTTCTTCTTGTTCTTGTATTCACGATATTTTGAAATCTGGTGTAAATATCTTCATCAGCTGAGTCTTCATTGTCATTGGTTGGTGGATACAATTGAGTCACGTTTATCTGTAGTTTCGTTTATGGCAACTGTTTTGAAGTAGCTAGTAACTTTCTGGGTCCTTCTACCACTCCTTGTACAAGTGTATTTTACGTCTCATATTCTATCTGCCATTTACGCCTACTTTTATAACATTAGCGCCAAACGTCCACTTTGTTTAACGCCTTATTTAATGTGGCATGCAGACAGGGACATATACTTTGTTTCTGTGCATTCTCTTTGTGAAGTTAGTTTCATCTTCTATGCGTCCTTGCGTCTAGTTTCAGCCAAAAACAGGGTATTAATTTGATTTATTTTCTTATCTCTTTTGCCAAATCTAGCCGCGCTTCCAAATGTAGATTCCTGACGACTTTATCTGAAAAATCATGTCATTCCATCTTGATAGAGGATTTTCTATGTTATCTGAAAAATCATGTCATTCCATCTTGATAGAGGATTTTCTATGTTATCTGAAACATTATGTCATTCCATCTTGATAGAGGATTTTCTATGTTATCTGAAACATCATGTCATTCCATCTTGATAGAGGATCTTCTATGTTATCTGAAACATCATGTCATTCCATCTTGATAGAGGATCTTCTATGTTATCTGAAACATCATGTCATTCCATCTTGATAGAGGATCTTCTATGTTATCTGAAACATCATGTCATTCCCTCTTGATAGAGGATCTTCTATGTTATCTGAAACATCATGTCATTCCATCTTGATAGAGGATTTCCTATGTTATCTGAAACATCATGTCATTCCATCTTGATAGAGGATCTTCTATGTTATCTGAAACATCATGTCATTCCCTCTTGATAGAGGATCTTCTATGTTATCTGAAACATCATGTCATTCCATCTTGATAGAGGATCTTCTATGTTATCTGAAACATCATGTCTTTCCATCTTGATAGAGGATTTTCTATGTTTTGGACGATTCAGTTGTATATTTATTTTTAGTTGACCTGTTAACATCCGTTGAAGTTTTTTGACATGAAAACTAAACATCGTAAGGTAGCCGACCCAATGTACAATACTCATTAGTAGTCTCACACGACATAGGTTTCAAATGTTGCTATTCTTTGCTTTCCATTCGGACCCCAGCAACACTAGGGCGCAGCTGATTTTTCTTGGAACATTTTATTAGTCCCAGTCTAGTTTGTAAACCTTGGATTTGGTATTTGGAACCGTTCACCTATTGTTAATATAGAATATGTTCTCTTGACGTATTATTTGAATATATTCTACGGGAATACCAGAAACAACACATTTGAATGAACTTTAAATAAGCAATATGTTTTTAAATAAAAGAACCATTACTATTTAGTCCTTATAATGCATTTATCTCTCTTTGTTCACATATAATAAGTTTTTTCAACCTGTAAACATGCTCTTTGATGAAAACAGTACATTTTTTTACTGCAGCCTTAGTTCGTAAATTTTACAATTCCTAATATTAATTAATAGATGTTTCTGGATATTGTAACAATGTGAAACCATTTGATGCAAACTCCTTCTACGTGTTATCGCTTTTCTTTAGAAAACAAAAACAAAAAAGTTGTTTTTTTCAATTTCAACAAAAATATTCAAATAAAGATAAAACAGAGACAAATCAGACGATAAGAAACACAAAATGGCACAAAGAGATACCAGAAGAGTGATCGAGAAGGAAAGGTAGAATCTTGAAACTGGTATTCTTAAAAACTAACAAATCTTTACAAAGAATCTTCAAGATAAGTTTACAAGACAATTAGCAAAATGAGACTAAAATATTGATATTTTAATCCAGCAATAATTATAAATGACATAAACAATGACGCAATGGTAAACGAAACAAGGAGAACGAAGAGATGGTGAAAATACTTTCAGGAACTTTTCAGTCCAGTCGACGAATGTTAAAACAATATTTATTTTTAGACAAAGTAGGAGAAGAGGAAATCAAGTGGAAATCAAGGAAATTATTTAGACAAGTTCACAAAACAAGGCACAAGGAATCAACGACATAACAGTAGAAGCTGTGCAAGCACGATGTAAAATACGCATAGGAGTAAAATTGTTGACAAAGTTATTGTGCGATTTTTGTGTGTTTACTTATGGCAAGTCAAATATTCGCTCCTTTATCGAAATATTTGTACAAAGTTAAACAAAGCAATACATCTACGTACAACGTTAAACAAAACAATATATCTATGTGCAACGTTAAACAAAGCAATACAGTGACGTGCAACGTTAAACAAAGCAATACATCTACGTACAACGTTAAACAAAGGAATACATCTACAAAAATGCACAGAATTCGTCAAGCACGAGAATTATATCAGTGTTTGCTAATTTAAGAAATGAAAGCGCAGAAAGTGCAGACATTAGTTTGTCTGACAGAAAAATAAGATTAATCTTGAGCAGATATTTCAAACTCAAACCTCTCCGAGATCCACAAGATGATCACATCGTTGATCGTATGCCCCAACTATTATGTATACCCCTGTTTTAACGTCCGTTGTCTGGTACTTTGTTGGTATAATTGGTTGTCTCCTCTTTAACGGTTTCCCTTATAAACTTGACAGTGTGCCTCAAGCCTGTCTCCCCTTATAAACTGGGCAGTGTGCCTCAAGCATGTCTCCCCTTATAAACTTGGCAGTGTGTCTCAAGCATGTCTCCCCTTATAAACTTGGTAATGTGTCTCAAGCATGTCTCCCCTTATAAACTTGGTAATGTGTCTCAAGCATGTCTCCCCTTATAAACTTGACAGTGTGTCGCATGCTTATCTCCCCTTATAAACTAGTGTGTCTCAATCATGTCTCCTCTTATAAACTTGGCAGTGTGTCTCAAGCATGTCTCCCCTTATAAACTTGGTAATGTGTCTCAAGCATGTCTCCCCTTATAAACTTGGTAATGTGTCTCAAGCATGTCTCCCCTTATAAACTTGACAGTGTGTCGCATGCTTATCTCCCCTTATAAACTAGTGTGTCTCAATCATGTCTCCTCTTATAAACTTGGCAGTGTGTCTCAAGCATGTCTCCTCTAATAAACTTGGCAGTGTGTCTCAAGCCTGTCTCCCCTTATAAACTTGGCAGTGTGTCTCAAGCCTGTCTCCCCTTATAAACTTTGTAGTATTCATCAAGCCTGTATTCTCTTATGAACGTGGCAGTCTGTATAAAGCTAATCTCGTTTCCCTACAGAGTATCCTTTAATTTAGTTACGGGTGGATATGGAGTTATTTTGCTCCTCTAGTAGAGCCGACACACCTGAAAAGCGTGGTCTACTGTTTCTTTCTTCTCCCGATATTATTGTGTAACATTTTACAGTTTTTGAACACATAATTTTTCAGCGTGCAAAGGTCTGTTCGTTGTCTGAATAATGTAACTTGGTTTCTTCTTGACAAAGAGTAGTATGCTTGTGTTATATGGATGCTTTCTGTGGCATCTGTCTTTAAAATATATTTTCGTCATTGTTTTTATTTCTCGATATGCAGCTCTGTTTTCGTATTGGATCTTGCTTCTCCGTCTCGTTCGACAGTCTATCCGCTTCCTTTTCTCCATGCATCAGAAATTCACAGTAGTTTGATACTGTTGCAATTGTTGTTGCTGGATATACCTCTGACATAATTTTCATTTCGTTGTTTGTAAGGTCTTCAATGGTCATTTTTGTATTATAAGGAATATGTAAGGATAGCTATCTTGTTCCCGACCTGGTCCTTGTTTTACCATGACTTGATCAATATTGCATCTGCTCACAATGGCATGTCTCAACTCTGAAGTAGTTTCAACATTTCCCAGTGGCATTGAAATATTAATTTCCTGTCGTTTATTTAATTTTGTGCAAGCGTCTCACTTTGCATTTTCACATCTCCAATACTTCATCGTCTGAGTATATATGGATCTATTATGTAGTTGAGAATGTCTTTTGCATATTTTCCAAGACTAAATTATATTTAAATGATAGTCTTTTATCACTATTGATATGTTCTCCATCAGATCTGTGAATGGTGTTTTCATCAATGTTGAACATGTGCTGCTTTTCATTACAGGTTATGCCTTTAAATGTGTGAGGTATGGCAAGATCGAGGCTAGTTTCATTGTTTGTTTTTGTTTTTTGTGTAAAGCAGCTTTTCTTAAGTCTGCCTCGACTATATCCGTTATTTAATAATTTGGTAAGAGTTAGAATTTGTCTGTCAGTTGTATGGTTCTAATCTCTTCAGTCTATTATTTGTTTTTGCTTTTCCATTTTCCTCGTTTATTTTACTTGTGTTGATATAATATTTATCTTTGTTCTTTGCGCGACAAATACAGCGCATAAGGCAGATTAAATGATTTCCAGTTGGAACGGTCTGACCCCAATGTTTTTAGATCTTGGATGGTGCTGAGACCCAAAGTTGAGCCCTCTCGGATTATTGTTCTTCGGAATGTTTCCTTGGATTTCTCTCTTTTCCGAACGGCCCTTGGTGTCCATTCGAGTGCTTGCAATGGAAGACGGTTGATGTTCATTCTAAGAACATGTCCGATATATGTCCATAGTTTTTTTTCCGGATGATGGTCGACACATATAATTGGTTTGTCTCTGCTCTTATCGAGTCATTAGTTATGAACTGGTCTAATCGTATGTTTCATAATTTCAATAATAATATCACAGCACATTTTTTTTTTGGTTTTTTTTTTTTGCGTTCGCCTTGTTCTCTATTTCCCCAAGGCAGTGTGCGTTACACTGTTGTTTTTATTTTGCACCTGTTGGCCCAGTGCATCCGACTTCAGCATGCATTTTATGTAAGGGTCTGCTTCCTCCTGCATTTTCTAAGGGTTTGCTTCCCCGGGGTAACGGCCGGTGCTGTGATGGGGATCGAACCCAGCACCTCCTGGTTGTGAGCCATGTCACTTAACCACTAGCCCACACCGTCCCCTACAGCACATTTAATAATAATAATATCAGCTCGGTTTTGCGTTTGTTCTTTCAAATGCGGATTTTATTTTGAGCGTGTAGTCTTGTTGCTAGCAATCTTGCTTTCTAGACTGGGATTACAGAGTGTCAGAGGTTCGAGTTCACTGACGACACACAAATAACGGGCTGAGGTTCGTGTCTGGTAAGACCGCTCCTCCAGTCGACCAAGCTGTAAATTGGTACCTGATGTATGAGTTAGAGAAGATAAAAACAGTAAGGAAAGGAACTGACCAACCCACCTCACATAGACTGCGGTTTAGTACATTAAGAGTTATGTTCACCTCCGACGGCAGTTGTTTGCCTTGGGACTTACCTTTTTTTCTTTTACCTTTACATTGTATTTTAAAGCTGCTGCCGAGTCTGTCAATCTTTATTCTAATGCTGATATAATATTTCCTGTGCACATAAATTCCGGTATGTTTGTTGAATTCTCCTCAAATCTTGTATTAACTCACTATCTCGAACCTATTTGTTTCTGTAACACGTTTCCCGTGTCCTGTTCTGATGATTTCAATTTAATTAGCATGTTTAACAGTATTGCTCCAAATAACGTCTGTTGGGGAAACTAGACACGGCAGATACGTCCGTGGTCCCATGAGGTTAGTAAAGTGATCAGAAACTCCGTTATGTGAACGGACACAGCGAAAACAGCCCATGTTTCTCACGCCTCTTGTATACATATTCCGTGGCGAAGTGGTTAAGCCGTCGGCCTCGTGATCAGGTGGTGTGGGTTCGACTCCGAACTTCGCCGTCTTTTTCACGGGTGCTTGATGCGGAGTCCCCTGCATATCGTAGTCGCCCCCTAGCCGTCTTTTCCTTGACTTGGCACAGGGGTCGGGTGGCACGAGACGAGAGAGGGATGATAAAAAGTAGCTCAGTTAATCCTTACTAAAAACAGCTCTAGCAATATGAATGATGCCATCCAACGAGGAGGCAGACAGACTGGCAAAAGAAGTTGCAAGACTACCACAACCAGATAGTAGTGTGACTTACGAAAAGTCAAAACGGCTTATTAGAGCTAGATACATGACCAAATGGGAAACCGAACATACTGGCTACACCAAAAACGATGCCTATTACCAGTTGAACAGAAGAGAGCAGGTCGTGGTCTTCAGACTTCGCACTGGCCACAATAGACTGAGGTACCACCTATTCAACAAATTGAAGACGAATGCCCGTGTGGTACCGGGAAAATGACCGCTGAGCATTTGCTGCAAAACTGCCCGACATACGAGGATCAGAGAGAGCAGATGTGGCCATCACCAGGGGCAACACTAGACAAGCTCTATGGCAGTGTCGACAGCCTCAGGATGACCGCTGCTTTTTTCGAAAAAATAAAGGTTGATGTCTGACTGCGTACGATGAAGAAGATGAAGAAGAAGAATAAGAATGATGCCATCATTGTTCACGATGGACGGCGGCTTTTCCCTTGCTTTATCTTGCTTTCCCTTGCTTTGCCTTTGTATACAGTACATAGTAATTACAATGTCAGGCGTGTAATGGTACAGTACATACTAAACCTAGTGTGCAGTATATATGTTCTGATAGTTATAATAAACGCATATGCTACTGGCCAATGTATGTATTTCAGTGTACTTTCTGGAGATCAAAGAACTTTTGACATGGCATAATGTGCCATATCCTGTGTGGCGAGCTCTTAACAGATTAAGAACGAAAGCGTCTAGGTGTAGATAAAGCTTGAAAAATGGTGATATGCAGACAACGATGTATGTGAACGCGTTGCCGGTACTTGCATCTTAGTTCGCCCCAGAGTTCCCTGGGTTCCCATCGTACGTAACGTGGAGGATTGATCGATATAATTCTATTTTTAATAAATAAGTAAAGACTTAGCTCACGATAGCAGTGTAGAAAAGATGGTTACATTCAGTTTTACGAAATGTTATGGTTAGGGTTATGGTTAAAGTTAAGGTTAGGTTTAGGGTTATTGTTAGGGTTAGAGTTAGGGTATGGTTTTGGTTAAGTTAAGATAATATGGTTGTTATTACATCGTATGACAGCACGGATAATGCCATGCTGCTGTAGAAAATGGTACTCTTCTTTTCGTGGACCAACGTTAACAGCCTCAAGAAATGTATTACTAAGACGACAGGAAGATGGCGGAAGCAGAAATTATCGTCTATTCTCACAGAATGTTTGACACCCCCAACAATTAAAAAATGGACTATTCTGTGACATCACTACTTCAAATTCGGTGCTAAAAATATGTTTCTTTCGTTTGAGGTGAATTAAGACTCAAGTACCGCGGGGCTATCCAAAACCCCAAACATCTATATAACTGCCCAAAAATGCAAGAACCACTTACTTTGTCGCATTTCATAAAGGCAAATGAAAAAGTTTCCAAGGCATCTTTTTTCTGTGACAATACATTATGATGTTACCGGACACGAGACATAAGTAAGTAGGTGTACTTTCTTACCTTTCCCTACTTACAAATAGCAATGTCGCCATATAGCAGTATAAGCTTCGAATCGGTAATTTAGTCAATACAGGGACGCTACGGTATCCTACATAACTTTGCTAAGTATATAGTTACAGCGACCAAATCACATAACGTTATATTTCACAGTACGTATCGTCGACACTAAACGACGCAAACCTGTATTTGTTTGGTATGAGGATGTCTACCTTAATTTGACACTAAATAAGATTTCCCCTTTCCTTTCAACTAACGGTTTTGGTTGGCCAATATTTAGGTTTCAATCAATCAATATATTTTTTTTTTCGTTCGCCTTTAGATTTCAATCAATCAATATAAAATTTCTCTATTCCCCAAGGCGGGTGTGCATTGCACTGTGGTTTTCATTTTGCGCCTGTCGGCCCAGTGCATCCGACTTCAGCATGCATTTTATATAAGGGTCTGCTTCCTCCTGCATTTTCTAAGGGTTTGCTTTCCCAGGGGTAACGGCTGGTGCTGTGGTGGGGATCGAACCCCCGCACATTCTGGTTGTGAGCCGTGTCACTTAACCACTAGCCCACGCCGTCCCCAATCAATATATGAATTAAAATCTTTTCAGCTATTTGTGAAACAAAGGTCTTCGACAAAACAATCATTTCTTCAGCAGATATTATCTATTGAAGTTTTATGGTTTAAAATATTTGCAGTATGGGTTAGCCAACCTCGCGTCCCTCCTTAGTTACCTGCTTCCTGTCAAAGGTATCGGCTATTGTGGTGGTTCTATGCTCCTGTTGGAGCAATAAAACGAATCAATCACAGTCTTTTTTTTTACGTTTAATATTTTATATCTCACCTTCATGCGCAAGACATAATGTGATGCACATAGTGGGACTTATCACCACTTTTACGACTCGGGTCTGCGAACATAAAACTCTGTAGATAAAGGCAAGCAAATATTTGCTGCTAGTGTGCTATATAATACATCCAGGACTGCCTTGGCTGAAAGTCTGAGTTATGACCGGAATACGAGAGGGGACAGCATTTCACAATCTTGTTTCCTCATTCAATTCATATTGTTATCCCGTGTGAGACCTGATAATGGCGGATTATTTTACTCCAGAGAAGAGACAACGCAATGTAGTGTGAATGACGTCATATCGTTCCCTTAGTTACTGTCTCAATGGAAAATAACCTGTTACACGCGGGGCCGGTGGGGGGGGGGGGGGGGGGGAGTCTATTTTACCTTGAATCTTCATTTGACCAAGCACACTCAATATTTCAGTCAAACACATGTTCTCTGTTTTGTGATGAAATAGTATGTGAAATTGTTCACTTGTCTTAAAATCATTTCCACTTCTTTACTCTTGCATTTCTTGACCTGTTCTCATTCGTTGTGAGCTTGTATTCTCTATTGAGAATGTTTAGTTTGAGTTATTTATGCATGTGTTTCCAGTCACATGATACGGCTTGAGCTGCGCATGTCCAGTGACGCTGAGTATTTGAAACCGCTAGTATCTGTATCCTAACAATGTGATTTTCTTTGTGGTACTTCATCCATATTAGTTTTCCTGTTTTCTTTATTTCATTCATATTTATATATATATATATATATATATATATATAATATCTTTCATTACCTTTTATTTCCTTCCCCATCACTATTGCGTGTTGTCGTATTGTACGACCTACTTATATTAACTTAATCCATCTGGTTTTTCTTGAAACTCAGAGCTGTAAATAGTGCTCTCCTATTTGAACCGTCTTCTTGACAGCTGTCCAAAACACTAAAATTGCTATCGTCGTCTCTTCTACCGTTCTCCAAGATATGTTCGTTTACTCGTCTCTTAATCTGAGAGTTCCAACCCAGCGCATGTGTGATTGTATTATTTGCACGCTTCTTCGTATGGGTGTGTCCTATCTAGCTTTCCTTTCTCATCCAAATGTCCAGCTGTATTACTTGTTGTGTTCCTTCCCACATGTTTGTGTTTCTTATTACCTCTGACCATCTAATACGAAGTATGTTTGTTTGTTTGTTTTTTTGTTTTGTTTTTTGTTTTTTTGCGTTCGCCTTATTTCTCTATTCCCCAAGGCGGATGTGCGTTGCACTGTGGTTTTTATTTTGCGCCTGTCGGCCCAGTGCATCCGACTTCAGCATGCATTTTATGTAAGGGTCTGCTTCCTCCTGCACTTTCTAAGGGTTTTCTTCCCCGGGGTAACGGCCGGTGCTGTGATGGGGAACGAACCCAGCACCTTCTGGTTGTGAGCCGTGCCACTTAACCACTAGGCCACGCCGTCCCCACGAAGTATGTGATGGAGATGTTTGTTGATGAAGGCCTATTAAATACCAAGTGTAGTTAGTTTTCTTTACACTTAACTTAACATCTTTATACTGATTTGGATGACTCTACGGAGTCTATATACAACCAGTTTCTTGGACGGTGTTTTTTTTTACCTATGTACGAGTCCATCTTAATAGACTCAAACACCAGAACTAAGTAAACCCGCAGCCAGTTAGACGCCATCTATAGCTGCTCATAACAAACCACCTGGGGAAAGGTACAAATAACTTGGGTAGATTTTTATTGGAATTTTGTCCGGACAGTGGCCTACTCTATTCCCAACTGCCAAGGTATATTTTACGTACTCAACACTGATTACGAGAGTCCATCTTACTACCCAGACATCATGGGAATTTTTACCAGAAGATCCTTTTGAGAAAATCCCTGTCTCGATCGTGATTCGAACACACGACCTCCGGCACCGAAGGCGGACACCTTACCTCGAGACCACGTATGTCGTCGTTTGGAGCGTTACAAACCTGTATCGTTTCACAATCAATGTCGTCTATCCGTCTGCCTCGCTGTCGCCCTCTTGCCGTATACTTAGATCTACCAGCGTTGTAAGCCACCAGTGCATGTGGATGAGTGTACATTCTCATGAGATGTGTATTTTTTTTGCCCGGAATTGTACTGTGCGCATGATGTAGTGCCGACCACATTTCGAATGTCTTCGTTTCTTAGTAACAGTTGACATTCCTTAAACACTTTATTTCACATCTAGACTTTCTGTTCTCACGTGCCTTTGACAAATAACCATGCGTGGTACTGGATAGTAAGAAGTCGCATAACTATACTATTTTTCAGCTGTTGCTTTGTTGCCAATCTAAACCATTGATTGCCTTAGCAGGCCCCACGTTTACGAGCCACAAACTGAGACCAAATTTACATTGGTGAGCAAAATATAATCTTCTTGTCCATAAAAAAATGAGTTTCAAATTGAAAAAGAAGATTGTAAACAAATCTGACATTGTTAATCCTGGCATTAGGCCTTCGTTTGATCATAAATCTTTCTCAACGTTCCTTCACTATGTTTACCATCTCCTTTCACTTCAAATTGAACTCTCATCTCCAGCCGCTAATGTAAACCTTTTTTTCTGATGTTTTTCAAGAAACTTTTCTGTAAAAGAATTTAAATAGCTCAATGTAATCAAAAGACACCACTGTACTTGACAGCATTCTATAAAGTGCGCCATTTCTAAAAAGTTTTTAAAAAATAGGACTCCGTGAAAATGGTAGAAGATGACAAAATGGATAATTGCAGGCGTGTACATCAAATAAGATACAGAAACGAGGTCAAATAATTTTCCAAGAATTTGCACGAATACGAGAATCCGTTGGGAGCGTTTTTGGAATATTAGAAACATATTGTATCACGTTGTGCAAAGACGGGAAAGATTGGATATGCAGCGGATAATCTCAAGAGACGAAATGAGTCTAGATTGGTCTGTGAGAAATGTTATTAGGAGAAAGGAAGTCAACCATTTCACAGTCGAATGCGATGACCAGCAGATAGATGTTGACGGTAAGGAGAATATTGCAAAGTGTTTTGTCCGCCGGTTTTTCTTAGTCTTTCCTCATAACTATAATTCTGATATCTCACTAACAGCTTTGTCGCTCTTTTTTGTATTCTTTCCAGTACGTTTATATCCCCTCTATGATAAGGACTCCACACCTGTACACAGTTCTCCAATCTAGGTCTCACTAATGCTTTATACAGTTTGACTATCACTTCCTTGCTCCTATGTTTAATATTTCTTTGTATCATTCCTAACGTTGCATTTGCCTTTTTCACTGCTACCTAGACTTGCTCACTCACTTTACCTGTATGATCTATTATAAGCCCCTAGGTCCCTTTTTTTCTGTCTTTCTACTATTGTTCTCACCCATATTGTAATTATGTTCCATATTGGATCTAGCCATATGGATGACTGTACATTTATCTACATTAAACTCCATTTGCCAGCTTACAAACCATTCTCGAATTTTATCTAAATCCGACCTCAATATATCCACTTCTGCTTTAGATGAGACACTACTGCATAGTTGTGTGTCACCAGCAAATTTTGCAATCATGGATCCCATATCAATGTCCAATTCGTTTATATATATCAAGAATAAAATTGGTCCCAATACCGAGCCCTGTGGCACTCCCCTTTTTACTTTACACCACTCAGAGTACTCCTTATTTATGCCCACTCTCTGCCTTCTTCCCGTTAACCAATTCTTAATCCATTTGGCAACTTCCCCACCTATTCCATGTGATTTTAACTTTCGAAACAACCTTTGATGAGGTACTCTATCAAAGGCCTCTGCAAAGTCTAGATAAATAACGTCCACTGGCTCCCTTGTATGTATCATTTTAGTAACCTCCTCCATGAATTCTAATAGATTTGTTAAGCATGATCTCCCTCTAGTAAACCCATGCTTACTATTTCTGATTAGATTAAATTTGTCTAAATGCATTAGAATGTTTTTTTTATTATTGACTCTAACAATTTACAGACTATGCTCATTAAACTCACCCGTCTATAATTTGCTTGATCTTATTTTTTGCCTTTTTTGAATAAGGGGATCACTTCTGCATCTTTTAAATCCCGTGGAAGAATCTCTTTTGCAAGTAACTGAGAACTTAATGTAGTCAATGGTCTTGCTAGTTGTTCTCTAATTTCAAACAGCAATTTTGGATGAATACCATCTTGACCTAGACATTTAAACACTTTCAATGTCTCCAATTTGTTTTAAACTATTTCCTCTGTAATACAGATTGATCTTAATCCCACTGTATCCATGTTTCTTTGAAAAATATCTATAGGTTCTGGGATCTTGGAGCAGTCCTCTCTTTTCTGTAGACTGTGCCAAAGTACTGATTGAGTAGATTAGCTGCCTCCATATTCTCACTCATTATTTTTCCTGTACTGTCTATGAGAGGGCCTACTTTGTCTTTCGTTCTTTGTTTATTTCTAACATAAGAAAAGAAGCTTTTACTGTCAGTCTTAATCCTCTGAGCAAGTTTTTTTTCAAAGTCTATTTTTGTTGTTTTGTTCACTTTTTCAGCTATCTTCTGGGTGTTCAAATATTTTAAATATGTTTCTTTTAATTTACCTGTCTCTATATATTTTGTCCATGCTTTATTTTGAGCTCTTTTACATTTAACTACAAATCTAGTTATCCACTTTTTACGCTTGGGGTTTACCTCCTTACATGGAATACATTCCTCTTTTAGCTTTTCTACAACTGTTTAAAAACTTTCCCAGTCTTGTTCAACATCTGTTCCTCCGACAATCATTTTCCAGATTATATGGTTCGCTGCCTCGTTCATCTTCTTAATAGCTGTCTTAGAGTGGTCGTATGTTCGCGTGTTTATGTTTACTTCTTTTCCTGCTAAAAGATCCCAACGGATGATTTGATGGTCACTTGAGCCAAACAGCTCCCCAACAGTAACATATTCAATCATATTTTCCTCTGTAGTAAAAACTAAATCGTGTGTGTTTTTGCCTCTGGTAACTGCTTCTACATGTTGAATTAAAAAATTGTCAGTTATGTACTTAAATTATTTTGACTGCACAAGTGCGTCTGCAATATCCCATTTGATTTCTGGAAAGTTGAAATCCCCAATTAATAATAATTTCCCTTCACTTGCCTTTGCTATGCTACTAATCAGCTCCTCATCGTCCTCTTTTTGGCTTGATGGACATCTATAGTACACTCCAATCACTGTTTTTTCACCCCCATTTTCTATTGCTCCCCATACACTTTCATTTTTGTTACCACATGATACATAATCTTTGATCGTTATATTAACTGAATTTGTATAGTATAATTAAACGCCACCTCCCCTAGTCTTGTCTCCAATTATCCTATCTTTCCTTAACATTGCATATCCCTCTATTTCAAGTTCACTATCTTCAATGTCCTCATATGTCCATGATTCTGTTAACCCTATTATATCTGGTTTTTCTTCTTCTACATACAGTTCCAATTCTTCTTTTTTATTTACTTTGCTTCTCACATTCTCATAAAAAACATTTTAGTTTGTTATTTTGTTGTTTTTTCCAATTTTTGCTTTTGCTTTATTATTTTAATTTTTGCATTTTGCACTACTGATTACACACTTTCTTGACCTCAACTCTCCTCCTTGACTGCATTCTCTATAGCACCCTATTGTATGCCTATCTTTAGTCTCATTCTTCATAGGCCTTACTAGTTTAAATTTGTAACACAATGATTAAACATATACACAGGGATTAAGCATATAGCTCTCTTCCGATTTATTGCATTGGTTCTATATAGCTTTGGGTCTATATAGTATTGGTTCTATATAGCTTTGGGTCTATATAGTATTTATTCTATATAGCTTTGGGTCTATATAGTATTGGTTCTATATAGCTTTGGGTCTATATAGTATTGGTTTTATATAACATTGGTTCTATATAGTATTGGTTCTATATAGTATTGGTTCTATGTAGTATTGATTTTATATAATATTGGTTCTATATAGCGTTGGGTGTATACAGCATGTTTTATATGGTATTGGTTCTATATATCAGTTGTTCTTTATAGCATTGACTCTTTATAGCAATGGTGATATACGGTATTGACTGTACATAGCATTAGTTCTATATAGCATTGGCTCTATATAGTATTGGCTCCACACAGCATTGGTACTATATAGCATTGGTTCTATATAGTATTAATTCTATATGATATTGTTTTATATATGTATAGCATTGGTTACATATAGTGTTTCTTCTGTATTGTATTGTTATATATAACATTTGTTCTATACAGCATTGGCTCCATAGAGCATTGGTTCTATATAGCATTGAAACATTATCTTTTTTGACTTGACTGGACAGTAAATTATGCCAGTTCATGACTGAATAAATAATTTGATAATAACTTCCACCAGCATGTAGTTCGGGACAATTACCTTTTTTAAACACCTGTGAAAGTTTAGAGTTTCTAAGTAATCGGAATGTTTTCGATTTAACCTACCAGCAACACATAAACGCGATCATGTCTTTCTCGTTCATGGCCACTTCGATCAAAAATAATCCTTTACAGATAGTAAGATACTTTTAATATGGTCTATACACAAGCCAGCCTTCATCGACCCTAATCTAAAATCTGCAACTGGTCAACGCACACACACAATTTAGATAGACTCCTCTTCGTCGTACCAGCTGATGGCAAGCATAATATTTCGTCTTTCAAATTGTTATGGATCTCAGTTAAGTATGTTATGTTATATTTCTGGCATATGCAAACTGACGTATGTGTGTGTGGTGTGGTGTGGTGTGTGTGTGTGTGTGTCTGTGTGTGCGTGTGTGTGTGTTGTGTGTGTGTGTGCGTATAAATATATATATTTTGTTTTGTTGTTGGTTTTTGTGTGTTTTTTTGGTTTTTATTCGGAGGGGGGGGGGGGGGGGAGAGAGGTATGTGTGTTTTATCTCATTACTGGTTGGACTGTGAATGTGTCTAGATAGAGATTCGATTCTTTCACATTGCATTTGAGTTGTGTAGGTTATAAAACATGTCTAAGACCTTTTTTCATCAAAAGATTTTGTTTGTCTTTATAGTTTGTACGTCGACGGAGGCTTGTGTGACATAGCGGTTGTGTAGTCGGAGGCCTGTCAGCGGAAAGGTTATGTAGACGTAGGACTGTTACCGAAAGCTTATGTAGACGGAGGCCTGTTAACGAAAGCTTATGTAGACGGAGGCCTGTCAACGGAAAGCTTATGTAGACGGAGGCCTGTTAACGGAAAGCTTATGTAGACGGAGGCCTGTCAACGGAAAGGTTATGTAGACGGAGGCCTGTCAGCGGAAAGATTATGTAGACGGAGGCCTGTTAACGGAAAGCTTATGTAGACGGAGGCCTGTTAACGAAAGCGTATGTAGACGGAGGCCTGTCAACGGAAAGGATATGTAGACGGTGGCCTGTTAACGAAAGCTTATGTAGACGGAGGCCTGTCAACTGAAAGGTTATGTAGACGAAGGCCTGTCAACGGAAGCTGATGTAGACGGAGGCCTGTCAACGGAAAGGTTATGTAGACGGAGGCCATTCAACGGAAAGCTTATGTAGTTGGATGCATGTGTGACCAAGAGGTTATGTAATCGGAGGCTTGTGTGACGGAACGGTTATGTATTTGGAAGCCTGTGTGACGGAAAGCTTATGTAGTCGGCGACCTGTGTGACGTAGCGCTTATATAGACGGATGCGTGTGTGACGGAACGGTTATGTAGGCGGAGATGTGTGGCGAAGTGGTTATTTAGTCGGAGGGGCCTGTTTTTTTTTTTAGTCTTTACCATACCATGGTTGTTACCAAGATGACCCGAGTTCAACATACAGGTATTAAGTTTTATTTCTATTAGAGACAAAAATGTAAAACAATCCACCTGCACTTTTTGACAATTGTACCGGCACGCGGCTTTTATCTCGCATTAATATAATCTTCTACCATCTGGAGAAAGCGCTGTTTTGACAGTTTTTGTTTGCTTAGCTTAAGGGTGCTCTGAACACTTAGCTTTAACGTCATCGCAATGCTCACATATGGTCGTGAAAGTTGGACAGGGGCAACCCATCTCTTCATTTTGCTACAGACCCTCTGACTCACGAAAAAATTCCTAGGCCGACTAAATAACAGAACTTATATTGTGCCACGGTTTGTAATCAATCCATGCTCCACATAGAGAAATAAAACAAATTCATGGTACAAAACACAATAAATCACTGTTGAGAGTGATCCTCCTTAAAATTCTGCCCAAAAACCAACTGCATGTTCGTTTGTGCTTTCCGAGCACGCTATTATAGTTGACACATGCACGTTCTGTTATTTAGTCGGCCTAGGAATGTGACGTTTCAAATGGATTTCCCTTGAGTCAGAAGGCCTATGTAGGATATGGACAAACCCGTTTGAAAATAGGTTGAATACATTTGAAAATAAATGACTGACATTAACTGGAACGAATTCATAACTACTGCGGAAGTACTTTTACAGTCTAACCCACATTATGTTTCTACTGTCATTAGGAAGAAACGCTGGGCTTACACCGAGAACGTGCTCTGGAGGAACAACAATAGACTAGCTACAGTTAAATTCGTGGACACATAGTGGGAAAAGGAAGCAGAGACTTTGCAGAACAATCACTAGGGAGGTTGGAAACATGGGAACATGCAAGAACTACAGAGAGTGGCGGCGGACCAATCGAATTAGATTATTTTGAGTTCCGCCTTATTTGGCGCTGAAATACCATAGATGTCGCTGTTGCTGTGAATGCCCACAATAAGTAAGATCACTTTTTCTATGAGCCCTGAAAAGAACGTTGAGTGGCGAGTTGAAGTTGCTTTCCTCACATTCCGAACGTGCTGATGAAAATGGACCGAGGTCCTCCAGGCGGTTGTGCTATGCTTGGCTTCATCTGCGTGTCGCTCACTACTAAGCGTGGGGCAGGGCGGTCACGTCGTTCCCCCACATTGCTAGTCCGACTACCATGAAAACAGCCCGTTTCCAAGGAGACCTACGGGGAAGTTGGGTGAGGGCCTTAGTATGTTTGAACTGACCCTAACATGTTCGATCAGTAAGTTTTGCTCATTCAGACGTTAGTCGTCTCTCCCCATACAGAGATACATATTATATTGTGATGTTAACAAGTTGTTTAGATTCTAAATTGTCCTGCTTACATATGCCTTGGCCGTAGTCAAAGCACTAAAAAGCCAGAAAAATACTGAACTTAATGATTTAAGAGTAGGACTCTGTCAACTATGCCAGCAGTCCGCACCAAAAAGGGTAGTGGTACAGTGGGTTCTATCCCACTGCAACATCCAAGGCAACGAGGAGGCAGACAGACTGGCAAAAGAAGGTGCAAGACTACCACAACCAGATACTAGTATGACCTACGAAGAGTCAAAACGGCTTATTAGAGCTAGATACATGACCTAATGGGAAACCGAACATACTGGCTACACAAAAAACGATGCCTATTACCAGTTAACAGAAGAAAGCAGGTCGTGGTCTTCCCACTTCGCACTGGCCACAATAGACTGAGGTACCACCTATTCATCAAATTGAAGATAGGTGGCACTGACGAATGCCGTGTGCTACCGGGAAAATGACCGCTGAGCATTTGCTGCAAAACTGCCCGACGTACGAGGATCAGGGAGCGTACGATGAAGAAGAAGAAGAAGAAGAAGAAGAAGATTCTAAATTGAGACTTCCGACGTGACCAGTTTTGTTTATTTAGCATACATTTATTTATATGTCAGCGGTAGCTTGCAGATACTAATGTGAACTGTCTTGTTATTTAATAATAGTATGTCACTGGTACCCGAAAGGCAAACGAATAGAATATTTACATTATAAAATGTTTGGCTATATATGAGGCTACAAATACACAAAGACAAAACACAGGTTTTGAAAAAAAAATGCAATTAACAATGATAGAATTAGGTTGGGAGCCATCCACCTTCAGAATGTGTAGTCTTTCACATACCTTGTCAGCAATATAAACATAGTAGGAGGTACAGAAAACTATTTTCAGTTAAGAATACAGAAGGCGAGAAAAGCTTGCATTGCATTGAGGAATTTTAAACTCCAACATATAATCCGTTCTATTATATGGCTCTGAAACATGGAGGACAACACTGTACTTATGGAAAAGGTACAGACTTTCGTCAATGGTTGCCTACGCAAAACACAAGGGTGGAAATGGTAGGACAAGATCATCAATGGGGAACTGAAGGGAACAACGGGACAAATACCAGTGGAGCAGGAAATACGGAGGAGGCGATGGTGATGAATAGGCCACACATTACGGAAACCAATGGATAACGTTACCAGACAAGGTCTATTGTGGAATCTACAGGCTCAGAGAAGTAGAGGAAGATAGAACCTATTGGAAGAGATAACTGGAAGCAAATGTCAAGGCAGCAAACACGACGTGGACAGAATGGGATCAGATGACTCATCATGGGAAGATTTGGCGAGTATTTATTGAAGACTTATGCTCGCTAGGGAGCTGACAGGTTTTTGATTGGTTGATTGATTGATGTTTGGCATGTTATTAGAGACGAGGAAATTGTGCTAGCATTAAGGCTGGCTATTATCCCTTGGCCGAGCAGGCCATGGACATTAGGGATGGTCAGCGACCATCTTCCATATGGTCCCGCCCCTGCGACCGCCTTGGCATCTCATGGCTGGGGCAACCAGGAATGTCTTTACCCTAACGTCGTGCAGCGGGAACCACAGCCTTTCATCGTAGACACGGTCATTTGACGCGCCGGGCCCTCGTCGTATGGTCAGATTACCACTGTTACCTGAACAATACATATACACGGTTCTTTTTAAACATTTTAATTCACAGTACCGCTACAGCCTCGTATTGGTTTTTATTTCCCGTAGAATCTATCAGACACACACACGCACACACACAAACACAAACACACGCACATACAGACACAAACACACGCACATACACACATAATAGCTGTCCATCGTTGTCGATGAGGACCGCCGACATCATCCTTGTCACAGATTTCCCTGTTGGGTGTGGGTGCGAATGTGGCTGAACAGGCCAATGCGTACACGGAAACATCTGCTACATATCGGGCACACGAGGTTGGTAGAAGGTGATGGTGTTCTCGCTGTTCGGGATTTCCGGGTCTCACGTCTGCTCTGGGCTTCAACACGGTCGTCTTCGCTGGTAGCTACACAAGATTTGACTGCGCTTCTCCAGTCAGATCTGTTTTGCGCAAAACATTCCCAGGTGTCGATGTCTATCTGGCAACTTTTCAGTGAGTCCTTCAGACCGTCTTTAAAACGTTTCTTTGGGCGCCCTGTCTCGCGCCATCCCTCTCTCAGCTCGCCGTAGAGTAAGATTCTTTGGGAGCCGCCCGTCTGACATACGGACGAGGTGTCCGGCTCATACTAGTCGTTTTCTTTGTAACAGTGCATGGATGCTGGGCATGTTAGCCCTCGAGAGAACCTCGGTGTCAGTGACACACACACGCACATAAACATACACACACACACACACACACACACACATACATACATGCATACACACACACAAGAGTAAAGACGAGATATGTACTTCAGAATAGTTTACAAGGTAAGCAACTCAGTCAAATATAAGAACGACAACTCCACAGTGTAACAACTATAAACCACTAGAAATAGACAGGAAACTGAACCTTCACACCCTACACTGGAAGTGGAGCTACTATATCAAGCTGAGCTGTTGTTCAATAACGATGATTCGCAGACGACAGTTATTAGAACGTGTGACCCTTCTTGTCACGGAGATTGTCCAATAAGAAATGTTCAGGTTAGCGCACACTTAACACCTTATTTGTAAACGTGCAGCAACAAAAACCACAACAAAAATAACAAGCCTGCATTCCTGTAAACGTGTCCTTAATTACAGCATATGAATGTGATCTAACATGATTCGATTGTTAATTGACTGATTTGTTACCGAATTAAGAGTGACCTTTTCAATTCTCTGTACTATCATCGAACTGTACATTCCTCTCCAGATTGTGAAATATTTCAGAATAAAACAAAGTGGGCAGACGCAAACGTTTCTCTGCGATGATACACTTGAGTAAACAATGTTTGATCGGTGTTAGTCAACCACGCTAGACGTGTACAAAAATAGTAGACTTATTTGTATGAGGCCGCTATTTTTCACATCTATATTTTTACATTACATAAGTGTGTTTTTATTCATCTTATTAATGATGTCGAATATCTGGTGTATACTAAAGATGGCGGCTACAGTGCGAGGATGCATCCAACGATATTTGAATACTTGCATGAAGCCGTAACGGATAAAGCCAACAGATACCTTTAGTTACGAAGTGTTGTGCTCATGATTTCCATGTCCTTTCGTGTTTATGAAGTATGTGGACGTTGTTTTTTAAAAGTGCTGAGCCGAGCATATTTTTAAGATCAAAATATGTCCCCGCGTCTGTTATCAATGCGTATTGACTGGCAACATTGAATTTCCTTCATTGTAACAGAAAATTCAGGCTAAGTGAGCTTGACTGCGAGGACTGCTTTAGGCTCCTCTTAGCGCAGCAGCAGACTACCGATCATGTGGCTGGCCTAGCAAGCCAACAGCGTAATGTTTCTTCTTATGATACAGATAACGAAGCTAAATCAAGATAGTCTCTACGGAATTCGACAAGACGAAGCGAAAAGGTCACGAATACGGCAAATGTCGATAGCAGCAACTTTGAATGGTAGTAATCTTGGCTGAAGGACACCAGAACTGTTAGAGTGTATGACTAAAGTTAGAGTCGGAATCCTAGGTCTTTCAGATACAAGAAGGACAGGGCAGAACATCAAGGACGTACCTTTGCGTATTGTTCTGTTGTGGAGTGATGTCAGCACCAAAAACAGAGCCATGCGTGGGGTTGGTTATTGTCTTCATGCTGAGTAGACGAAGTTCATTACGAACACATAATAAATCAGTGAAAGATTGATACGCCTGAAAATGACCAAGTGTTGAAAAGCAACGACGCTGATCCAGATCTACGCGCCATGTAATGACAACAGCAATGCGGAGGACAGGAAAGAATTATTCCAGAGCCTTTCTGACACTATCAACGGCGATAATGAGACGGCTGATTTGATTGTGATGAGTGACGTTAATGGAGAAATGGGAAAGAAACGATCATCTCATGAATGCTGCCTAGGGTTCCACGGTGACACCACTTTAGAACGGAACAGGAATAGAAAGAAGCTTATTAACCTGTGTATTGAGCAGAGGCTAATAATAACAAATACTATCTGCCGGCACCGGTGCAGTCAAAACATGGTACAGGTGAAACAACACAGACGTAGCGTCTCAAATCGATTTCATTCTCATCAGACATAGGCAGAGAAGAAAACTAACAGATTCTAGAGTTATTCCTAACATCTGTATATATACTGACCATTGACCAGTCGTGCTGACACAAGTACTCTCATGCAGGACAAGTCCAAAGATGGTCAAATCAGTTTTAGTAACAAACTTTCAAATGTTTGGTGAGGAAGCTGTTCGGAATAGTGTATGTCACATAATAAAAAAATTGTAATCACTTTCAGAAGAACCTAGGGACATACAAATTGAATGGGCTACCTTTAAAGCAATTTTGACGACTGCTCTTCATAGATATTGTGGAACTATCAACTTGCTACAGTAAAACGAGTAGAAAAGAACAGCTTGATGGAGTGATCTGGTAAGCACGCCCATTCGGTCTAACAAGAAAGCTTGCAAGAGTTAGTTGACGTCACAAAAGCAAGATGACTACATCGCCTACGAAACACCAAAACGATAATTTAACTTGACAGAGAAGAATCTTGGAAACATTAAGGCGGGCAACTAAGTTCCATTTGCCAAAATCGCTCTACAGATTATTTTAAAAGTATCAAACCTTGATGTTTAGAGACGAATGCTTCAATCCTACTTCTGTCATCAATGACAAGTTAAGGTTTTCTTATATTTAATGAACTCAGTTCAAGACATCGGTGAAAGAAATATTTGCAAGAACTTTTACAAACCTATTGTATCCACGAAGATTCAGTTTTTCTACCACGCAACTCATATGGAACCTCATACAATGATCCAAAAAGAAGATAGCGTTATAAAGAATAGTCCTAAGAATATGTCACCAGGTATGGACGGCATAACAACGGGGGAGATTCGTGCATGTAGGGAACAGGGCTTGTCTGTCGGCATAGAATCGTTACAAGAAGTGGAAACACAGACGTGTACCAGACGCCTGGCAGCAAGCTATAGTCCTGCGAATTTGGAAGAAAAAGGACGTCAAAAGAAACTGTGACACGTACAGAAGCATATCACTGCTTAGTTATTGTGGTGAAATGTATGCAAAGATCCTAGAACACAAAATAAGACCTGTTTTTGAACCTCAACTGTCCAACGCTCAATTTGGATTTTGCCGGGGTAATGCGCTGCACGGACGCCTTATTCGCCTTAAGACAATTAAGCGAAAGATTAATAGAATATAACGAAAATGTATACATTAATATCATTTATCAAGAAAAGGCGTTTACTGGGGTAAACAGAATTACATTTTGGACGGTACTGACAGATTATGGTATACAGGGCCAGCTACTTGATAATGTAAGAGCACTCTAGGAGTATAAACGATGTAAGAACGATTGATGGTGTCACACATGCTTTGGAAATCACTACTGGTGTGAGACTCGTGTGTGCTTTCCGCTCTGCTGTTGATGATCTACATGGACAAAATCGGAAACCAGTCAAATTGATACACGAGAAGTAGAACCGAACTCAACACGCGAATTGCACTTTGCAGATGATCAGTGTCTTGTTCGGCGATGACAAGAAACTGTAAAATCACATGAACGCTCTTGCAACAACATGCGCTAAATACAATATGTGAATTAACGAGACGAAAAAAAAAAACTATGAGTATCCGCAGAGTACATGTTGTTCATCATCTACATGGACCAAATCAGCAAAGAAGGCCAATCGAACGATGACAACAGCTCTAACGAGCTCGTCTTCGCCGACGACCAAACACTCATTGCAAACAGTTAAGAACAGCTGCAACGACGCTTAAACAACTTTAATTTAACTACAGAAGGACACAACATAAGAATCAACATGAGAATCAACATTAGAATCAACATGAGAATCAACATGAGTAAAACTGAAACAATGACAATAGCAAGAACAGAGACAACCACTAATATCTACATAAAACAGCAACAACCACTATCTACATAAAACAGCAACAACCACTAATATCTACATAAAACAGCAACAACCACTAATATCTACATAGAACAGCAACAACCACTAAGATCTACATAAAACAGCAACAACCACTAATATCTACATAAAACAGCAACAACCACTAATATCTACATAAAACAGCAACAACCACTAATATCTACATAAAACAGCAACAACCACTAAGATCTACATAAAACAGCAACAACCACTAATATCTACATAAAACAGCAACAACCACTAATATCTACATAAAACAGCAACAACTCAAGCAAGTGAAGGATTTCAAATATTTAGGAAGTATAGTTTTATCTAATGAAAGAATGCAAGAAGAAATCGATGACAGATGCACCAAAGTAAACCAAATCATTGGCCAGATATCAACATTGCTGAATAGCAAACAAGTAAAGATTGGAACAAAAAGAGGCCTTTCCAACACATTTTTCATGCCTACACAATGCTACTAGTGTCAGACTTGGACACTGGCAGCAACAAATAAGAGATAAATAGAAACAACAGAAATGAAATGTCTGAGGCGAATGCTAAATGTGACAAGATAAAACAGAATTAGAAACCATGAGATTAGGAAATAGATGGGCACTAGTCCAGTGCTAGACTTCATTGGAAAACATTGGAAAATTCAGTGGTTTGACCACATATCATTACAGCAACACAGCAGCGTCTCACACATGGCTCTAACACTTAAACACAGCGGTACCAGAGCTATAGGTCGACTCCGCAAAAGATGGATTGACGGAATATCCGAGGCAGACAATTTCATCAAATATTAAGCGCATACTAAGGCGCTGTCCAGATGTCACTAATATACCTGACGGCGAAAGGCAAACTAGGATCAGACAATAGATATATAGACCTGGGCCACTCAACATAAATGTAAATGATATTGCTCTTCAAAAGACCGATGAGTTCAAGTTTCTGCGCAGTATTTCTTTCGGCTAGACATGGCAATCGATATTTGGTGTCGGAAAGCGTCTGCGGTGACTTATCAGCTGTCACTATTGCTTAGGCAGCTGAGCATTAGTTTGGCAACAAAGCAACAGCTGATAAACAGTATAATTATGTCGACTCTGTGCTACTAATTCCAAACGTGGCCTCTGTCCAGGGCGCGTGAGAGCAGACTTCCGATGTAGGAACTGAAGTGTTTGAGGAAGGTCATCTGTGTTGCCAGGAAAGACAGATTACGAAGCGACAACATTCGAAGTATTGTCGGCACTACGTCTTGTGTCGAGTATATTTCCAGGCACAATATACATTGGTTCGGTCATCTCATGAAGAATGCTCCCTCATAAATGTCCACTGATGGCTTACGGTAGATCTGGCTACAGGGCAAGGGAGCAGCACTGAGGCAGTTGTACAGATGACATAAGAGTGATTGTGCAAAGACGTTCATACGTTTTTACCCTGTTACAGTCACTATGCTATACCCTGTATATGTGTTTATCCTCGTAAAGTCACTATACTGTAACCTGTATATGTTTTTATCCTGGTAAAGTCACTATACCCTAACCTTTATATGTGTTTATCCTGGTACAGTCACTATACCATAACATGTACATGTGTTTATCCTGGTACAGTCACTATACCATAACCTTTATATGTTTTATCCTGGTTCAGTCACTATACCATAACCTTTATATGTTTTATCCTGGTACAGTCACTATACCCTAGCCTTTATATGTGTTTATCCTGGTACAGTCACTATACCATAACCTGAACATGTGTTTATCCTGGTACAGTCACTATACCATAACCTTTATATGTTTTATCCTGGTAAAGTCATTATACCATAACCTGTATATGTTTTATCCTGGTAAAGTCACTATACCATAACCTTTATATGTTTTACCCTGGTAAAGTCAGTATACCATAACCTGTATATGTTTTTATCGACTATTGATCTTCAGTGATGTCGCAGCTCCGATGTATTTGTTATTGCTTTCCATAAGAATGTTCCCACAAAGTGTAAACGTTATTGTTCTCATTATCTAGATCTCCTTGTAGCAATAGTTCTTCCACATTATTATTAACTATCTTTTATTCGTCCATGCCTTCTCCATCGTCTTCTATTTTAATGAAAATCAACCCCTTGTATTATCTATTTAACGATATGAGCTGTATACATTCCTTGCCATTATAAGAACAATCACTCTTCTTTCTATATATCTCGTTAATGCTCTTCCTTTCTTTACTAATTTGGTCAAGTTATGTCCCTCTCGTGTGGTCATTCTACATCTATAATGACCACTGTAGTGTTATCGGTGACTAATATAATTGATTTCTTGTGTATACAATTCTCTAATCCCTTTTAAATATTTCACCCCAACGATCTGCGTCATCTTATTTACTTACCTACTTACCTATATACCTACTTTTCTGGTTGCTCGTGCCGTTAAGCATCGCAGGGTGCTTAAGTTAAACTCATTGTGTCAAATGTGTTGCGTTGGTGTTGAAAGTCATATTGTAAGATGCATCTTGTGTATTATATCCATCTGCTACGGACTTCATAGTTCCTTGTAATCTGATATCAAGGCGTTATAAGAGTGAATGGGAGCTGATAATGGAGGAAGGGTCAATATATGCATTCAAGAAAAGATTTGATACACATATGTATTTTTAGATCAAGTTAATGTACAAGATGCTGACTGTATACACTGTGCAGGGTCTTCTAAACCAGTATATAGACGTTGGTAGTTGAGTTAAGACACATTCACATAAGATGGCCGTGCAAGCGTATTTACTGTCTAAAAATGTGTTCAGTACAAGAGATAGCTCCAACCATATTGTTCTCATTTCTCATCATATCTCAGTTGGTAATGCCACTTTCTTAGTTCATTTCACACGTCGTTATTTATCCTCACTTGGGCCATGTATAACGACTAATTCTATCGCTTGGGCCATGTATAACGACTAATTCAATCGCTTGGAACATGTACAACGACTAATTCTATCGCTTGGGCCATGTACAACGACTAATTCTATCGCTTGGGCCATGTACAACGACTAATTCTATCGCTTGGGCCATGTACAACGACTAATTCTATCGCTTGGGACATGTACGACTAATTATATCGCTTGGGCCATGTACAACGACTAATGCTATCGCTTGGGACATGTACAACGACTAATTATGACACTTGGGCCATGTATAACGACTAATTCTGACATTTGGGCCATGTATAACGACTAATTCTATCGCTTGGGCCATGTACAACAACTAATTATGTCGCTTGGGCCATGTATAACGACTAATTCAGACACTGGCATCACAGAGAGGGTATATATATACTGTTTACTCATTCTCGTTGACTCAGCAAGTCCTATTCTTGGAGAGTGGGGGGGGGGGGGGGGGGGGGGGGGGGAAGGGAGGGGGTGTCATGAAGACTGTGCCGCAGGTAGAAAGATTCGTAGTGTCAGTCTTGAACTTATTATAAAGATGACATCTCAGTCTGTTGTGTCCTGTGCGCAGTAGGGGAATGATGACCTTATCTTTTCTGGACAGTTGTTGGTAGGCATCGTTGTCTAATAAGTGATACCATTTTGTCAATCTTTCCTTCCCTTTCTTTTCGATGTCTTCCATTGTACGATTTTCTTATACAAGTTACAGTAATTCGTTATCTCAGAATGCGTGTAGTCGTTTGTTTGCTCATCAATTTGGCTAAGCACAAACCAGACAGTTAGCACTGGTTCCGTTGCATATGCCAATGTGATTGTCTGTTCTTTTTGTCATTGCTAGTAAAATGTTGATTTGTCTGGTAAATGAATTGCTAATTTTATTTCAGCATATAACGTTTTTCACATAAGAACCTCATTAGTTCACTAAATAGATTGTGATGTACTAACATATCTGCCATCAAGAAATATTAATATTTCATCATGATAATTTAATCAGAAATATTTTTCTTTTCAATGTGAACCGAAGCAGCATCATCCCCTTAGATACATATTCGTAAAGATACGAACAACTTTAAATTAATACACATACTCAAACATTAATATGTGCATTCGATTTATTGAGTATCCATGGAGTGTACTGAACCGTCACTCGATTACCAATTTCATAATTTCCAGTTTGAACAGGAGTTTTAACTCTTTCTTTTATAAATATGGTAATCGTTCAACTTTTCTGCAGTTTAATCTGTATTTAAACTCCTATAGGAGCGTCTGCAACATACACTTTCCCTCGTGCCTGGTGATTGGTTGATTACTAAGCGTACCGCAGTGGTCATGAATCATACATTTCATCACAATCTCATACAGTCTATATCTGTTATCTCAGCAATAACATACCTGTCAATATCATGTTTCGTGCATTTTTACAAACTAAATCTAGTCGATAGAATTTGAGCATAAAATCAACGTCGTTGTTCAACTTCAGTCACGTATGTCATGTATGCAATGACAATCACAAATAAATTCCGTTTTAAAACTTAGATGAATAGTTCAAACAAATTCATTTTAAAAACCTACAGAATTATGTGAGATTGATTTTCAATTGGGGATTCCGTGGCGAAGTGGTTCAGCCGTCGGCCTCCTGATCAGGTGGTGTGGGTTCGACTCCGGACTCCGCCGTCTTTTTCACGGATGCTTGATGCGGAGTCCCCTACATCTCGTAGTCGCCCCCTAGTCTTCTTGTCCTTGACTTGCCACTGGGGTCAGTCGGCACGAGACGAGAGAGTGAGCGCAGTTAATCATTACTAAAAATAGGAATAGCAAAATAAATTATGCCATCACCGTCTACGATGGACGGCGGCCTTTGCTTTGGCCTTTGCATTGATTTTCAAGTCACCGAGCATCGTTTTTAATGCAAGGCCAGTTTGGTTGCAAGTTAAAGGAATACATAAGTCTCGTTGACCAAACGTTCTAACTATTGTCATTATGTCCTGATAATGATGTTGCATATATCTGACACTTCCCTAAAACGTTGAAGGTAATATGAGCATTGTGTCTACACACACAATCTCATTTAGCCATGAAGACTATCCCATCTAAGAGTCATCGATGTAGTTCAACTCGTTAATCTTTCAGATTCTTGTCCACATAGTTAAGTTGGTATTCTTACATTTTCACGTTAGCATCAACAAGAAACTGTTGAAATAATGTTCCAATACTGCGTATCAGATTAAGACCAGCGCACATAGCAATTCGGTCGGTATAAAGCTGAGACCACGTGACTGTATTTCGTTTAGTCTACCTTCTTTCTTTCACTTGTTGCATCTATATATGTTAACGGGGAAAAGTAGATAGTATACCATTAAATCAATTCGATTATTGGTGAAATATATTTGTATTTATCTCCAATCTTAACAATGCATTTATCTATGTTTCTTTGTAGTTTACCGCTTTCACATTGGTCCTCCCACTCCAATCTTAAAACTGCACATATATATAAATATATATATATATATATATATATGATTTTTGCAGTTCACTGTCTTCACCAACAAATATTGCTGCAAATTCTGTTATCAAAGTAGGTACATTATATCTTCTTATACCTACTGTGACAGTGTTAGGGTCAAGTTTGTGGGAAATGTCCTGTCTGAAGCATAGTCCCAATTTGGTCACTAAGGGCTAACGGTAGTTCAGACAATGAAAGCATATTTTAGAACAAGTGAGAAAGACATTTCACGTTAAAGAGTTTAGTCAGGTATACATTGGGTATATTTTTTATCAAAACCGGCCTGTATTTCTATTGTTCAAGAATCGGGTCGTGGGAAGGTTAGATGGTTCGTTTTACTCTAGCTAACGTGGTAGTGAACGTCACGTAGTGGAAGCGAAGCATAGCACAACAGCCAGGAGGACCACAGTCCACCTTCATCATCACTCTCAGGATAAGAGAAAAGCTACTACAATCTGTCAATTGTAGTGTCTAATTGTCAGGGAAAAAAATATGGTAGACATTTTCGCTCCGTCCAGGAGGTAGTGTCTAGAATGACACAATTAAATTGGTGGGAGGTTTGAGATAAGTGATTTCGTGACAAATTGTCACAATGGGATTGGTAGTGGTGACAAGATATCACAGGAAGTTGCTAGAGGTCCCAGAAATAGGGAAATTGACGTACTGACAGACAGTACAGGTGCAACGATGATGCGATCTGGTCAACGGTTGAACGTCCGAGGTACCTCGTGTTGGAACGCACGGAGTTAAGGCGGGATCTAGGGAAAATGGAAAAGAAGAAAAACCTAGAGCAAAAGGAATATTTGAAGTAATCAGCTGATTGTTCCAATGGCATGGCATCATATTGCCTGATGGAAAGGACAGTGAATTGACTCCAGCGAATGTGAGAGTAGTGGTTGGAAAGTACTGCAGATTGCACAAGCATTTGCTCTAAGAGCCTGATGGAAAAAACAGTTAGCTGAGTCGATAACTCGCCAGTCAGAAAACTGGTCGGAACGATTAACTGTACATTTCACAAAGACTGGGACTGGAGCCTGCTGGAAATAACAGTATGCTGAATCGATAACTCAGCAGTCAAAACCCAAGTGTACGAACAACTGTCTCGGAAACTGTCAGATCAGACGTTCGGGTCGGTCATAATCTCATGACAGAAACGAGGGGTTTAACTAGAAATCCCACAGAGCACGTCATGCCAGAACGTATGAGAGTCCTTTTGTTCCACAGCGGAGACCAGACGGACGGAAGTTCCAGACTGCCAAGAGAGCAGATACGTCGTGAGTTAAGGAGGACCCCAAGATAGAAAGATAATTTATTAAGTACTAGTTGCAAGTTGTTCGGAATGAAAGGTATAGAATACAAGAACTGGGAAAGAGCCCGGAGGCAAACATCCAGTTGGATACTGTTAACCTTTTATAGAGATATTAGTCATAGTTATTTTAGTAGATAATTGTTATAAATACTAGATTATGCAAATAAATTATTAACCGGGTTCCCGTCCCCAGGCAACGATACAACTACTGGATCACCTAGAAGACATTGCACATAGAACAGACCTCAACATATCATGGACAAAAACCACGATACAGAATCATGGCCTCAATCCCACAACAGTAGGAATTATTGTTAATTCATGTCAACTCTAATGAGAATTTTATTTACCTGGCAAACAATACTCCAACGCACGCAGGTACCCAGACATTATTTGCATAGCCCGTCTGGCTGCAGCCTCTATGGACATCCTGTAACGGGCCTGAGGCAGTAGAGGCTACCACTGAAAACCAAGCTTCAAATTTACATGGACTGTGTCGTCTCGGTCCTGCTGCACAAATCTAACGCCTGGACTTTTCTGCAGAGCGATTTGAAGCCTTCAACATTCAAAGTAAAACGATAAAAAAGCGAGAACAATGGAGTAGAACAAGTAGCCGAAATCGGCCAGACGTGAAGAAGGAAGTTGCGACTAAGTAACTCGACAGACAAGCCTCGAGAGCACACTTACGACGCTTAACCGTCGCCGTTTGGGCCTATTTTAACATTTGGTCCTCATTTCCGAGGATGTGCCTGCCGACCAGTTTTTAAACGGACGATGGACATAAAGGATAGGAAACGACCACCTCGGTCATGGTCTCGCCGCCGTCCACGCCCCTCCTAGTTAGGTTACAATGGAAAAATTTCCTCCTCTTTGCAAGGGGCTTATGACCCCGCCACTCATCGAGATCATGGGCGGTTGGCGCCATGAGCCATTTACGTTTAAGCGGGCTACCTACCTACAATGGGTTCCAGTAACGACACGACTGCATACGAAGTTTAAGCAACTGATTTCTTCAAATGAAGACTTATCGAAACGCATCCTAATCATAACCCAAAAGCACCGAGTTAAACGAACCTGATTAGATTGTCAACAATACTAAAATATTCGCAGTATTATCAAAAGCAGGTAAAAAATGTATTAAATTTAATCGACACAGTATAAGTTAACGAATATATATATCAATTATTATCCTTGACGGCTTACATCTGAAAACCTATTTGCACATTTAATATGCCGTTTACGTTTCTGTCCTGATATAATTAATGTATCGCAAAAGTGACAAGACAGACAGCAATTACTTTATTGTTGTGAATTGGTGACACTTACTGGACATTTACATTGCATACCTATTTACTTCCAATTTGTGTAAGGCAAAAGCCAAATTAACGTGCACACAGCAGTACATAGAAGTTAACAATATCGCTCAGAAAGTAGTCGATCTATCTATCTATCTATCTATCTTCAGCTCACGTGTGTCGTTAGACGTCGTGGGGAGGTGTGACCTACTTTGTTTCCAATTATGCTTTTGGCTGGCTAAAATACGCTGGTGACTTGCCAGGCCAATCCCAGTATATGCTACCAACCGTTAAGTTTGTAGCCCCTGGAATATGCGGTTGTCCTTTTGGTGGTGGAAGCATAAATTAAAGCAACGTAGACCAGCAGCACGGCAGGCGCCATCTATGCTGCTCCGCTAACCACATAATCAAGATCTAATGTTATATCCACACATTCCCCTTTTTGCGAAATATTCTCTATGGGGCGAGAATCCCGAGATTAATTTGAGTAGATTGTCAACTTGAAATTTTCCTAAGCAGCGGGCGTAAAGCATACTCTTTTCGATTTCCTACTGCCAATCTTGATGTGGGTCAAGATGGCGCCTGGCATGGCCGCAGTCGATTTCCCTGTTGATAAAACGGTGTTGTGTTTGTGTTTTCTATAATAACTCTCGGACTATTAACGTGATTCCTGGATATAAATGTGCCGACTTGTGAATTAAGCATACTAATGTGAAAGAAGTGATGGAACGAAGTATATAACAGTGTGTATTTTTAGTTGTGAAAGGTAGACTTAATGTGTACAGTTTCGACAGGACAAAGCGTGGCCGAAACTTGACGCGGTCAAAAGCTAGTGTCGGTCCGTGCTGTATCGTGACCCAGATAACGAAGCATGAACACTGAAACAAAGGAGGTCATCCTGACCCCGTCAAATAGACGGTACTTCAGAAAGGAGCTCATCGCGCTTCGATCAGCACACTACGTCCCTTTAAACTCAGATCTACATCTGTTGCGTGTGCTGAAAATATACTTAACCGAGGAGGCATCGGAACTCACAAGTAAACAATCAAGGCGTAAGACCAGAGGAACGAGAGGTGGAAGAAGAATACACAAACAAATGCACTCAGAAACAGATACCTCAAAGCTCCCCCCAGCGATAAACGAGAAGGGAAGGGCTACCGAGAAAATGAGGCACACGCTGACACCATACTGTCTGCATCCGAACCCCTTCACTAGAAGTCTTGACAATGTCTTGCCTCTAGAACATGTTGCGTCCGGACGAGAGAGTGAGGAAGATCCTGCGCACATCTCGAAGGCATGTGCGCTCATGTACTGGACAGCGGTGGAATCTCTGAAACGATTATAGTATCAAACGGAGTAAAACAAGGATGTGTACTCGCCCCGACTTTGTTCAGCACGATGTTCAGAAGCCTTCAGATCACTGGAGCTTGGAATACCCATAAAGTACCACACAGATGGCAAGTTACTCAATCCCAGAAGAATGAAGGCCAAAACCAAAGTGGCTGGCGACATAATCAGGGAACTTGTATTTGCTGACGACTGCGCTCTAATGAGCTACTCCGAACTCAACATGCAGGTTGGAATGGGCCGGTTCTCTGCCGCATGCGAAAATTATGGCCTGACCATAAATGCCAAAACAACAGAGGTCATGTACCAACCAGCACCAGGCATGCCGTACGCAAAACCAGAGACTACGGTCAGCGGGCAGACGCTGAATGCCGTAGACAAATTCACATATCTGGGCAGCACGCTGTCGAGATATGTCAGCCTAGACGATGAAGTGGCAAGCAGAATAGCAAAGGCCAGCACAGCCTTTGGTAGAATGCGTTCGATGGTCTGGGCATGACGTGGCTTCCGCATCAAGACCAAACTCAAAGTCTACCGTGCAACAATCATTCCAACCCTACTATACGCTTGCGAAAGCTGGACTGTATACACTGGGCATGCAAGGAGGTTACACCACTTCCACACAGGTTGCCTAAGGCGAATATTCCATATCCGATGGCAAGATCGTGTCACTGACATGGAGGTTCTTTCGAGGGCTAACATGCCAAGCACCCATGCACTGCTAGAAAAAGCACGACTATGATGGGCCGGACACCTCCTCCGTTTGTCAGACGAGCGGCTCCCAAAGAAGCTTCTCTACGGCGAGCTGAGAGAGGGATGGCGCGAGAGAGGCCGCCTAAAGAAACGTTTTAAAGACGGTCTGAAGGACTCACTGAAAAGTTGCCAGATAGACATCGACACCTGGGAATGTCTTGCGCAAAACAGATCTGACGAGAAGCGCAGTCAAATCGGGTGTAGCTACCGGCGAAGACGACCGTGTTCTGAAAGCCCAGAGCAGACGCGAGACCCGGAAATCCCGAACAGCGGGAACACCATCACCTTCTACAAACCTCGTTTGCCCAATATGTTGAGATGTTTTCGTGCCCGCATTGGCCTGTTTCAGCCACTTGCGCACCCATACCCAACAGGGAAATCTGTGACAAGGATGATGTCGGCGGTCCTCATCGATAACGATGGACAGCTATTATTATTATTACTGCCAATGGGCTTTTAACGTGAGCGCCTTTGCACACGGGTCCTATCTTACGATCACGACTCAGAGATCAGGAGATTATTTTTACCGGATTATCCACGTAAAAAATATCCTGGTCTCCACCGTGATTTGAACCCACGACCTCCAGCACCCGAGTCGAACACCTTTCCTCGAGACCACTGGGTCCCGTTTAAGTAGTAAATACGTTTATTATTGCATGTTCATATGTGTGCACTGTTGGTTTTGGCACCATTCAAATTTTCAACAGGTCCAGTTCATTCAAAGTGCATATAAAGAAACATTGTACATATAATCCTCGTTTTCAATATGTTTGCAGCAGAAAGTTCAAATAATTTACATTAATTATAAATTTGCACTAAATATATGTCGAGTAAATGGAAAGACATTTCCATTGTTATACACGATTACATAACGGTATTGTGATAGTCTAGGTCGGGTTAGCCTGACCAAATCAGCAAATTGGTAACTGACGTTTCTATCGAAGGCGTGTCCCATTATGGAAGCAAATGATATGTTTACAAGGAGAATGAAATTAATCGTTTGCAACATTTCTCAAAATGGTATCCTGTGTTTCCGGTGTCTGTAATTTAATATTCGTTTCAAGTAGCTCATTCTTTGATTCCAGTTCACAGATCAGGAATTGTATAGATTAAGTTATCTCGTATCTGATTTTGTTTATTTAATACGGATTGTGCCCTGTCATTTGACATCTTAAGATATTCTACAGCAGACGTACCGTGTATTAATGTGTAGTTGGTACCCATTGCTGCAATAATAAAGTTTTTTACAATGTTCCATTTTTCTTTCTTGTACCACGAGGATTGACAAAACAAAACATTCATCGTAACATGAATGGTGTATTGCCGTCTCTTTAAACGTGTGTCTTTGATAACATGAAATGACATGTGTAAGGTGAGGTGGGGTGAGGATACAGCACAGTGAATGAACTGGCCTATCATGCTGCTTGCATCAGGGTCAGCTGACCAGAGCTGACCTTGGTTCTATTCCGCATCCTTACTGTGCTCTTTGAAATAGACTGCACTAGTGTAGTCTGGTTAAGAGATGCGAAGTCGCAGTTGGAAGGCAAACCCGGTGCCCAAAAAAATCATCGGATGTGCTTGGCCAAATAGCGCAGATATCGCGGCTTCTTTGTAAACTGCGACACAAAATCACAACGCCTTTTTCATGACTAATGCTGAAGAAGAAGAATAAGAAAAAAAAAGGAAAAGAAGAAGAAAAAAATGAAGAAGAAGGATTAGTATGTGTAGAATAAGAAGAGGAAATAGGAACAAAAAGAAGAAGAAGAAGAAAGAAAATAAAGAAGAAGAATAAAGAAAATGAAGAAGAAGAAGGATTAGTATGTGTAGAATAAGAAAAGGAAATAGGAACAAAAAGAAGATGAAGAAGAAAAAGAAAGAAAATGAAGAAGAAGAACAAAGAAGAAGAAGAACAACAACAAAGAAGAAGAAAGAAAATGAAGAAGAAGAACAACAAAGAAGAAGAAGAAAGAAAATGTAGAAGAAGGATTAGTATGTGTAGAATAAGAAAAGGAAATAGGAACAAAAAGAAGATGAAGAAGAAGAAGAAAGAAAATGAAGAAGAAGAAGAAGAAGAAAAAGAAGAGGAAGAAGAAGAAGAAGAAGATGCGGAAGATCTTTTTTTTAAATACTGGATTACAAAATTACCAAAAATGTTTTTGCAACTAGTTTGATCTACTCAGCTTGATGTGTTTTTTTTTCTTGTTTTTTTTGCGTTCGCCTTATTTATCTATTCCCCAAGGCGTATGTGCGTTACACTGTGGTTTTATTTTGCGCCTGTCGGCCCAGTGCATCCGACTTCAGCATTCATTTTATGTAAGGGTCTGCTTCCTCCTGCATTTTCTAAGGGTTTGCTTCCCCGGGGTAACGGCCGGTGCTGTGATGGGGATCGAACCCAGCACCTCCTGGTTGTGAGCCGTGTCATTTAACCACTAGCCCCCACTGTCCCCTACAGCACATTTAATAATAATAATATCAGCTCGGTTTCGCGTTTGTTCTTTCAGCTTGATCTAAAAACAACTATGTGCATCCAATCTATTTTTTCATGCATTAACTTAACCCTGCCTCCAGTATTTCATAGTTGTAACTGATCTCCCTGCAACTATCAGACAATCAGAGTGTCTGTCTAGGTATTGTATATAAACGCTTTATCCTGCTTTGATGTGGCCTTGAATACAGATTCATCTTTATGTACATGTATCCATTTTTTCGAGATAGGCATCAATAGTTCTTTGAGTTACTCGTGTGAGAGTACTCGGATCTGAACTTTTGGTTGCATCATTGGTTAATTGTGCCAGTATTTCTTATGTTTTAATGAATGCATCTTATGGTATATCTTTTACCACTCTCTGTAACTTGTCTTCTTTCTGGGAGGGGATATCTATCTTTGATTTCCTTAACATGGGGGAGTACAGATATCTGTAGAAGATGTAATTTAGTATTCAGTTAAAGTCAGCATCCGATTCTGCAAAACATACAGATCCGCTGGAACATTTAATGACATGGCAAGTATGAATAGAGAGAGTATTTTCCCAAAACAATCTAAGCGCCATGCAAAATACGAGATGCAATCATTGATGATCTGTCAATAAAAGACGTGGAGCGTTAGCGTGTAGCGTTTTTGTATTTGCTTGCTCCCGATTTACCATAATATTGGAGTTGTTTTCTGTTAGGCTAAAATTGCTTTGTGTCTGATACAAAGACGAGCAATAGTTAATCAATGGGACTGAACATAATGGTTTTTTTCTTGTTACGTATTAACTCTAGCCCTTCCATGGAGCTCAATCTACATTTTCTACATGTTATTGCTAACACTTAATATGCATCAAAGAACAAAGACCTGGACGTATAACGTCTGAACGGGCTTGACTACAGTATTCGCTATAAAGTTAAAATGTGCGTTCCTATTAGATGAGCAGAGTATTCACTCGTTCTATTATTCATTCATACAGCGCCTGCATCCGCCGATGTTGAGGCCCTTTGATGTACAAACATACTGTTCTGTGAACATTGTAATTATCCATTTCATTATCAACATCGATGATACTATTAAATCGCTTATTTGACAAAATAACCATTATCCTTCTTAGGAGTACGATATCAACTGTAAAGTTAGCCTCCGTTCAAGAAGATTGTGCCAAGTCATTTAAATGGGATTCTATGTTGCTGTACTTGTTGTTGTAATTGTTTTATTTATAATTTTTGTTTTGCGCTCGCCTTATCTTTCTATTCCCCAAGGTGGTGTGCGTTGCACTGTGGTTTTTATTTTGCGCCTGTCGGCCCAGTGCATCCGACGTCAGCATGCATTTTATGTAAAGGTCTGCTTCCTCCTGCATTTTCTATCTAAGGGTTTGCTTCCCCGGGGTAACGGCCGGTGCTGTGATGGGGATCGAACCCAGCACCTTCTGGTTGTGAGCCGTGTCACTTAACCACTAGCCCACACCGTCCCCAATTTGTTGTTATTGATTCAGCGGCATCCGGGCTCTCGCCCTTCGGTCTAATGTCGAGTAATTGTAGTAGAAGTGTTTATCAGTTGTTGTCTAGTGCCATACAAAGTGTTCCATTGATCTGGCCTTGGAGGAAGAAGCATTTTCCTAACATCGTTTACCGCTGAGCACTCAGAAAAGATGATGATCAATGATTGTGTATGGGTGTGTACATAGCTGGCGCTTAGGAGTATGTTGTGATTGGATTTTGTTCAGGGGCTGAAACATTTTTAGCCATAAAACCTTAGCAATTATTGATAAGTAAACTAAATAGAAATATATACCACTCAGCTAGTACAGAAGAATGTTCTCTATCCGAGACACAAACTGGTTTATGGCAGGTATGTCTCTTATCATCATTTCTCTTTATGTTGGCTACTGACTGTATTATGAATATCAATGAACAAATTTTGAATTCAATTAAATTTTACAAAACAACTTGATTGATTGATTGAATTTAATTACTAATTGATTGATTGGTGGATTTACTAATTGATCTATTTACTAATTAATTGATTGATTGATTTACTAATTGATTGATTCATTTATCGCTTGATTGATTGATTGGCTAATTTGGTCGACTAATTTATTGACCGAATGATTGACCGATCTATTGATTAATTGATTGATTAATTGATTGATTTACTAATTGATTGACTGATGGATTTCCTAAGTGATTGATTGGTCGATTGATTGATTTACATATTGATTGTTTGAAAGATTTACTAATTGATTGATTGATGTACTGATTCATTGATTGATTGATTGATTTATTGATTAGAATTTAAAATTAAATGTAAAATCTACCAGACCATTATACCAACAAAATCAAACAAAATGAAAGGGCGAGTGCATAATTCTTATTCTTCATCTTCGGTGTTCATCTTAAAAAGGACGATGGGCTGTTGTGGCGAAATATATAGCGAGGCTGTGATATCTGCGTCTTTCAGACAGACACAAACGATGTCAGCTGGGTTTTTTTTTAGTAACGGATTTTCCTTCGCACTGCGATCGCTATTCTCTGACCAGAGTACACTAGTGGCTAGTGTAGCCAGTTTCCAGGGTCGATGCCTGTAGACGGAATATCGTGATGGTCAGCTATGGGTTGCTGACCCAGATGCAAGCGGCCAGCTATGAGACTCTGGATGGGATCAACTCATTCTCTGCTGCATCCTGGCCTCGAATGCACATTTGAGACATTATGGGGAACTTCTTTATTTTAGTCAACTAAATCGATTTGCTTGTAGGTAAATAATCAAGTACATTCATGGCGGGTGACGTAATTCCACACAAATGTGTCAAATTCATCATCATCATGTGGTTGATCAGTCCTAAGACTGGTTACACGGTTGTCGTAGAATGTCACTCCACCGGACCCATTATTTTATTATCACTACTGTAATGTGTTAGCTAAAGATGAATGTGACGTCTTCACGCTGACTAAGCATCAGGCCCTGTCTCAAGCATCGTTTTCGACCGCCGAAATAAAACAAATTGCTACCAAAAAACATTACTGCAAGATTGAAGTGGTTTGATACAGGCTTTCTTAACGGGCCATTTCAAGAGAATAACTTTGTGTGAAAAGAAACAATGTTAGAGTAACATCTGCAAAGCTGTAGGTTTCATAAGTTGAGCGGTTAGGTTCAGTGTGTGTATGTGTGTGTGTATATGTGTGTGTATATGTGTGTGTGTGTATATGTGTGTGTGGGAGTGTGAGTGCATTATGTGTGTGAATGCGTGTGAGTGTGTTGTATAGTGTGTACGTATGTAGGCGAGTGATATATATGTGTGTGAGTGTGTTGTAGAGTGTGTACGTATGTAGGCGAGTGATATATATGTGTGTGAGTGTGTTGTAGAGTGTGTACGTATGTAGGCGAGTGATATATATGTGTGTGAGTGTGTTGTAGAGTGTGTACGTATGTAGGCGAGTGATATATATGTGTGTGAGTGTGTATGTAGGCGGGTGATGTGTGTGTGAGTGTATGTATGTATGTAGGTTTTTGTGTGTGTGTTTGTTTGTGTGTGAATGTGTGTGTGTGTATGGAACGATTGTTGTGTTTGTGAGTGAGAGATGTTGTTTGTTTGTTTGTGTATGTGTGTATACATATGTCCATATGTGAATGTATGTGTGTTTATGTCTGTGAACATGAGCGAGTATTGTATGTGTGTGTGTGTTTATATGTTCGTGTATTCATGTGTGTCTGTTTCAGTGTGTCGTGTTTGTGTAGGCGTGTTTGTGTTCGTATATATGATCGAATGATGTATGTGTATGTATGTGTGTGTCAATGTTTGTGTATATATGGGCGAGTGATGTGTGTGGTTGAACAACTGCGTGAGAGTACGTATTGTGAGTTTATCTTAGTTTTGCAATCTACCCTTTGACATTTTCCGTAATCGACATTTGTATGTGTCCAGAAACTCTGCTTTTGTGGAACTATTTCCAAGGATGTGAAAATAATCAACATACATTTATTTATTCACTTTTTTGTTTTCCTGTTTGTGCACGCCCACATGCTGTTAACTCTTTCTCTACAGATTAAACATGTTTATTTTTAGAGATATATCACAAGTACTGGGTCCGGCTCGTCTTAATTTTCTGATCGCAGCTGTTACATCAAAACGCAGTAGTTGTGAATCAGCTGACGAGAGATGATTTAATTGTTTCATTGGTGCATCCAGATTTTACAGTTTCGAAGTTCTATAAATGACATGTGATTTCAACTCTTTTGTAGAGTGGATTATCTACATGTGCGATATGAAGAGACAGTCTATATATGATCGTACCATACTCTCAAATCATTTTTAACCTAATGCAGAATATGGAGTTTGCGCATTTAATTTCTCTGGTTAGTTATTGGAGAATTTTGTATCGTGGGTGGTCGTGAGCTGTACGTGTTGTGAACGTATCATCATCATGTGATACTCACGACGTGAACGAACAAACATCTCCAGAACTGCCTGTCCGCAGTGCGTGATCAGAAATTCTGCCTGTGACAGTTTTCAATTAAATGTGAGCGTCCTAGAATCATTTTATTGATATCTACCCCTTTTTTTCTTGTGATTTTGCTTGTTTCTTACAGCGTTGTTAGTCTCAATTTTCTCTATCTGTACCACAATAGGATAATATGTAGTTATTAAATTGTCTTTTTCCAAGTGCTTTCCATTAGCCTTCTTCCCAGTTCATTATGTTATTCATATTATTTTGTGAAAACTAAATCTCTGATTTACTGTAATTTTCTGATGTGTTTAATATTTGTACATGATTCACTTCTATTTGGTGACATTACTGACTCTCTGTGACACAACCAAAAATCTCTTTTCTTCCAGTGAGAAGAATTTGTTGCACTGAATGACTTTCAGTTTCTTGAATTAAACTGAGTTTGTATGTCCTTGTGCTGTTCTACAAACGATATCGGAGCTGCACCTCCCGTACAATGTTCAAAGATTGCAAAGCTATTTATAACTATGTACATGTTTTAATGACTGTGATGTTACAGGTTACCATTCTTGATGTACTATAACTAAAAGCGAGGCCTGAATTTATACCTGGAAGTAATACTACGAGTATACCTTTCATTTCCTGCAGCTCTTTGTCATTTTTCGCATTATCATCATTTCAAAAGTTGTTTATGTAAAGTCTACCGATAGATGCTACTGGCATCGCTTTTCTTTATCTCAGAATGTATTCATTGTACGAGGGGCAGGCTATAAGCAACTTACATTTTTTAATAATAATTTTATAACAGTGCGAACCAGAACTGTTTTATTTATTTCTTTTTATGACACAGTCCCCGCGCCTGACAACTACCTGTCCAATAGTAAGTTGATGCGCTCTAGAAAAAAAAAATCTGTATGTGACATTTAACCAATATTGCACCGCGTTCATTACCTCGTTGTCAGCTGACTTGGGATCTATCTGCTACACACTTTCCTATAATCGGGGTCATTATGGCCAATTCTGAGAGCGGCGATGTCACTTATGTACAAATCAACGGCTATCTCATCATTAGTGATTTCCTGTTTGCCACGGACTAGCTGGTCGATATGCTGTTTCAGTGTATCAGTTGCTACTATGTCTGGTCTAAAACGGTGCGATTCATCAATGCTGTTTTGTCTTCCGTTTTGAAATATGTATATCCAGTTATACACTCTCCTCTGACTCAAACAACTGTCTTCATACTGAATTTTCATTCTTCTATAGAAATCAGAACTTTTCACACTCTCTGACCACAGAAGACGAATAACGTCGCGTTGTTCTTCCGCAGTGAAATCCGACAACGAGGCGGCCATGTTGTACATTATATTGCACATGCGCATACTGTTTGATCGTCACAATTTTACATGTAGTATTGCTAAAGAGACATTTTATGTGCCGAAATAAAATTGTACATACTCTTCCATGAGCTTTATAACAAAATTGCTCCTAATTGATGACTTTCCCGCGCACATAGAGAGGAGATATAAAAATTCCAGAAACCATTGCCAAATGTACTGTTCTAATTACTTTAATTCTTGTACGTGTAAAGCTGTTGTCTCTTATCAGTGCATTAAAAATAATATTCTCAAGTCATTGCCTGAAATCAAGCTTTTTAACATTTAGATTTAGTGTTTCACCTTTTCTTACTTGAATATTTTTATCTTGGTATTCAACCAGGAAAGATTGTCTAATGCCAGGTAGCCAAAAGATGCTTGAATCTGTGCCTGTCCTTGCCTTGGAATACCATGATGGTCCAAAGGCATAGTGCAGGTCATCTCTATCTCGTCGACGGGCTGCATCGTAGGCAGTTGTAGTTGTATGGCCACCAGAAAGACAAAGTCCTCGTCCATATATCTTCAGTCATATGGACTACATGGCCGGCACATCTGTACTGTCCCATTGACGCAGAGTCGACGACATCCCGGGACTCAGTTTGTTCGTGGATGTCGGTATTTCGGATATGGTTTCTTATGGAGATATTTAGGACTGACGCTCCGTTGCTCTTTCGATAATTCGAAACTTCTATTCGGTCTAATGTGTGTAGACTCCAAACCTCACACCTATATACCCTTGCTGGAATAACCGTGCTATTGAAGGTGTGAGCCCTGGCCTTGACATTCGTCATCGTCCACAGTATCTTCTCCTTATCAATGTTGTGATTCATGTTGATTTCCTGTCCTAGGTAGACATACTTATTGACATTTTCGATGGGCTCATCATCCAATCGTACCTTTTCAAATGCCTTAATATTGTTTATGAAGCATACATATAGCTAATGTTTTAACATCCTTGGCTCTTTCTATTAATCTTCTTATCTCTTATAACATATGAATAATTGTTTAATATTTTATCTTCGACAATCCCATGCTGTTCATCGTCACTTTCTGGTTTTATTATGTATCCTTCTCTACTCGCAACGTAACGTAAACAAACGTGACACAGAAATGGTTGAAACAGTTATATCACGCTGTAATATATTACTCTCGAAGTCAGCTGTTCTTAACCTTTTCGTTACCACGGATCGCCTTTAAATATCTTTTGTTGTCAAGGACATCCAAAATTGTCCACGTATGAAAATGTTTAAGAATGAATATGTGTGTTCACAACAGTAAATAATGTCTTCAATTGGAAATGGAAATGTGTTGTTGATAAACAAAGAGAACGTAATCAATTGAAAATAACTTTTTCTCCTACCGTCCAATTTGAATGACTCCTCCGCATCTCCAACTCACACCACTAATTTATTTTCATATAATATATCCATATTTACACAATCTACGAAAATATCGATTGTTAAGCACACATCACATTTAAATATATGTTTATTGTGTTGACATTGTGAGGGCAAAACGATGTCCATTAATGTTCACTTTAATTAAATGATATTTATCGAATATATGTCTTTCTGAATCAGTTTTACTGGTACTCTGTTTCCGTTTCAAAGGATCCACGTCACTGCACTCCGGGCATACCCATGGGTGCTCAGTCTCTTTCAGCAAATGGCGTAGTGTATGGATGCTGTAGCTAGCTGGTTGTACGTTCTCCTGCTCCGTCCTCTCATGCTCCATACTCCACTTGAACCTCGTTTAATGTCGAAACTGCAGTCTGTGGATTGCTGCTTCCTCTCGACAATCCGTACTCTCTTATGTCTATTTAAACACTCTGGGATCAAGATGCTGAGCAGCGCATGAGCTGCAGCGGTCAGCGACTCGTAGCTGACTGCTAGCGTCAGGGCCAGCGAACGAAAGCTGCCAAGACCCTTCTACACCTCCACGCGGTGATCCTGGATAACAGGCTGCAGCAGGGCAGACTGGCTAAGGAGAAATAATCGAAGATGAAATGCTAACCCGGTACTCAAAAATGTTTCCTGAAGTCGGATGTGTTTGACCGAAAGGTGCAAATATCGCAGTCAAGCTATAAACTACGATACAACGCATTCCGTTCTCTGGACTACATTCTGCTACTTAAGCCCTTTCAGTGTTTGGTAGTGGGAGATTGAGAATGAACGAAGCCAAGTCATAGGCTCTGAGACTTAGAAACGATCATATGCAAGTGTCAACATTCGATATAAATTTAGCTAACTGTTGACTTTCTTTACTGAGAAAGCGAATATTTTATTTCACTTATAAACCTTGTTATATCAAGGTTAATAGCCACGACCACAGACGGCAGTCCTGCCAGGATGTATGTCCACCTGCTTTATCAACTCAAATTCCCCCGGTTCGTCTGTTCGATCGGCATTTCTATAATTATATGAACATTTTCTATGTTTCTGTCTTCCTTTTTTTATATCTTTCTATTTATATTTCGATTTTAAATGACAAAACTCATAATATTTCTTCAATCGTTTGCGTACTCACCTGGGGGGTACCTTGCGAAGTCCGCGGATTACAGATTAAGAACCCCTGCTCTACGGTTTCGATTGGCTAAAATGAATATGGAGAAGAATCATTTATGAGACTTTGTGTAGGAAATAAGATACACATATATACACACACACACATTCCCAAATATTGAAAACAAAGAACTAAGAAAGTGTAAATTCTGGAAATATAACAAGTAAGAGATCCTAACCACACACACAAATGTCGCCTCAACACAATCAGACAGAACTAGCGGATTTAGATTAGCATATGAGTATATGTGTTAGTACGTAGCCGAATATGATGATTGTATGCAGTAGGCGTGATCAGACATTTATCATTGCTGCTCCTCTATATCGCTCACGTGGACGTGATGTCCCTTGCTCTTATTGTGTATACATGGTGTCTTAAAGTCCCCCATTGTATACTATGATGTACTACATCAAAGTCCCCCATTGTATACTATCATGTACTACATCAAAGTCCCCCATTGTATACTATGATGTACTACATCAAAGTCCCCCATTGTATACTATGATGTACTACATCAAAGTCCCGCATTGTATACTATCATGTACTATATTAAAGAGCAGCAGGTATGGTGCCGTATCGGCTGAGGATAGAACATTACTCTGGTGTTTTAGTTCATTGTGGATGCCGCCAGACCACGGATTTGCCTGTAATTCACACTAGTCGACGACTTACACTTGTGTTCACGGAAACGTGTCATTGTTTTCTCTTTGGACTGATTAATTCCTTTTTTTGTGTGTTTTCTTTCACCCGATTATCCTGGCCGGGACATCGGCTATGTGAATTAACACTACGGTTAAACATGTATCGTATTTTCATGGTCAAGTGTACACGGCTGAAATTTACGACATTGGTGTCCTTCGCCACGGCTAGTGACAGCGTCGGTTTCGGTGTGACTGGGAAAAGTAGGCACGTGACTGTGGTGGACTAGAATACTACCTGGGAGAGATGCCCAACACATCACTCAAACGCTGAGTGATGGTCCTACGACCTCTTGCGATTATGGGAAAGGAAAGACACACATATATGCCAACCCCCCCCCCCCCCACACCACCCCCTTCCCTCCCCCTCATTCCTCTTCCCTCCCCCTCGCTGCCTTGTGGGATACCTGTTTACGGGAAATACTTCTCGAGTAAATTCTGAGGAAAAACCTGCATCCTTTGCTATCTCCAGTCGTCTCGATAAAGTCCTGCCACTGGCCAAGTGTAGTTCAAGACCAGAGAGTGAAGTTGACAAAAGGCGCAGTTTCCATTTCTCAAACACAAAAGGGGTGGGGGTGGGGTTGGTCGTTCTTTTAGACAAGGTGTGGAAGTAATGTCCATGATACTTTAAATAGTTCTCTTTTATATATCGTTTTGTCTCTTGTGTTTTTAAATTCCTTTTGGTTTTTATTGCTCAACTAATTCACTAGTGGAGCCACGTAGCGCGCTGGCTTTGCATCTCAGTGGTCCTGGGTTCATTCCCCAGTTTAGGCGGTAATGTTTTTTTCAGACCGCAATGGCTCCCGGGTCGACTCAGCCTTAAATGGGTACCGGTTCAGTCCGGGAAGTAAAAGCGGCGAGGGAAGGGAGATGGCTACCGCCCTCATATAGCCGAGCCTTTGAAATGTGAGATCGCTAACACCTCACACCCCTACGGCAGTAATGCTATGGGATACTTTACTTTCCTTTTTTTAATTCACTACGGAATAAGTTGGATCTCTAAACACATTTATGTATTATTGCTATGCCAAACTGACAATAGGAAGTACTAGCATACATATATAGTATATACATGTAGGAATACTTGCTATGGAAAAACGGCATTGTAAGAAAGTTTGCGAACCAATATATCGGCTTTATGGAGTGAACCAGTTCAGGTACTTGTCACTGTTTTCCATAAAGGGTGATCATACTAGGTGGGGTCAATAAGTGAGCTGGATATGTTGTTCTTCTTCTTCTTTCGTCCTGTTTTTGCTTTGCGGCGTCACAGAGAGGAGGTATGCCTTGACTTCTGGTTAGTACTGAGTTATGCCTAGGCTTCTTGTTTGTGCTGAGGTATGACTAAACTTCTGGTTTGTGCTGAGGTATGACGAGACTTCTGGTTTGTGCTGAGTTATGACTAGACTTCTGGTTTGTGCTGAGGTATGCCTTGACTTTCCGTTGATGACATGACGAACTTTTGGAGTGTTTCTGTGATGCCTTATATTCATCGTCACTAGAATCGTCTTGCTGGTCGTCCTGATTTCTCCATGTACAGGTTGATAACACTGCATCCTTGTCGGATGATTAAACCAGGTTATCTTACGTGGGTCAATATAGTAGATAACCGATGTATTCTCCACCATATTCAACAGCTTCATGTTACGAATTTTGTCGCGGATTATCTTTTATGATGCACTTCGTACACAGCGCATCTCACAGGTATCGATCGTTCTATTGTGCCTGTATAGCAGGGCCCAAGTTTTACACTGATGTTGTTGTTGTTATGAATCCAGCAGCATTCGGGCTCTCGCCCTTCGGCCCAATGCAATGTAAAGGTATCTGCACATGCTTATCAGCTGTTGTCTAGTGCCATAGAAAGTGTTCCATGTATCTGCCCACGGAAGAAGAAGCATTTTCCTATAATCATTGAGCGCTGAGCACTCAAAGAGATGATGACCAACGGCTTCATATGGGTGTGTAGACAGCTCACACTCAGGAGTATGTTGTGATTGGATTCTGTTCAGATGTTTATTTAGTGGGATTTATTGGGTTCTCAGTCGAAAAATGATGTTCTGATCCTTCCTTGGGAGTTGATTTTTACTGTCATTTGAACTGGAGCTTGTCATACGTCCTTCCCGTGTTTCCCATGGCCCATCTGTTTAGCCAAGTTTCTTTGTTTCCTGATCTGATGAGCTGTTCGTAAAGTTGTTTAACACATTATGTATTATTAACAGAATATGCACACATAGGACTGTCAGCACTCAATCACTTTTCAACATTGTCCTCAGCACGTTCAATGCAGATGTGGCAGCCCATCAGAAATGTTTGGATTCATCGATGGAAAACACCTCTTTCGACTGATTTCGTACCAACGTATGCACCGCCGATTTCGTCTCATCGTTCGTACTGAAATCCTTGCTACTGAGTGCCTTCATGGTGGATCCAAAAACATGATGATCACTCGGAGGGATGTCTGGTGAATATGCATGATAGGAAAGACACTCCAAACGTAGATTCCTCATTGTCGTAACCACTGAAAAAAGTGTGTTCGTGCGCGCGTGACCATGTTGTAACAATAAAATGCAAAGAAAACATAAATAGTTTGGGCAGTACTGCAATAAGACGAAAACACAACCGAAAGCTACGTTACGACCAAAAAGACCATCATCGTGGACAACAAACAACACAAATAATGAACTAGCGAATAAAATAAAAAGGGTAAGGTATGAACGCATAAAGGAGTGTAACAAAAGACCAGCACTAATTACGCCAGGACGTTTTGGCATGATTGCAAATTCTATTTAGTTCGGTTCTGAAACAGATCACAGCATGTAATGTCCCTGGATTTAGCCTTCACGGAGGAAAAGAGCATCACTTTGCTGGCCAACCGCTCGGTACGTCATATATTTGTTTTCGGCGATGCTGAATGTCGCCACTCCTTTTTGGCTCGCTTTATCTTTGACTAATAGTAGTAGACCCAGCATTTGTCAGCAGTTACTATCTGATTTTGAAAGTCATCTAATTCAGTTTTAAAACATGACAGTTCTCTACAAACGTCCCCACGATGTTATTTCAGTTCGGGAGTGAGCTGTTTTGCTACCTACCTGTCGGAGACTTTGTGATGTCGCAGCGCGTCGGGAATAATATAGTACGCCGTGTCAGGACTGGTCTTCATTTTCCTTGCTACGTAGGCGATTTTTGCGTACCGTTTTCCAAGTATCACTCGCTTCACTGCTACCATAGCGTCAGGCAATGTCGCAGTATGAGGTCCGCCCAACAGATCTGTATCAGTCTCAGTGTGGGATGATGAGCCTAACGTCTGGGCAGGCAAAAGACACTGATCACACAATGTTAGCCACAGTCAGGAGAAATATGCTGGCCAAGACCTTCACTTGACCGTCTCGTTAGTCATCCTGGAAACGGGCTGTTGTCGATGACAACAGTCTGGCTAACAAGGTGAGATTCGATGTGATCCCCGTAGTAGTAAGAGGCACGCAGATGAAGCCACGCATTGCACCACCACAACGAGGACCCCGGTCCACTTCATCAGCACGCTCAGGATGTCAGGGAAGCTACCGTACTACATTCCGCCAAACGTTCCGTCCTTTGCAGGGCGCACAAAAAGGTCGCCAACCCATTGTGGGCATTAGCAACCAACCAACCAAACCACACGTGTATACTTCCTTTGCTACTCATAAACCTGCTGAAGGATCCCCATATTGCCTCTTCGTTTTTCGATGATGTCTGCTGATGTCTCATCCTCTCTACCAAAAACAAACGGACAACTGCACGCTGCTTCCCTTTCGTGTATGCTTCAAATGAGATCGGTACCTTGACCTAGGTTAGGGCTTGCTAAGATCTTGCTCCACACTTGAACGACTGGCGTGGGTGCACTGGTACTTCAAGGAGTAGAGAATAACATATTTGTAACACAAATGTATGCAACGTGATATTGACGTTCGAATTGCCATATTAAAGTTATTTGATGACTCGTACACAATTGATCTGTTATATTATAACACGGTGGTAGAAAATATACGAGGTATTGGAAACAAAAAGTGTCAGACTGAAAAAGAAAGAAGAGATACAACCCTGAGGTACATAACGAAAAACTACCTAAGCATGGACTGGACCCATGCATACACCGACGGTTCTGTAACAAACACAACACAGAACGGAGGTGCAGGGGCATCCTTGAACCTACCAAATGGCAGAAAATAACACTGTCATTGGCAACTGGAAAATACTCAAGCAATTTCAGAGCGGAGGCAGAGGCACTGAGGGCGGCAGTAGAAGAAATGGTGACAGATAAAAGGAATGAAAGCCATATAGTCCTGCTTACAGACGCCCTGGCCGTAGTCACAGCACTAAAAAGACAAGGTTCCATCCCACTGTAACATCCAAGGCAACGAGGAGGCAGACACACTGGCAAAAGAAGGTGCAAGACTACCACAAACAGATACTAGTGTGACATACGAAGAGTGAAAACGGCTTATTAAAGCCAGATACATGACCAAATGGGAAACTGAACATACTGGCTACACCAAAAACGATGCCTATTACCAGTTGAACAGAAGAGAGCAGATCGTGGTCTTTAGACTCCGCACTGGCCACAACAGACTGAGGTACCACCTATTCAACATATTGAAGATAGGTGGCACTGACGAATGCTCGTGTGGTACCGGGGAAATGACCGCTGAACATTTGCTGCAAAACTGCCCGACATACGAGGATCAGAGAAAGCAGATGTGGCCATCACCAGTGGCAACACTAGACAAGCTCTATGGCAGTGTCGACAGCCTCAGGATGACCGCTGCTTTTTTCGAAAAAATAAAGGTTGACGTCTGACAGCGTAAGAGGAAGACGAAGATATTAGGACATGATTGCATGTTTATTGGGGCTGTGTTATTATATAATTTACTAGCATCGACCGGATAATTATGAAAGTAGTTAACTGTTTGAACCCTTTCCCTCCAACATATCCCCACTGCACTTCCATCCTGCCTTATTAACCACCATCTCCACGGTAATCAACTCAGCCATTTCTTCCCTTCTCAACTCGCTGATCTCTTTCCGCCAAACCGTCAATCACACCCACCCCCCACCCTTCACACCCCCTCCCCCCATTTTTAATATCCGTCATCACTAGGATATTGTCAATTTAGTTCTGTTCATTCAGTTCTGCAGATCTGGTTAAGTTCAAGTTAGCCAGTACGTAGTCAAGGACGCTTGTGAGTGCAGTTTGATCTGGTTTGTCTATCCATAGACATAGACATAGACATAGAACATTTGTTGGCTAAAGCAAAGCATCAGCTGGTCGAAGAAGAAAAAGAACAAGAACAAGAAGAACAACAACAAGAAAAATAATAATAAGTAAAAGAAAAGTAGAATAAAAAGAAAAAGAATAGGAGAAGGAGAAGAACAAAAAGAAAAGGAATAAGAGGAGCAGAAGAAGAAGAGGTCGGGAAGAAGAATAATAAGATGAGGAGAATAAGAAGAAGAAGCAGAAACAGCAGAAAAAGAAGGAGCAGAAGGTTCCATACTGGTTGGATTCATAATATTAGGTATAGGTGGCCGAGCGGTTTGGATACAAGTTTTCTGGTCACATGAGGACACGGATTAGAACCCTGGTGAGATTATCTTCTGTTGAGGAGGAAATAAACAAAAACGCTACCCTTCACATGGCGTTACGACTGACGTGACAATCGGCCTTTTATCTTCATACCTATAAATCCCTCTGACGGACTCCATCAACGTAAAAAATTCCCTAATAACTTGTTAACGATAGTCGATCCATGAAATTCAGAGCACGTCTCTTGGATACACTTCTTGCGCGTGCCCAGGTTTTGACAAACAAAATGTCACGAGAACCTAGTTACAGATTATGTTAAAGGAAGTATGAGAACATCTGGTGTCACACGTGTCTGAAACTCCCTGTCTGAAATTATCTTAGCGCGTGCAAGATATGGAATGAACGTCAATCATAATTGGCGGAAGGTACGCAACAAACCCAAATAAGCAAACCTCGCAGATTAATCTCACACTTAGCCCATAAAAAGCTGAAGTAACGAGATAAACATCAAAGGGGCTGTTGCCAAATTGAAAATCGAATGATGTGGGCAATAGATCAGTTCGGCTTGGGCGGAAAAACTAAAGGAAAATTAAAGGAAACTAAAGGAAAACTGATGAAAACTGGCGTTACCGAAGAATACTGGGTCTTTGTATGGGAGAAATTGCAACGGAAGTTAGAATAACTAACTAATTAACTAATAACAACGGTAAGGATGAAAATGAATTCAGAAGAGACATATCTTCTTCTTCTTTTTCTTCTTCTTATTCGTTCGTTCTGAAAATCCCGCTACCAAGACCTGAAAAGAGCTTTGCATTTAAGTCACAAACAGGACAAAAAAGAGAAAATAAAGATGAAGACCAAACTATTTAATTATGGCTTTACAATATATATCATGCATGGCACATCTTTACCATATTCTTTTCATTATCTTTCCTCAGACTGGCTGCATCCAAAAAGAAATATTCAGCAAATTCAAAACTCAACATTCCACAGACCTTCACCTGTGATAGATGCACAACATCGTATTCAATGAACTCGTACTGCTAAAAATATCAAGATTTGACTACTGGATGCCAGACTAAACAATGAGTACTTCGTATTGTCTGACATTAGCATGCTACAATAAACGGCTGTTGCCTTCCAAGAACAAGAGTCGTATTAAACAGACAACAACAACAACAGCCTGGTGCGTCGATCAAAGCAAAACTCCATTTTTTGATTAACTGGAGCGTCCCAATAGAAAAGATATTTAAAATTAATAGATTTATGGTTCGGAAATGCGAATTGTTCGGTATATCTGGGTTATCGGATTGAACATGATTCGTTTTTGAAGAGGCTAGCGTTTCAGATATATTATACTTATTATTTGACAAAGTAGTGCTTAGGACAGAATTACTCATCAGTAAATAGATCAGTACTAAAGGATAAAACAGGCATGCTTTTAGATATACTTGTGCTTAGATTGGAATGGATTTCTTAGACTGAAGGGTGCTTAGAATGTATCCCTACTCTTAATTAGAAATAGACTTCTTGGATTCAGTCCTGTGTCTAGAATAGATTAGATTTGTCGATATATAGTTTAGTGTCTAGAATAGATCAGATTTTGTCGATAGAAACTTTAATGCCGAGAAAAGATTAGATTTATCAATATCGACTCTAGTGTCCAGAATAGATCAGAATTAATGTGAGATAGTTTATCTGTGAGGAACGTTGATTAGTGTGTTTGTTGGTCTTTCCACCACGAGCACAGGCGTTTAAAACCTCGTTAATGCACAGTGCTTTTTCAAATCCGAAGTTAAAATACAATGATAGTCTATACAGGTGTCTGCAAGCGCAAGCTAACTTTATTTCTCAGCCTTGCAAATTGTTCTGCCGAACCTCATCAATTGGATAATGATGCACTGATTGAGTTAGTAGCACAGCCTAATGATTAGGCAACATCACCACACATTATTGGATGTACGTATTACGTTGGCTGCAAGAATCTTTATTGCTTAAACTGCAACAGGTAGTGTACAGCTCGACGTTAAACAACGACGAAGGGAAGGGTATTAAAAGACGTATACTTGAGTCTCTACCATCGAGTCTAAAGATGAAGAAAGTTCACTCACTGACAGACTCGAGAGATTGTTTGGTCATGTGCCACAATTACAGCAGCATGTGCGATTCCTTAGGGAAATCTCTAGTTTACTAGTTTATATACATACTTCGTCATTCATTTTCAAGAAAAGTAAATATGTTGTAAACAGCCGATCGTTAATTCTGCAAGCTGTGGTGATATGGACATCAGCATATCGTTATTTATGTGTGTGCTTTCATTAAAATTTGCTGGAAACTATATTCGAGGGAAAGTTTGAAAGACAAACTGGCGAATGGAAAACATTGCTCTAGATGTGATGATCTTATCAAGAGGTGGGTAAAGATGTCTCTTTGATGTACCATCAACTCGAGAAATAACAAATTGATTGAATTCGACAATACTCAACCGTCACTGTGAGTGTGCTGTGTGATCTGATTTGCGTGTCATTAAAATCGATGATATTTTAATTAAATTCAACCACATACGTGATTTATTAAATTATATGTCTCAATTGTACAAGGGTTACGCCAAATAGATATCTAATCAAATGACTCGTGTCATGTGATTCAAATCTTGTAACATACCAGTTCTACCCCCCCCCCCCTTCCCCCATTTTTTTCCCTGTTCTGTGGGAATTTGGAAGCAAAATAAATTTGTGCATAATGATTTATGTACATCAGCCAGATTACTATATAAAGACCAGCACCTAGGCTCGACATTATGAACGACAGCAGCATACCCACTGTCAATATCGCAAACACCATCACGTCCACTGCAGCGATCAGACTTGGAATTAACTGTACAAGTCCAGACAACTGTACCGCCATTTTTGATGATGTCATTTGGCAGCCAGCGGTTATTCAACGGGTGGCGACTATTGTATTTAGTATGGTACTTGCTCTAGTTGGTAATACAGCCATTATACTTCTACTTACCTGCAGTCGCTACAGAAAACGTAACAGCCGCGTCAACATCTTCATCATTCAGCTGGCTATTGGAGATCTCTCTGTGTGTCTCTGTACAATGACAACAGAAATTCTGTTCGTGGCTTTCGGCCAGTGGGTCTTGGGCCCTGTCTTGTGTAAAATCCTGACATACATACAGTGCATTACTTTAGCCAGTACCACTTTTATTCTGACATCCATGAGCTTTGACCGCTACCTCGCCATCTGCAAGCCGTTACAATACAGAGGCACCACAACAAAAGCTAAAATGTTTATTGCCATCTCGTGGATTCTAGCATCAATCCTTGCGATCCCACAGCTTCTCATTTTTGTGCAGACTCAAGAGAAAAAGGACGGAAGAGTCTACCTTCAGTGCAAGACGAGAGGCTACACTGCAGAATGGCAGCGAATGATGTATATCTCATTTATGACGTGTTATGTGTTTGTGATTCCAATTATTCTGATTTCTTTCTGCTACATCAGTATCGTCTGTGTAGTATCGAAGGCAAGCCGTGTAGTTCAGAGCACACAGAATAACAATTACTCTTTCAGACGCACGGGATTAACCGGAAGCAAGTCCACATTTCCTCGGGCCAAAATCAAAACTCTGAAAATGACGTTCGCTATAATTGCTAGTTTCATTGTGTGTTGGACTCCTTATTTTGTGACTACACTTATCCGAGTCTACAGTAACTATAACGTTCCTGTCCCAGACTCGGTAATGGCGCTGGTTGAGACAACTACTTTCATACAAAGCGCGTTTAATCCTTTAATATATGGCTGCTTTAACATCAAGATCAAACGGGGGATCGTCGAACTTTTTTGCCCAAATACTGAGAAGCTGTATCGTAGGTCTCCTAGTTACCGCAGTCCAGGACTTTGCATGTCCGTATCAAGTGGTCATGGACACTGCCACAGGCCAGCGTATGAAATGAAATTGTGTGGGAATGTCCGATTACGCGAGAACGGAAATTCCAATAATTTGTCCAATTCTGACAGTGGGAATTCCCAGGAGCGCCTTGGTCGTGGTTCCAGCGTGGTTACTGTGACAGAAGAAAACAAAAATGGAGTGCGACTTCGTGTTCGATTCGCCAGCAAAGATCAGTGTAAGTGTCTGTCAAGCGATGGTCTGGATTACTGTCACCCGGATATTTCAGTACCGTACGACCTACTGCAGCAAGGTCAAGGTTGTAACAACCCAAAGATGCCCATATACAAGCATCAATCGTTGCAGCAGCTCTACAAGTGATGGACCTGCTTACGTCACGTGAATGCACACGGAATATGTCTTGTGTGTTTCTCTAAAGCTCAAAGTTATATTATCTACGTGTGATGTTCAGCAACACTCTGTTTATGACGGTTTGTCAAGAATGGATCTGTATTTCCTTGAAAACTTGTTAATGTTCAAATTATATAAAATTATATAATGATTTGTTCATGGCATAAATTATATACATACATACATACATAAATAAGACATGGACAGTTACAGCTGACCTTCAGCGAATGATACAGGCCTTGGAGATGAGATGTTTCCAAAGACTTCTAAACGTCACGTACAAAGATCGAGTTACAAATGAGGAAATACGAGATGAAATTACAACAGCATTAGGGCCTTTTTAAAGTCCTCTTGACAACAGTCAAAAGAAGGAAACTCGCTTGGTACGGTCACATATCGAGATCAAATGGCCTTGTAAATCGATCCTCCACGGAAAGGTGCTAAGCAGATGACGAAGAGGCTGTCCCAAAAAGAGATGGGAGGACAACATAAAAGAATGGACCAATCTCCGACCAGAAGAGGCACAGGCAGCGGCCGCTGACAGAGTGTTGTGAGGATGTCTTCATGTGTGCCCCAACGACCTCACCGGTTACGGGATGACCTGACCTGACAATTACATACAAAAATACATACAAACATACATACATAAATCCATACATACATACATCCATCCATACATATATATATATATATATATTTACATACGTACTTACATACATACATACATACATACGGATGCACGCACATGCATACGTACGTACGTACATACATACGTTTATGCGGGCACACACGCACGGACATTCGCACAGTCGTACATACAAATACCCATACACATATCAGTTAGTTACCTATCGTAAGCGATGACTTGATGATGTAACTTGCGCTGTATTTGGATTATTGTGATGAAGAAACTGCGATGTTCATCAACTTCCCTCTCTGGTCTGGAGCTACACTGTACCAGTGGTAAAACATAAGTCGAGACCACTGGGGGTAACCCAGGATGCAGGTACTCCTATCCCACCTCCCTTGAGACCAAAGGTCACTTGAAAACATGATGGATTCGATCACCCACCGTTACAAATTCATCGCTTTGAGAGGCGAGTGCCTTACCTCTTGACCAGACTCCCCTACACACATACACACACATCTATATATATATATATATATATATATATATATATATATATATATATTTATATATATATATGTAATGATACCATATTTCAATGACTTTCAAAGGCCTTTACATATTTATAATTGATCTCACTTATATTGTCATTCATGCTGTAAGACAACCTAACGGGCTATATTTAAAGTTCATGAACATACTTACGTTGTGTGTCATTTGATTTGTGTAACATCTCATGTTTTGCAATAATGATTGACATGTGCATTGATATGGTGGTGAAAATGTGCGTTGATATGACGATTGAGACGTTTGTATAATTATTGAGACTTACCTTAAAAAGATGACAGATATGAATGTTGATTTGGTGATCAGCATGCACGTTGATATGATAATTAAGACTTACATTGGTATAAAAACTGAGATTTATGATGATATGATGATTGGTACGTATGTTGAGATAATGATTGGCACGCATGTTGAGATGATGATTGAGACGTACCTTGATACGATGATTGAGGCGCACTTTGATTCTATGATTGAGGCGTACGCTGATACGATGATTGAGGCGCACGTTGACAGTTTACTGTCTCGAGTCGTCCTATAATCTGTCTGTGTCGATCAGCAGGGTTTTAAAAAAATTTCGAGTTTACTCTTGCCTGCTAGTCTTTAGATGTCAGCAGACTACCTGCAAGGCAGCAGATGGTTTGATGTTAGAGTTATCCTTCTCCCCGATGATGTTCTACCTATAGCTTACGCTCTTCATCGACCCATATTTATTTTAAGGCGCAAGAGACTCGCACTGCCCCCATTATCATGGTAGCACGAACATGCACGTGAGGAACACCCTTCTACTAGACCATTTGCTGCCAAAGGCTGTTTGTTTCGCATGTCGTACGTGTGAGAACTCATCTTTCATTCCACTCACGTCTATGGCAGCACTTGGGACCACTAACGTTGAGTACAGTTTAACATTTAAATTTGCGATTCGGCTATATAGAGTGAGGTTGTTTCGATAGAGGTTGTGTATGTGTGCTTATTGTAGTGATATGTTCACTCTTAACGTAGACTTTGTACCATTTTCAGTTATTTTTGAAGTTGTTTATGTGAAATGTATTTTAATATCTATTTTTACTTTAATATTATTTTACATCAATTTAGAAGACTCTTCAGCATTATCTCAGAAGAAGAACGAAATTAGACTAGACTGTACCACACGCAGAGTAGCCCAGACAAGCACACTGCCAGACTCATTTACAATTCAGACTTTGGTCAGACAGTAATGTCCATTATCTCTAACAATCGTCCCCGTGGTTTTAGAATTGGAGATGCGGAAAACAACACGTGGCAGAACGTAAATGGAAAATAGGTATACGCAGAGAGGCGAACCAATGAAAGATGGACGACTCAAAATATTGAGGTCATCGGAGGAACAACAGAATCGATGAGTTTAGTATTTCACCAAAATACCCAAATAGACCTATGATTTTAAAAACTGCGATTAAATTGTTACACCTGGAAGGAGTCAGAAAGAGTAGCTCAGGACTGTACATGCTGGCGAGATATAATCAATGGTCTATACATCGAGAGAGGCGGTCGGCTTTAATTGAATGAGTAACGGGATCAAGATGCTGAGCAGCGCATGATCTACAGTGGTCAGCGACCCATAGCTGACTGCTAGCGTCAGGGCCCGCGAACCATAGCTGCCAAGACCCTTCTACACCTCCACGCGGTGATTCTGGATAACAGGCTGCAGCAGGGCTGACTGGCTAAGGAGAAGGGATCGAAGAGGGAATGCTAACCCGGTACTCAAAAAATGGTTGCTGAAGTCGGATGTTGGACCGAAAGGTGCAAATATCGCAGCAAAGCTGTAAACTACGACACAACGCATTCCGTTCTCTGGACTACATTCCGCTACTTAAGCCTTTTCATGGTTTGGTAGTGGGAGATTGAGAACGAACGAAGAAGAAGCAGAAGAAGAAGAAGAGGAAGAAGAAGAAGAAGAAGAAGAAGAAGAAGAAGAAGAAGAAGAAGAAGAAGAAGAAGAAGAAGAAGAAGAATAAGAAGAAGAAGAATGAGTAACGAAACAAAGGAAATTAGATTATGTAGCAAACATTTGATTTGCTGGTCAGATAATTGAAGAAGTACACAGTTTTACATAAATGGGAAGTGACGTTATCAGCGATGGAGGAACAAACCAAGATATCAACGCCATTGTTAACACGGCCAGATTGACTTTCAACCTCTTAACCGCCGAGAATTGAACTCAGCAGCATTTCTCAAGTTGAGAAGAAATATTTAACCGGACCTATTTTATCATTCTGGAAACTAGACGTGTAACTAAGAGTATCTAAACACATAACCAATAATAGTTCACTCATTACGGATGTTGTTGTTGTTGTTGTTGTCGGTCCAGCAGCATTTAGGCTCTCGTACTTCGACCCAATGCTGTGTAATGGTATTTGCACGTGTGTGTTTGTAGTTGTTTGGTACCGCCACTAATATGGTTGAGTACAGAGCTAAAAAAAAAAAAAAAGATAATGATCGACGGGTTTGTATGGGTGTGCAAACAACTGTGCTATGGATGGGTTCTGTTCAGGTGCTTGTTAATGTGATGTATTCGATTCTCAGCCGGATAATGGTACCCTGATCCTTCCTTGTGAGTTGATTGATACTGTCAATTAGATCAAGGCTTGCCATATGTATTTAGACCTCCCTCCTTGTGTTTCCGTGGCTAATCTTTTCGGTCGTTACTGTTTTTGCTGTTCTTATGAGCTCTTTGGTTATTTGTAGAATTGTTTATGTGAGTAGCTGTGCTTGTCTAAATTCCATCTTTGCTAGTTAGTCACTGCATAACTATTTTTACGACCGGGTGAGGATGGGGGGAGGGGGCGGGGGTTCAACGTCTAGAAATATTTGGATAAGGTCAGATTTACCATGTCCAGCACCTTCTAATGCTTGAAGGACGGACAACCAGTCTGTAAAAATAACTATGGTTTGGGCCTTTTAGGGAAAGGCATCCAAAACGTTTCTCAAATGGTACAAGACGGCTTCAAATGCATTGATTTCAGCTTCATAGATGAAGCAAATCTCCCCGAAATCATCAGATCGATTATCGGAAGATCTGTCAGGCTATTTTATATAAACGTCATGACATGCGTTGATTGTGGCTATACGTATTCATTGATTGGAAGTAGTTGTTTGAGCTGCCCGCATGATAGCACTTGGATCTAGCCTTTACTGATGTATCGTATCTTCTATGTCACTTTTTAACTTTCATTTTAAAAAACTAAGTTTTGGTTTTGTGGTTTGTTCAGTTAATTTCACTATGTACGATCTGTTGAACAGTCATGTGTATTATGTATGCAGAATGACAGCACAAGCCAATCCAGACGAGAGATACACCGATTGGTAACTAGATAAGTTAATGATAGAGGCGGAAAAATGTCTCACAAATGATGAAGTACGACAAAGAATCGAGAATGCAAGTGAACTGTACAACGATCTTCTCACTATCATCAAAAGGCGAAAACTGACAGCATGGCCACGTCTCGAGGTCCAATTGATTTGCAAATACGATACCACAGGACACAGTACAGGACACGCGAAGGCGGGGTCGTCCGATAATACGATGAGAAGACGATTTTTTAGTGGACTAGGGGAGGCACAAAAAGCAACCTCAGACAGAGAGGGAGAGTGCAGGATTGTAGAAGTGTCAGCAGGGTGCCCCAGCGATCTCAAGACGTCACGGGATGAACTGAACTGGTTTGAGAGCAAGCAGCGAAGATGTAGAACCTAGAGAAGAGTGGAGTTAGCGTAGCAGTAGAACACTCGCTTTACACGGAAAAGGTACTTGGTTCAAGCCCAATTTCCGACAAATTTCAATCAACTCAGCTGGAAACGGTTTCCTGACTTACTGTTAGGGAACGAAATCCAGACAGGGAGGGAATTGGGCACACCACCAAATGAACAAGCCAGGTCCTCGTACAATGAAGTCTTTAACAGGATATCTTCAACAGCTATGGGACTACCTTTACTTATAGAAGCTAGACGTTTAAAGAAAAGTGGATTAGAAGCACTACGTGTTGACAATTTGGTGCTGAGTTTGATAGTACTTGCTACAGCATCTGATATATGATATATATTAACGTTAGTATATTAAATATCTAGGAACATTTCGGTATCATAAGGATAGCTTACAAATTGTTTATTTCGTTCATACACACAGACAGCGTATACATCTGCTGTTTCATGTTCTACGGCGGAAATCAGTAAATATGTCACAAATGACCATTAGAAACTAAATGAGATGTGAACTTGAAAACCATTTATTATTTCATTGCCTAAATTCTCAACAAAATTGGTACACTTATCGGTTAATCAGTACAAACACATTCTCAATTTATTCATTATGTGTTCGTAAGTAAGTCATTTTTTTAGGAAATTCATGCATTAGGCTGTAGGCTAAACCATGCAAACATGGTTTTCAGGCACCTCACCCTCATTAGCGTTCTCTCCAGACCATTATGATGTTTGATGTGGCCAAATATTGTATCTTTCTGGACATGACATTGTTTACTAACCAATTTTTCTCGATATCCAGTTCTCTAAGGATATCTGCATTTTTCTTTTCGTTATTCGTCGTATTTTGCGCCCTTTTCTTGTAGCATTTTAGTTCAAAAGATTCAATCCTTTTTCTTAAGTTTGTGTGGTGTCCACGTTTCACATCTGTACATTGCCATCCGAAACATGAAGTTCGCAGGATTTTTATGTTTGTCACTTTATTAGAGTTATGCCATACGTTTCTTATTTGATTCAACCTCTGCATTGTCATAGCCATTCTCCGTCTGACTTCCTTCAGGAAATCTCCATTGTGGCGAGAGAGAGAGGAGGGCGAGAGGAGAGCGAGTGCATGGCTTATCTAAACAATATTATAGAATGTACGCCCGTGTGTTAGATATCTTTCTGGAAAGTAAACTTATGTCGATCATGCACACCACCGTCAGTCCATCCCATGTGAGAGATGAATCTCTTTTTATCACTGTAAGGTTTTAGTTCACAATGGAACTAAAAAAAATCGCAATGAAAAAGTTTCCATTTTTCTAAAATTTAACAAATTCGTTCAAGAGAATAATTAGCTTTAATACATTTTGTAAACAACATTGTTTAGATACATGTAGTAGAAGAATCGTCTTTTTCCTTTTCTTCTGTTTCCAGACGTCAAATTGAATAAGTCTAAAGAAAGTAGCGGTTAGCCTGAGGCTATATGCATCTCCAAAGGGCTTATCCAGAAATAGTACCGGTGATGGCCACATTTCTTTTCTCTGTTCCTGGTCTGTTGGACACCATTGTAACAGATGTTGTCATTGCCACAGACACATTCATATGTATATTCTATTCTTTTTTATTTTTTTAATTTTACCAGATGGTAATTCGGTCTGTCTGCCGCCTGTACAGAGTCTTAAGATGACTACCTATAAGAAGAATCAAGAAGACAGAGGAGAAAATAAAAGAATTTCAAAGGACAGAAACAGGTCAATGAACTGGAAAAATATGAAGTTCAAGCTAATTCTCTCATTTGAAATGCTTAGACACATTTGTAGAGGTTTCATAGTTCGTGAATAAACACAAAATAGTTTACAGGCGTTGATCTACAATGGAATATGTAATTCTGTTTTTTTGCTTGCTCTCATCAACTAATGTCAACATATTTTAATTATTTGTACAAACAGTTCGAGCGGAAAGTAAAACATTGAACCAACGTGATCTCCCAGAAATACTTCCTTCTTTTCATCACCGATATGTCAAATAATTTTCAGCTATAATTAATTGACAGTATAAATAAAACAACCATCAATAATGTATCGAGGAGAGGTAGTTTTTTGTTTTGCCAACCTAATGGAATGCTAACATAATCGTTGTTTTTTATTCGGAAATAGAACTAAACACAGCAGACGATATTCTAAGATACCAGTTGGGAGCAGTTGTAATCGAAGCCGAGCTTGGTAGTGTCTTAATGGGCAAATCCTCGCACGCGACTCCGTATGCGACTTATTTACATAGTGAGACAAGTGTGTGGGCCAGAATAAGGAGACATTTAGAAAGTGAGACAAGTGTGTGGGCCAGAATGAGAAGACATTTACATTGTGAGACATGTGTGTGGGCCAGAATAAGGAGACATTTAGATAGTGAGACAAGAGTGTGGGCCAGAATAAGAAGACATTTACATTGTGAGACATGTGTGTGGGCCAGAATAAGGAGACATTTATATAGTTAGGCAGATGTGTGGGCCAGAATGAGGAAACATTTACATTGTGAGACATGTGTGTGGGCCAGAATAAGGAGACATTTATATAGTTAGGCAGATGTGTGGGCCAGAATAAGGAGACATTTAGAAAGTGAGACAGGTGTGTGGGCCAGAATGAAGAGTCTCGCTCTATATATATATATTTCTCCCTCTTTCTTCTCTCCATCTTGTCATATCTTGTCATATCTTTCTTTCTATCTATCTATCTATCTATCTATCTATCAATCTATCTATCTATCTATCTATCTATATATCTATCTATCTATCTATCATCTATATCTATATCTATCTATATGTCTGTCTGTGTGCCTGTCTGTATGTCTGGCTATATGTGTGTGTGTGTCTTTCTATGTGTCTGTCTATGTCTATCTTTATGTCTATCCTTTCTCTCCTGTTTTCTGATTGTATCCCTCTTGACTAAGTATCGTTAACTTTCTCTTCCACATTACCTTTATTCTTCATATTTGTTTTTGTCTCTTCGTACTTCATTTTCCTTTTTATATATCACTCTCCTTTTTTAACGGACTCTCTCTCTCTCTCTCTCTCTCTCTCTATCTGTCTGTCTATCTTTCTATATATCCATATATCTATCTATCTATCTATCCATATACGACTTACAAATACTTGTATATGAATTTCTCGTCGCTTTCATCTCTCCTAGTGGTAGAAGACTGCTTCCTGCACTTGGAACCGAAAGTGGATAAAACATGTGCTTCCAGCCTTTGAATGAAATCGTTTCTGGACAGACCTTATCAACAACTTAATATTGGTGTTTCTCTCACTCGTCACGCCCAAAACTCGACTTTATTCGATCAGGCTTAGTAAACATTTCCAGCCAGGGTTCTTCTTTTTCTTTTTCTTCTTCTTACGCTGTCAGACGTCGACCTTTATTTTTTCGAAAAAAGCAGCGGTCATCCTGAGGCTGTCGACACTGCCGTAGAGCTTGTCTAGTGTTGCCACTGGTGATGGCCACATCTGCTCTCTCTGATCCTCGTATGTCGGGCAGTTTTGCAGCAAATGTTCAGCGGTCATTTTCCCGGTACCACACGAGCATTCGTCGGTGCCACATATCTTCAATTTGTTGAATAGGTGGTACCTCAGTCTATTGTGGCCAGTACGAAGTCTGAAGACCACAACCTGCTCTCTTTTGTTCAACTGGTAATAGGCATCGTTTTTTGTGTATACAGTATGTTCTGTTTCCCATTTGGTCATGTATCTAGCTCTAATAAGCCGTTTTCACTCTTCGTATGTCACACTGGTATCTGGTTGTGGTAGTCTTGCTCCTTCTTTTGCCAGTCTGTCTGCCTCCTCGTTGCCTTGAATGTTGCAGTGGGATGGATCCCACTGTACCACTACTCTTTTTGGTGCGGACTGCTGGCATAGTTGACAGAGTACTGCTCTTAAATCATTAAGTTCAGTATTTGTCTGGCTTTTTAGTGCTGTGACTACGGCCAGGGCATCTGTAAGCAGGACTATATGGCTTTCATTCCTTTTACCTGTCACCATTTCTTCCACTGCCGCTCTCAGTGCCTCTGCCTCCGCTCTGAAATTGCTTGTGTATTTTCCAGTTGCCAATGCGAGTGTTACTCTCCTGTCATTTGGTAGGCTCAGGAATGCCCCTGCCCCTCCGTTCTGTGTTGTGTTTGTTACAGAGCCGTCGGTGTATGCATAGGTCCATTCCATGCTTTGGTAGTTTTTCGTTATATACCTCAAGGTTGTATTTCTTCTTTCTTTTTCAGTCTGGCAGTTTTTGTTTCCAATACCTGGTATATTTTATACCACCTCTGGAAATATATGCTGCCTCCAGGTAGGTTTTCGTACAGTAGGGATGGGCTTTGGTGTTGTTAGTGCGTTCATAGGGTCTTCGTGCATCTTTGCTTTGGCTATCTCTGCAAAGTGTCTCCGCTTTAGTTTCCCATTTCCAAAATTGTTTAGTCTGTGGTGCATTGGATGGTTAGTCAGTCTTCTGTGTTTCTCTGCTTGCTGCTGGGCTCTGCAGTCTCTTCTGTCGGTCATGGAATGCAGTTTTGTAATCTTTTCAAGTTCTACAATTGGCGTTGACTTCGTGCTTCCTGTTATAACTCTCATGGTTTGGTTTTGGAGTTTGCTAACTTTATCGAAGTTCGCCTTTGCTGCTGTTGTCCATGCCGCAATGCCATACTCGAGAACTGGTCTCACTCTTCCAGTGTACAGTTTCTTTAGTATACTTTCGTCTGCTCCTCAGCTTGTGCCAGCAAGTTTCTTTATGATTGCCATTCTTTCTCTGGCTCTCACTCGGTTTCTCTCCATCTGACTTTTCCATGTCATGCGCCGATTAAATGTGACTCCCAGGTAGTTTGGGTTGTCGTTTGGCTGCAGGTATTTGCCGTTTAGACTTATTTTGGTGTTTTGAAGTTTGTTTGAAAGCGAGAATATCGTACATGTTGTTTTTTCCTCGTTTATTTTGACCAGCCATGAGTTCGCCCACTCTTCCAGCGATGCTAGGGTCTGCTGCATCCGATTACTTGCTATGGTTAGATTCTTTTCAGAAGTCCACATAGCCAGATCGTCTGCAAACATTGAGCTATGGACTCTTCTTTGTACATTCTCTGTTATGTTATTTATATACACCAGGAAGAGTGTGGGTGACAGTACTCCCCGTTGGGGTACTCCGTGCTCAAGTGTCACCTTTTTGCTCATCTGCCCTTGTATTTGAACTTTGGCTGTTCTGTTTTTGAGGTAGTGACTGATCCATTTGTACATTTTCCCACAAACTTCACTTCTTCTTAGCTTGACTCTAATTCCCTCTTTCCAGACTTTGTCAAATGCCTTTTCTAGGTCCACCCAAACCGCTACTGTGTGTTTTTGCTCCTGGTAGGCATATTCTATTTCCTGGGCTATTAGGATGACCTGATCCTTAGTTGATCTGTGCTGTCTAAAGCCTGCTTGCTGTGGAATTAGTATGTGTTTTTCTTCCAGATCCCACATCAGTCTGGTGTTTATCATACGTTCCATCAGTTTGCCTACACAGCTCAGTAGGCTGATAGGCCTGTATCCATTTGGATATGTTTTGTCTTTTCTTTTCTTTGGTACTGGTACAAGTACTGCGTCTTTCCATGCCTGGGGTACAATACCCCTTTTCCAGCTTTGGTTCAGGACTAATAGTAGTTTCCTCTTTGCTGTTTGGCCCAGCCCCATCAGCATTTCGTTTGTTATCCCGTCATTTCCGGGATATTTCCTTTTCTTTAGCGTTCTCATGGCCTCTTCCATTTCATTCATTGTTAATTTTGCCATCATATGCTCTTCTGGTGCCATATTGATGTTGTCGTGCCCCTTTTGCTCTTCACTAATGTCTGTATACCTATTTGCAGGGAGATCAATGTGGTTTGCTCTGGCATAATGTTCAACAAAAGCGGTTGCTGCTTTTTTTCCAGTGAGCATGTTATCACCCTGCTTGATTGTAATTTGTTTGTTTGGTGGAGTTTCGTCATTCATGGCTCTGACTAACTTCCATAGTTTGTTCCCTTCTTTGTCTAAATTGAGGCCTTCTGTTTTGTTATTCCAGCTTTCTCTTGTTGTTTGGTTTAGAGTGTATTTGTATTTCGCCGTGGTGGCTTTGAGGGCGATATTTGCCTCCATAGATTGTTCTCTCCCTGCCACGTTCCTAGCATTTGTGACTTCGTCTTCCGCTTTCTGCAATTCGTCATTCCAATAGGCTTATAATTTGTCCTTGCCCCTCTTGGGATGGTTTCAGTGGCAGCTTGCATTATTGCTTTGCTTAGGCTTTCCACCATGGGCTTCATTTTGTTATTCCGTGTGTTGATGGTTTCACACAGCCCATCTGTCAGGCTTGCAAACCTGTCCCAGTCGGCTCGTTTGTAATTCCAACGTGGGAGCGGTTTTGTTTCCTGTGGGCCTACTTCCATATCAACTTCTAGCCGAATTGGCCTGTGGTCGCTACCTGCCAATTGGTTTAGCACCTGGCGGTCTATTTTATGGTGAATGTCCACCGTGGAAAAAGCCAAATCTGGAGTCGAGGTGGTATGCCATGTTCTATAATAGAAGCTAGGGCTATCCTATTGATTAGATAGAGATTTGTGTCTATCTCCCAATCTTCGACTTCGTCACCTCTGCTGTCTGTGCCCGAGTATCCCCATCTCTCAGAGTGGCTGTTGAAGTCTCCAGCTACTATGCAGTTGGAGTATTTGACTTCCATACTCGAGAGCGACAGGTCTTTGTTTCAGTCAGGGTTCATAAAATGGTTGTCTGTATGACATATTTATAGTGACAACTTCAGTTCACGTATGCATGTTCTGTCCATGTTTTAAACTTCCTGCTATCCGCCTGTGACCTGTAATCCTCGTATTCAGCCAGGCATAACACACGATTGACGTCAGATAGCAGCTAAATGTCATCTCAACTAAACTGAAACTGCAGCCAGTCCCCCACGCTATACACCCCTGGTTTTCCCTTTTAAAGTTTAATCCAATGAACGTAATTCAATATAATTTGACAGGAACATCAGACAAGGATACTTTGAGATTCTTATACCTTTGTTGTATGCGCTCAGCAATAGAATATAATAATGCACTTGAACCAACTTGTTCAAAATCCAACTTGGAATTCCTGGACAAGGTGCAAGGTAGTACTCTACCCTTCATTAAAAAAGCAATAAGAACAACACCAACAACAGCTTGCGAAATCCACACACAGGTGAAACCCCGTGAAATTTCGAGGAATAAATCACCTATGAAAGCATAGGAGCGTGCGAAGTAGCACAATGAAACGGGATCATCCCAACACACTCTTTGTAGAAAACTGGCAGCCAAAAGGTAGAATTAAACAAAAGTCTGTACTTCACCGTGTTCATGAAATAAACGACAGATACCATCTCTCAAAAAGAAGCAAGAGTTACAGAGAGTGTTAAAAGATATACCACCACAAACATTCCTTAAAACACCAGAAATACTAATAAAATTAATGGATGTTGCAACCAAACATTCAAATCCAAGTACTCTCATTCGAGCAGCTTAAAAAACTATTGATGCCTATCTGGATGAATGGATACACGTATATGCTGATGGATCTGCATTTCATGTCGGGATATGGAGTTAATATAAAATAGCCGGACGGATCCTCTTATGAGCTGTCTGATCCTTGGGGGGTGGTGGGGGCAGGGGTGATTCAACTTTGAAGCTGAAATCTTGCAATTGAAGCCGCTTTGATACTCAAACACAATGGCAATGACAAGGCAGGCAGGCTAGCAAAGAAGGGATGAAGACAAGAACATCCACACACAGCAATAACTTTACAAGCTTTTCTGAACTAATAGACTATGGGAAACACAGTGAGAAAGGTCTACATACATACGGCAAACCCCAATCCAAATGACAGTATAATTCAACTCACACGGAAGAATCAAAGCACAATATTTTGACTGATAACCAAACACATCTCACTTAACAAGCACTTAAACAGAATGCAACCACATCACACTACTGAGTGTCAAAAGTTTACACATCCATATGCGTACACACCCATATGCGACCGTTGATGATCATCTACTTGAGGACTCAGCGCTCAACAATGTTAGGAAAAAAGCTTTTACCTCCGAGGCCAGAAAAATGGAACACTTGGTATGGCAACTGATAAACACGTGCAGATACTATTACATGGCATTGTGTCAAAGAGCGAGAGCCAGGATGCTGCAATATCCGAAATAACAACAACAGGAGCATATCTTGGTGTGTGAGAAACATAATCAAATGAAATTAAATGTTATAAGAGGCCACCATTAGCAACAAGGCATGTCTGTACACGCCTCTCCATGTTACGATAGGTATTCACCAACGTACCAGGAGTTACATATTCAGTTTCCCGCCGAATGTTTTCTTGATCCCTTGGCTTGTTACGAAACACTTCCCTTTTCAGCATGCCCCATAGGGGAAAAGAAAGGGGGTGACGTCAGGTGACCTTGGCGGCTAAAGGCCCTTAGAAATGACACGATCTCCAAAGAATGAAGCAATTTCAGCCATGCTGACATTTGAGGTGTGGCATGTAGCTTCTCCCCCCCCCCCTGCTGAATGTGGCCAAGACGTAGTTCCTCGGTGTGCAACTGGTTCACAATACGTCCATGTCAACTTTATTAAATTATGTTTATTGGCTTAAAAGTCAACAGCGGGTGGAGTTCCCGGTATATAGACACACGTGCGCACGTACACAAACTCTTGCAACATTTAATATGAGCTCATTATGTTTTTCACACACTAAGGTGTGTCAGTGTCAAATTCCATTAATTACTTTCATTGGTTTTTATTATTACGCGAAAAGTTTACAGATAATGTAAATAAATGTAAAGCGATTGTAAAAAAGGTTGCTCTTTGTCCTTTTGCCTGTGTGCGATAAAAAATATTTAGATAACTTCACCAGGACAAAAATAAACTACAGTCACATTACGGCTAAAAGGTCTTGGTTAGGATAAAGAGCAAACGAAAACTAACAATTCACAACAAAAACTAGTTACCAGTGTAAAAATGGTGAAGAAATTCGATCACGTTAATTCCAGCCAGGCCTATCATTCTTCTGCTTCATTCGTTTTGTTTTGTTTTTGGAATTGGTTATTTTTTCTAAGGTGGTGGGCGTTGTAGTGTATTTTGAGCCGGATGATCCAGTGCATTCGACAAGCACGAATTTTGTATCGGGTTTCTTCGTAAAATGATGCGACCTTTGCTGCTTTGTGGTTCAGAAACCGGGAAACGCAGCTTGCAAGCCGTCTAACAAACCTCTTCGTCACGTGGCCTGCCGTGGCCAAGAAAAGCAAGGCAGGTGCACAGTAATGTCAGTCATGTTGACCCTATTCTTTTAACCCTGTGTGGTAACGAACCATAATGTCTAAACATTACCAAAGAGTACCACCTGGAGGTCATCCACCGCCTTCATGACGTGGTTGGACGCAAACGACCAGACGTGTGAATAACGGGGACGTATCAGATCCATCAGGACAACACACCCGCCCAATCTTCGCATCTAATTCAGACTTTCTTGGTCAAACACAACATTCTAGTTCGCCAGGATCTTTATTTGTCGGCATGGCTCCTTGCGATTGTTGCTTGTTCTCCGAGCTGAAAATTCCCTTGAAATGGACCCAATCTAAGTCACTAGAAGACATTATGTGAAATGCGACGACCCAGCTGTACTCTGTTCCCCAAAAGACTTTCCTGAAATGCTACCAACAATGGCATGTTAGCCTGGGGAAGTGAGTTTAGTCCAAAGGAGAGTATTATGAAGGAGACCAGGATTAAAAACCTCCAGGTGAGTAATTGTATTCTTCCGGAACAAAGGTCAGATACCTTCTGAATACACCTCGTGTATATAATAGTAACAGTTCGCGCAGCCGAGCAGCGTACGTTTGCTGGTCCTCGTATGTTGGGCAATTTTGCAGCAGATGTTCAGCGTTCATTTTCCCTGTACCACATGTGCATTCATCAGTGCCACCTATCTTCAGTTTATTGAATAGATGGTACCTCAGTATGTTGTGGCCTGTGCAGAGTCTGAAGACCACGACCTGCTCTCTTCTGTTCAACTGGTAATAGGTATAATTTTTGTGTGTAGCCAGTATGCTCTGTTTCCCATTTGGCCATGTATCTGTCCCTAATAAACCTTTTGTACTCTTCGTAGTTCACACTAGAATCTGGTTGTGGTAATCTTGCACCTTCTTTTGCCAGTCTGTCTGCCTCCTCGATGCCTTGAATGTTACAGCGGGATGGAACCCACTGTACCACTACTCTTTTTGGTGCGGACTGCGGGCATAGTTGACAGAGTACTGTTCTTAAATCATTAAGTTCATACATTAATATACAATGAATCATATACGATCACGCAATCTGTCATGGAAGCATCAAGGATACTTTAATTATGTCTAAGCCTATAATAATGAGGTCTAAGACTATACTAATGAGGTCTAAGACTATACTAATGAGGTTTATGACTATACTAATGAAGTCTCACTACACTAATGAGGTCTAAGAGTATACTAATGAGATCTGAGACTATATGAAACATTCTGAGTATAACACTGTCTATTGTGAATTACTTTATTTTTTAAATATATTTTAATCTGTATCTCGTATAATTACGTTAGATTATATCAATGGGATAAATATAGGCCCTAATTTTTATATTGTGAGGCAAACAATATGAAAAATGTAAAGGTATATATTCATGAAGACTCAATTGGCACCCTGTATGAGAAGAAGAGGTCCGCTGGCATCTTTTAAGCGTGGGTAAATGTCAACATTGATAACCTCTCTGCGCAATCGAAGTTGCAACAGAGGTGACGTCTTGGTGGCGCTAGATCTGCAGTGTCCGCTCAGACGTTCATCAATGAAATAGGGAGATGGCCGGAGTTATTGTTGTTAGTTTGTTGTTGTTATCTCATAGGTGCTGAGCAAGCCTGCTCTTGGCAGCCCACTGTCATTCTTATATAGATAAAGGTCTTCTTCAGTTGTTTCACTGCTCGGCAGTGCTTGTAAGAATCTTGTACTCGTGTCCACAAGCGCCTTGCACTCAATGAGTAGGTGTCGAACTGTTTTATCAGGATGAGAGCAGTGTCTGCACACGGGCAGATGTTGGGATTGATGTGGTTAAAGTGGCTATTGACTTTGATGTGTCCTGTTCGGAACTAAAAGATGACACTTTGATCTTTTCTACGATGAGCGTTTAAGTCTAACCGGGACTGATTATTTGTAATAATAAAAAATGTTGAAGTACCGGTAGTCAAAATGTCATTTATTTTTCTATATAATCTCCTGCAACGTTTATGCACTTATCGCAGCGTTTAAGTAATGCTTGAAAAGCTTCAGCAAAGAATGATTTGTCAGTATGTCTCAACAAATCCAGAACAGCCTGTTTCACTTCGTCATCACTGCTGAAATGCTGACCTCTCGGGAATTTGTTCAGTGGCCTAAACAGGTAGAAATCATTTGTAGCGAGGTCTGGGCTGTAAGGTTGTTGCAGACGGCACATAGTACTGTGAGCCGTATGACGTTGAGTGTGATCTTGCATGAGCAGGGCGCCCTTTGGGATCAAAACCAACGTGCACTAACCTTCCAAGAATGCAAATATTCATGAATAATAATGTTCACCGTACCCAGAGAAATACTTGCCTGTTGTGCAATTTCACGACAGATTATGCGTCGATTTTACAGGATAAGGCGTTCCACAATCTGGATATTCACAGGAATGACTGGTTTGTTGAGATCCACTAGGGTCGGAATCATCACTCACGGATGTACGGCCTTCTCTGAAACGTTTATATCATTCAAATGTCTTACTGCGACTGAGTGTCTCATCACCGTTTTGTGATTGCAGTCTTCTGTAAATATCCGCAGATTTTAAGCCTTCTTTCACAACAATGTTCATAACAACACGCTGTTCCATGCATGCACTGACAGTTTTGTCTGCTATTTTTATCAGTCACGTGACTGGTCCATATCAGGTGAGCCACCTAGCAGTAATAGGATACAAGTGCCCCTAACTAATGATAGTAGTTCTAGCACGCTATTATCCATTCAGGTAGAACGATCAAAATGTCCCTCTTTGATTTGAACGTACCTTATATATAGTCGAGATGGCCTGAAGAAAATCTTTTATCCAGCATGGTATTTCATGGACAAAGACCACATTGAGTTTAAAAAGCATTTGCTAGCTTGCCATGAGGAACTTCATTTTACTGATTGAATGCCGAGATTGCAGGTTACAGACAGGAAATGATGTGTTAAGGAGACCACACTGAAACATGAGCGCTATTTCTTCCATTTCACCCCCAGCGATAGTCAAACTATGAAACAACCTTGACATTTCTGACTGTCCAGATGCACTACCAAGTCGGGCGGTGAGAGGGGCGTAGGAAGAGAGAGTATGGGTCTACAATGGCTATTTAACATTCGTATTGTGTTTCTCTTTCTACGTGGCAGAACATGGTTATGTTATCCTATAGACCCAATGATTCTCAACCTCTTCGGATTCAGGACACATGCAGTTGAAGCAACTTTCTCCTCGGCATTCTGGACTTAAATTTTACGACTGTAACATAATAGCATTTCTACATTGATTAATACTACATGCTCTTTGATAAAAGGGTGGTACCCAGATTGAAAAGAATTGTAAACTATCCAGCTTGTCCAAAATGGTGACACATTTTTAAGACAGACCAAAAGAACTGTATCGTGTATTAACAAGTACTATTTCACCATCACTGCAGTTACCCATTTACAATCTATCTTTAAAATGGCCGGCTGCTGTTATAGCAAGCCCAGCTCTTCCCAAGGAGCCAATCTGACTATTCTCTTCTTCACAGCATGTTTTCATCTGGCATCTCTTTACGTGACTGATCATGCTTATTTCAGACAGGCACACTTTACCGTAGTTAGTGCAGTCTTAGATATGCAGTTATATTTACTTTTGCGCTTTTTTTCGCTTGCTCTCTAACATGTTTTAGCGTCTCCTCGGAAGTCTCTACACCTCTATATAACGTTATTTTCCATGCAACTCTTATCTTCAGCCCTCTCCTCCCACTTGTGAAAGTGTATGGAGACGTCGTTCATTGATGTCTGACATACATCTTTGTATCTTAACATTGTTCTACCTACAGGTCTCCTCCCCTCCCTAAGTTCACTGAGAAACACCTGTTTGTGTATGCGGTTGTTTTCCATTCTTCTCACATGTCCCAGCCACCTCGGTCTTCTACTTCTGAGTGTCTCCATGATGGATTGCAGCTGGCTTGATGCAGTACTTCCGTGATGATCATTTTGTCTTGCCCTTTGATTTTCCTTATATTGCGTAGACACCGTAGATGACAATATAGTCCATCAATCGGAACCATACAGTAAGCCACTGAGCACTCAGGTCCCATATATATGAGCCTTCGTTTGCATCGTTAATACTGTTTCACACTTACTTATGTAATATGCCAAATGTAGCAGTTGCATTTCCTATCCGTGCACTGCTTTCTCTGTCCAGTGAGAAGGTGGCTGTGACATTTGACCCAAAATATCAGAATTATTGTGTTGGGTATTTAGGTCATCGTGTGACGTGATACTTGCTTGGGCGATACAACGACGACACTTTCTGGTGGAAACCTTGGCAGGGTGTAAGGCTACATGAATTGCAAACTACTTTCGGCAGCTGCTGCTGCTGAGCTGGTGCAAAAATGTCGTGCTTTGTATGCCTTTGGATTACACTAGTGAGGCCCAGAATGGAATCCTGTAGTCTTGGCAGCCCATTGTCTCAGTATGCAGCGCCCACTCCAGCCTCACTCTTGAGTAAGGAAACAACGGATTATAAGTCACACCTGATTAGCGCAGGGAAAGGACGCAAGGGCCATCTTCGACGGTGGAAAGGATCACTGCGTTCCATAGGTCGACTACCCCCGCCATAGCTGGGCATCCCCCAGTCAGTAATGTGTCGACTCGCCAACATCTGCCTGTTCCAGAGCGTGCATAGAGCTAAGTTCATGTATGACAAATGTTTGTTAAAATTGCACCAGACAAAACCAAAGACGAAAAGAAAACTGCAGCTCTTCGATTTGCAAGCAGGAACGTGCCTACAGCTATCTCTAATGATCTCAATGAGGTCCAGAATGCCAGGAAGACAGTCACCATTGATAGGGAACTCTCTCGATTGAATGTGGACATAGCTTCTTATTCTTCGTTCTTAATCTCCCGCTACCAAGCCCGGATAAGAGCTTTGCAAGTAGCAAAATGTAGTCCGGAGAACGGAATTCGTTGTGTAGTAGTTTACAGCCTTGCTGTGATATTTGCACCTTTCGGTCCGACAGCAGACATTTTTGAGTGCCGGGTTGCTTTCCCTCTTTGATCCCTTCTCCTTAGTCAGTCAGCCCGGTTGCAGTCTGCTATTTAGGATCACCTCGTGGAGGCGTAGAAGGGTCTTTACAGCTCCGGTACGCTGGCCCTGACGCTAGCGGTTAGCTATGAGTGGCTAACCGCTGCAGCTCGTGCGCTGCTTAGCATCTTGATCCCAGCGTTGCACTAAAGACATGGTATGGTCTCGGTCGATCCTCCATTGGACGGCTCTGAGAGATTTCACCTCGTCACCGCTACAGATCCTGTTAATATCTATAGCGCCTTTGCTCCAACCCTAACATCTCCGGAGGTAGCAAAGGATCAATGATATGGAAAGCTGGGTGAAATGACCAAGAACAGTACCTAGGGAATAAGCACTCTTTCTTCTTGGTTAATTTAATCCTAAAGTAAGTGGGGACCACGTAGCGTGACCCACCTGATCTGGACATCAAGGTATTGGCAAAGGTTGCTGGAGGTGCACACTTAACAAGACCTATGTATTAAAAATACATTTTTCAAGTGCGAGTTGCAAATAAAGTGTCATGGAAACACTCTAGGTCCCATCGATGACATCAGATCGATTTGTCACCAGACGCTCAGTTCTAAACAGTGTGTTCTCCACTAGAAGTAGCCACAGCGCGGACTGTGATTCCAACCATGCAATTGTGTGCAGCAGGTTACGCTACCAGCTTCACACAATATGCCGCTCCAAACAAAGGAGGGATCCCGCATAAACACTGCACAGATGGTGTTCCCTTCCAAGGCCGAGAGGTTTGTATCTGACCTGAATCAAGCCCTTCAAAATGAATTCGAGTGGGACATCACAGCTAAGTGGAACATTATGAAAGGTGGTCATTTATAATACAGCATTAGCTACGTTTGGAATGAAGGAATGGACCAATCAGGATTGGTCCAATACACATCTCGCAAGGAATAAATCAGTAATTGAGGTCAAACAAGAAGTCTTCAACACATAAAAAATACTCAAATGAAAGGACGCTTGCTCCCCTCAGGAGGGCCAGAAGCAATAATCAACGTACCATTAGACAACACCTGAACGCGTTCTGGCTGATACTGTGAAAATAAATTCAGCTGAACGCAGAGACAGGAAATATCCAGTGCATGTATCGAGTCTTAAAGATGATCCTAGGCGCTACAGCGAGAGGTGCGGCCTGAAATCTCTGACAGGTGTGAGAATCATGGACCGTTACCAAACAATAGCCAGATGTATGGAGCACTACTTGGAGCTCTGTTCACGGAAAACGGTGGTCACTGGCGACGCCTTGTGGGAGTTACATGCCCTGCCCATTATAGAGGAACTTGACAGACCGCAAATTCTTAATGAACTTGACAAGGCTATCGACTACCTACAAACGCCAAAGCATCAGGTGACATATCTCTGCTTCGAGGAAGGTTTAGTTCCCCTAACATATGCGTGACGTTATCTTTGAGATGATTTACAAAAGAAAAAGGTGACCACGAGAACTGCAATAATTATAGCGGGATCTCGCTCCTTAGCGTTATAAAGCCATCGTTTGCGTCCACACGTTACTCAACAGACTGATGCTGCTGGTGGATATGGTGAACGCAGAATCCTAGTGAGGCTTTACAGTAGGCAGATCGACAACACACATGATTCTTTCTCTTCGCAATATCCAAGAAAAGTGCAGAGAACAGGACAGATATATGATGGTTATAGACCTCACCAAGGCTTTGACTTGGTTAGTAGAACAGGCCTATTAGAAATTCTCGTGGTGCTCGGCTTCCCCCCCCCTTCCCCCCCTTCCCCGGACTCCAAACGGCGCAAAATGACCGTTTTCTTTTCACACTGATATGAAGGGCTCAGTCCTATACGATAATTCATCTTCAAAATCTGTTCCCATCATCAGTGAAGTGAAGCAAAGATATGTGCTAGCGCCAACCCTTTTTCTGATCTTCTTCTCAATGCTACTATCATACGCTTATGGAACGTCTGTGGGCCGTATTTATCTGCACACCACGTCAGATGGGCAACTGTTTAACCTATTCCGACTGCATGCGACGACCAAGGTGAGGACGGTGCTCATTAGGGAAATGCTATTTGCAGATGATACGGTTTTAGTGACCAATAGTGAAGAGGCCCTACAGAGACTGGGAGACAGTTTCGCCGAGGCTCGCAGACATTGTGAGCTCACCATAAGAATGGAAAAGACATGTCTGTGCAGATGGTATTAACACACACCACCCCCCCCCCACCACACCACCCCCACCACACCCCACCCCCCATCCCGTTTCATAAATATTGATTTCGTCACTCTGAAGGTCGTCAACAGCTTTACATATTTGGGGGTCTGCCTTCAGCAACACTCTCTCGCTCAAGGAGATAGACAGTAGACGTGGCAGGGCGAGCCCCGTCATGACTCGCTTGATGGTAAGAGTCTGGAAGAACAATGCGTTGTCTCTACACCAAGGTCCAGGTTTATTAAATCTGTGTTCTCAGCACTCTTAAGACTTAGAGCACTTACACTAAGCAGGAGCGACGGGTCAACAACTGTCACATTAGGTGCCTATGGCGTTTATTGAGGATTGGGTGGCAAGAGAGTGTCGCGTGTGATTTTACAGCGAGCAAAGACCCCCAGCATGTACTCACTGTGAGCCAACGACGTGTTCGATGCTTGAGGCATCGTTGCCACATGGAGGATGATAGGCTAGCAAAGGATATTCTGTTTGGACAGCTGGCCATTGGACCTAGAAAAATCGGTTGTCCTCCACTGCGATTCTAGGACCTATGCAAGAGGAACGTTAAGTCATGCAACATCCTAATCGAAAACTGAGAAACGATTGCTCAGGATCGAGCTGTTTGGAGACAATCAGTTGGAAGGGGAATAGCAACTGCCGACGCTCGAAGAGGTCGTCTGGCTGCAGAGACAATAGAAAGACTGAAGAGATCTGGGACACCACGGCAAACCAGCTATCTCAGCATGGTTGTACGATCTGTGGCAGGGACTGTTACTCGCGGATCGGCTTTTACAGTCATCGCAGACAGTGTTGAAATACAGGAGACAGAGCTGGACAAAACTAATAGGGCACCACGCGCAAGGTCTGCAGAGACTGATACTTCTATGATTATGGATGATGATGTTTTGTTGGTATTTCCTTGACTTAGAACTACAGTCCTCGTAGCACTAATAATCAGAGGGAACAAATAACAAGTCTTGGTGATATTGTTAATTAGGGACTGCAAGATAAACTCACTATACGCAACAGGAGCAGAACCAACGGAGAAGAGAAGATATCTGAGAAGAATTTCTTGTTGTTTTTGTTTTGGATCTCAAACGAGCTACGTTGAAAAGTAAGCCATCAGGTCATGTGCGAATTGAGATATCAGTATCATAGATAAAGTAATTAAATAACAAAGGCTCAGATGCAGTTACCATTGTGTATTGATTCATTGTGAACGTCATTCCTCTTTAATCACTACTCAAGCCAGAAACTGGTCTTGTCTTAACTTGGATGTAATCTACCTGTTTTGAAAAGCTCAAAAATATTTCGCTGCATTCTTCAGAAATGTATGACACGCCAATTGGCATTAGACCGCTTCGGGCATTTTATAAAGTTTTCTCTGTTGTTTTGGGGGTTTTTTTTTCCTCGTCAATTACATTTCTGACATCTGAAATGGTTTGTTAATTTCCTTCTTCTATTTTTACAAATTGAAATGATCTTATGTTTTTTTCAATTATTGAATACTAGCTATAGTACCCGGCTTCGCTCAGGAAATAACATAACTCTCAGATCGGATTGAATTCAGGGATATTTTGTAATGAAAGAATGTTCCCCTTTGTCTGTTCCTTTCAAAACTGTGGCTTCATTTACGTTAACTACTTACCTCCTTTAATCATTCGATCTCTCATCATCTACAGCATATACCCTGAAGGTAGGCGCTGACGATCATGGATACCCTCCTCCTCTTATCACGTGTTATCGTCTCCAATACCATTCTTTCACGTCAGGACAGCTACGCCAACCCGCCACTTAACGTCATTATTAGGACGCACAAAAGTAATCCTACTCATTGTGGGCATCCAACAACAATACCATTCTTTCAAGCTGGCCAATAATTTTTATCTTTGCCTGTCTCTGTCCCGCTTTCCTGAGACTCATCCCGTTATCACCCTGTGTTCCAAGGCACCTCTTCTCATGACATACACGAAAAAGGATAACTGCCTTGCCCTGATTATTGTTAACTTTACTCGACTTCTTTACACTGGTTTATAAGATTCTCCAGTCTGTATACAGCCAGTTTCGTGGTGGCTATCAAAGGTCTCATTAATCAGAGAGGACATCGTGTCTGACTCTCAATTCATGATTCGGAAGGTATAGAAGAGATGGCAACTGCGTGAGTTGAAAGCGGAAGTGCGTGTGTTTGGATCTACTGGTCATGGATTGAGGCAGTGAAAGAGATGGCATCTTGACTTAGTGAGGTAGCTGATCTACTGCTTAGGGCCCCCCGACCGAGAACAAAGTCTTCTACAAATGGTTTCATACCTCATCGCCGTATGGAGTGAATATCGAGCAGCTTCCCGCCCGCTTTGATCGGCGGACGGCAGAGACCTCATTCTGCGGCTCGACCGGGCGGGGCTAGAGCGGGAGCCCCAGGTCCCCACCATGTCGAAGCCTCCCCTTGCAATCGTCCTGAGCTTTTGCGCGGGATTTTGGCTTAGAGGCGTTCGGCCGTAATCCCTCACCTTGTAGCCTCGCGCCGTTGGCTTATCAGCCTAGTACGGTTCACAGCTATCAAAAGGCGAAAGATGGCTTGGTATGTGGCACGTCACGAGATCCAGTGGAATTACAAATTTTATACTGCATGGTTCCGTACCAGGAAAGAGAAGGCGGGGACGTGCAATGAAGAGATGGGCAGATAATATCACTGAGTGGTCAAACCTTTGTCCCGGTGAGGCACGACTGGCGGCAGCGAACAGCGAGAGATGGCGTGGTGGGGTTGTGAGAGTGTCTTCAAGTGTGCCCCAACGACCTGATGGGTTACGAGATGAACTGAACTGAACTACCAACTCGCACAAGAGGTGGAACCGGCACAAAGGTTAATGCCCTTGTAGATGCACAGGTAGACTAAGTCTAAGACGTTAATTGTTAATAGTTTTAGTATCCTATGCAAGCGAAGAATGTTAAACTATGTAACAATACAAAAACTGGTTTCTTCTTCTTCTTCTTCTTCTTCGTACGCTGTCAGACGTCAACCTCAAAAACTAGTTTAAATATGATCAGTTTTCGATTTCACAAACGCAGTTCAACGGGAAATTCTTTACTAGAGAGATAAACTCCTGAAACGATATTGTGACCGACGTACAAACGGAATTGCAATTATGGTATTTGATAGGTAGCACGTACTGAAATCTGTTAATGACAGCCTATTGAATGCGGACAACAATCCTTGAATTATCAATAGAGACATGAGTCTAGCAAGAAGGACGGATGAGAAGGCCGAACAGAAGTCTGTATAACCAGTGAGTTATAGAAACAACTAGTATCCCATCTCCTTAGAGAAACTATGTACCTACGGTTATGTTTCGTATATAGCGTTGTTGAATCTATAGAAATGACAAAAATCGTTGATGATTTTCTGTTCTGTTTTTAAGATTGTTAGCGAGTCTAGCTGCGCCCTGGACGAGTTGACAGTAGTCAGCGACTCATAGCTGACTGTCTCAATCGGCAAACCAGAGATATCCAAAACCCTATATCGCATTCAAGTGATGTCCCTTAAAACAAGTTGCAAATGGGCCAACTGAGAGATTAGGCGATCGAAGAGGGGAGGCAACCCCTAAATATGTACTGTGTTGAAACAGGTCGCATCGGGCAAAGATAAATAAATATCGCAATTTTGCTGTAAACTACAGCACAATTTAGCAAAACTTCCTCTTCTTGGTGAATGACGAAGATGAAGATTTGTGGCAGGGACATAATAGCAGAGACAAATTCAAATAAATCAATTATTAGCTACCTCAAGGGATATGTGGTCACTGATTGATCTATATAAAGATAGTTACATAACTCGATGTTACGTGATCGAAAACACGCGTCAATATAATTAATCTCAGGTGCATAGAGGTAGACAGTGCTCTACGATAACGACAATAACATCATTTGGTTTTCGTTTGATATTCAACAATAGCATAACTGTCTAGTTAAACTATGTGCAAGTTTATTGAGACAATACCTAATTAGATAGATCCCATCTAAGTCAGTGGTTTCTCTATCCAATTTCAGATCGTGTAAGCCCTAAGAACAATGATAATTTACCTCAAGATATATTTCCTCCAATTCCCTTCTACGCTTCCAGCCGGATGAATTTAAATTTAAAAATCCACGCATACAAATAACACTCCACAACACACAAACTGTCTTTGAAATTATATAAAAGTCCAAATTGACTACTTTATTGGTAACGAAGAACGTATCTCTATAGTCATTAGAGGTACGATATCAATATAATCATCATCATCAGGTGTCTTGTCGGTTGGCCTTGACGATTATGGAACTCCATAGATTTCTATCACGTGTATCGTTTACCAAATCTGTACATTGCCGCCCATGCCATTCTCTCAAGCTGTCCAGCATCTTCTCTCTAAGCCTTACTCTGTCTCTCAGGCTGTCCAGCATATTCTCTCTAAGCCTTACTCTGTCTCGCTTTCCTGATATCTTTCACGTTGTCACGACGTGTTCCAAGTCGCCTCTTCTCATAACATGCCCAAAAATAATGACTGCCTTTTTCTGATTCTTTTAATATATATATATATACACACACACAAGTTGCTTCTTTTAAGTCTTTACCCTGACCATGAAGGAATAGGAGGAGAAAGTTGAAATTTGGCATAGTCCTTATTCGTTCTCAATGTAGCCACCACCTGAATTTATACATCTCTGCGTGACCAATTTTTCGAACTAAACCAGTTATCACAAGCCAGTTTCACATCTTCGTCACTGTCAAAATGATTTACTTTCAGCTGGTTTTTTTTTAAGTTTTGGGAAAAGAAAAAAGTCTGATGGAGCTAAATTCGGAGAATATGGTGGATGTGGAAGAATTTCAATATTCAAATTTAAATCGTTGACTGTTTGCAGCACAAGCCTTGATTTATGGGAGGCGACGTTGTCTTGGGGCAAGGCAGGATTTGAGTGTGCGCTATCCCTCGTTTTCTGGTGACAGTCTTTCTTAGTTTGGTAAAGAGTTCTGCATAATATTGCCCATTAACAGTGTTATCATGAGGCAGGTAATCTTTCAATGTAATACCTTTGACGCCCTAAAAAACAGTCAGCATCACTTTTCTTGCAGATTTCTGTGCTCTTGGCTTGACATGTGTTGGTCAGCCCGGGGTTTTCCACTGCATGCTGGAAATTTTGAATTTTGGGTCATAATAGTGAACCCAAGTCTCATCTACTGTCGCCGTGATGGTCAACATGTTTTTCGACCGACACATTTTTAACAACTTGCCACAGCAATCAACCCTCGTTTGTATCTGGTCACGTGTCAGCAGACGCGGGACCCAGCGGCACACACTTTTCTCATGTTCAGTCTGTTGTGTAAAATTCGAAAAAATGTACTTTAATTCAGTTTTACTTACCTAGGTATCTCTGCAATTGTCATTTTCCTATCCTGGTCAATGATTTTCTTCACTCTTGCAGAATTTTCACCGCTGCACTATGTGGATGGTCTTCCTGATCTTGGAAGATCAGAAACATGGGAACGAGCAAACTTAAACTGCCTACACCAGTTTTTTACAGAAGCATACGAAGAGCAGAATTCCTCAAATACTGGTTCCATCTCCCTGTGTATTTCTGTAGGTATTTTTCCCTGCAATATCAAGAATTTGATCACAGTTCTGGCCTCTGATTTCTATATTGTTCTGACAAACCGTTAGAGCAGCAGATCCGGTCAATAAGGTGCGTTGCCCCATGTACCATACCGGGTAAACTCGTCAAGGAGGGAAATTAATACTTCTCAAGTCCAGTACAAATCTAATGAGCTACATATGTGCCACATTTCAACTCTCTCCTTCTACTACGTCATAGTCAGGGTAAAGACTTATGACAAGCCCTTAATATATATATATATGAGGAAGTAGTTACAGTTAAACGATCGTGGAGAATGCACTATTATATGTATAACTATGCAAGTCTAATGAAGATAAAAATCTGGACAGAGTAAACTACTGAAGATCACGACAGACTTGTCAGGGAAAACTACTGAAGAACACTACAGAGGTCAGAGAAAACTACTGAAGAACACGACAGAATTGTCAGAGCAAACTACTGAAGAACACGACATAAGACTTCCCATGGAGCACACCCATAAACTTGGAAAGAAGTTTTTTGTTCGACAGAGCTTCGCCGACGACCGAAGTTAGTAGACCGCCAGAGAGCAACCATCGACGACGACCGAAGTTAGTAGACCGCCAGAGACCAACCATCGCCGACGACCGAAGTTAGTAGACCGCCAGAGATCAACCATTGCCGACGACCGAAGTTAGTAGACCGCCAGAGATCAACCATTGCCAACTGCCGAAGTACATGACGTTACCACGAAATACATAGTTTAAAACTAAGTGAAAATTTGAAGATAATAACAGAAGTATAGGATAGGCGTCAGAACCTGGTTATAGATACAGGGTTTCTAACCAGCTCATGATGACAACTTCTAAGTTAGAAAGATTTAGTCAAGTTAGTTTAGTTTTGATAAGGTTGTCAAATGACTAAATTTGTAATAAATTAATTAGCTTGTATTTTATTATTCAGATAAGTGTTTGTGTTTTCTATGTTGATGTTATGCGATAGGTCACTACGTCACAGAGAAAGTGTGAATTGAAGAAAGATAGAAAGAAGGAATGATAGCGCTGCTACACTACTGAAGAAAAAAAGAGTCTGGTCAACGTAATCTAATGAAGAACACAATAGACCAGTTGCGATGTATATCAGTACATGAAGTAGGTAGGGAGATAGCAAAAACATCCAGGAAGAATCAAGATGTCTTATCGAGAAATACCAAAACCAGCTCGACTTGTATGTGTTATTCAGTGTATTAAGATGTCATCGATTTCAAACAGAGTGTTACCGATGATCTTACGCTGCACATTCTGCGTGTGGGCATATGGTGTTGGTTGAGTAACACATGTCAGAATTCCAACATATGTTTGGTTCACCTCATTACCTCCTCTCTACAATCCGCTTTGATCATTATCGTACTCAATTTACGCAACTGAACCAAATAATACTTGTTTTTATGTATATGAATATATCTATTTAGTCGCAATAATAAGGCCCTGTAACAGATTACTACTCAGAATACAGACTGCAATATACATCAAAAGATCAAATTATAAAAATAGAAATACACCAAGTTTTGCAATAGTTTGGAATTTTAAATTTACTGTATCGTCTGACGTTATACCGTAGCGAGATAATGTTACAATGGACAAGACTTGTCAATGTCATTTGAGTTTATAATAACATTTTGTAGAACAAATCAGTAGATTTTTTATACCCCCATTCCAAATTTTGTTACGAAAATCAGTGACCATCAAGGCAGCAGCAAACTCACTCAACTGCACCCACTCCTAGGCCAACCTTAGCAAAGGTCAAAGTAAAGGTGAAGGTGAAGATAAAGGTGAAGGTAAAGGTAAAGTTCAGTCCCATGGTAACATCTGCCGTCGGGGATGAAGATAACTCTTCATGTACTAAGCCGCAGCCTAGGTGAGGTGGGTTGCCAGTTCCTTTCCTTGCTGTTTATACCTTTTCCTACTCGTACGTTAGGTACCCATTTACAACAGGGTGGACTGGAGGATTGATCGTATCTGGAATGAACCTCAGCCGGATATTTATATGTCCGTCCGTGATTTCATAATGCCAGTCTTAGCAAGCCAGCTTACTGTCGACTAGGCTACACTCTCCCCCTTAGTACAGTGCCCGAACTCTGGTTAATGATTTCCATTTATACTTTTATAGTTGTCCTTGTTCAGCTTCACTTTCGCTTTCGTTTTAGAATCTATAGTATGGCGATTATGATAATAATGTCCGTTTCTCGTCTTAGAAGATGTTCAACCTAATTCCAGAGACGACGGGTTATGGTAGTGTGCGTATCTTGTTGATCGCTCCAGACAAGTAGTTCATATATGGTGAAATATTTCGGTCAGAAAATTATGTGAATGTTTCTCAGACAGGTTGTGTGGATATGTAAGTAGTATGTCCTTTGAAGAACGTGGTTTCTTACAAACGCCAACCTATTTGTCTGTTATAAGTTTCTTGGCAGGCTCGGTAGTTTGTCATTACTTCCCGTACGTGGAGGAACGGTCATACCGACAAAAAAACACAGTTTCTGCCAAACGAAAAGGTGGGATTCGAACCCGGAAAGATGACAATTTGGTTATTTCTAGTTCTGTTATTCTCGCTGACAGAGAAGGGTGGCGTGGGGTTGTGAGGATGTCTTCGTGTGTGCCCCAACAACATGGCCGGTTACGGGATGACCTGACGTGACCTGATCTATTCTCTAACACTTCCCAGCATACAAAAGCCCAGACAGTACACAACTCTTGTATTCTTATTTATATTCTTAGCTTGCAGTTGTTTGTGCTGTACTGCAAAGACTTCCAGACATTTTAAGCTGATTAAAAACTGTTCTGCCGTTGTTCATTTGACTGTTGATGTCTTTGGATGTTCCGCTGTCTGGCGTAGCTGTGATTTCTATGTATGAAAATGAGTTCGTCCCGGTTAATTCTTTATTTCCCACTTTATTTTATGCGAGATTTAATAGATTTAATGTCATGGGTTCTGTTTTATTGATATTACTGTTCGGCCTTGTTTGTTGACTATATGCAATCCGTTTTTCTGTCTTCCCTTGAACGCGTTAGTGTGAGTGCACTGTAACCGTATAAATTATTTTTTTTAAACTATTTCTTGATTTATAAATAAACTTTTCTTCTTTACCGAAATACAAGCTGTTTCGTTCTGCAAAGCACAAAATCTTGTGCATATGTCTAATCAATATAATATCTAATCCATATAATATCTAATCCATATAATACTTGCATAATAGCAGTGTCGTGCTATAGATTTCTTTTTATATTGCGGATAGACATTCACTACAAGCAGCGAATGAGAATAGACGAATATCGAAGATCAGAGGATGGGGAATTACTCGCGTAAAGATAATACAAAGGTAGACAATTAGTTTGACAGTTGGAAAACGTTCAATCCACTCTGGAATTTTACGGTTCGGATAAACCGGTTTACAGTCTACCGGTTAACTCTTTTCAATGTATCGTTTGTGATAGCAGATTCTGTGCATAGCAGTACAGCCATGAGGGCATCTGACCGACAGATGTTAGAAGTGGTCTTCCCATATGACACATGTCTGGGATTCTGAATCTCAAGAAAGGAAAGGGGCCCCATTTGGGTTATGACTTTCAAATGCGATCCCCTGCCTGGGGTTATTTTATGTCCTGTCTTATTTGGGATTGAACATACAACCTTTTAGTTGTCAGACTTGTGTCTTATCCATTCAGCCAGTTTAAGACAATGATGCAACAAAATATTCATGGATATGTCATGTAAACTTCTGTATTATTCAACGTGTACAGCTTTATGCCAGCGAGAAACCCAAGTGCATCAGTTCCTAGTCAGTACCAGATGTTGTCTTGATTATGTAGCCATTTCTCAGAAGACAATTAGTTTTTTCAATGTCCTAATGTAAGCTTGCAAATTGATTGTCTCTCCTCTTTGCATCACATCCACAAGAATCACACCGTCAATGTCCAAAAAGCTAGTGATCGTGACCTTTCCAGCTGAAGGAGTTGTCTTGAACTTTTTCTTCCTGGTCGTTGTGGGTAATGCCACCCCATGGACTGTCTTTCTGTCGGAGGTTCAAAATGATGTGCCCAGGTTTCGTCACCTGCAACGATAGAATGATGTGCCCAGGTTTCGTCACCTGCAACGATAGAAGGATGTGCCCAGGTTTCGTCACCTGCAACGATAGAATGATGTGCCCAGGTTTCGTCACCTGCAACGATAGAATGATGTGCCCAGGTTTCGTCACCTGCAACGATAGAATGATGTGCCCAGGTTTCGTCACCTGCAACGATAGAATGATGTGCCCAGGTTTCGTCACCTGCAACGATATTAGCCAAACAGTTATCTCTATCAGCATTGAAACGCTCCAACAATTCAGAAGAAATTGCTTTCCTTTGCAATCGGGGGTCAATTGTGAGACCTCGAGGAACCCATCTTGCGCAAACCATAGAAAATTCTAGAGTTTTTATAACTGTATTTGTACTACCAATGCTGATTAACAGCTATAAGGCCAGTTGTTGAACAGTGATTCACCTATCAGTACGAATAATGCAATCAGCGCATTGAAACATTCCTGCGTTGAGGGCTGTGACAGGACGTCCACCCCGACCAAGCAGCTACGCATCTACGCTTCCTGATTCTTTGATTCTGTGAACCCAGCGACTAACTAAACTCCTGTCGACTACAAAACTTCAGTACACATCACATAGACGCTAGTGAATGTTCACATTCGTTTCCTTCTCTGCAACAAGAAATTATATCACAATTCGCTGCTTATAACGCAAGTTGTTAACATGCTCTATTTCAACAGTTTAGTGCCGATTGTAGTGCAATAAGGTATACATATTAGATATCTGTAATATTTGACGTGTGCAATATTGTATGCTTCTATTTTTATTATTAGCCGAGAAACTAGTTGACACAGCAATAAATGAGGCGGGTCGGATAGTATCAGGGTGCCTAAAACCCACCCCCAGTGATAAAATATATCCCATAATTAGCATAGCCAAACCCCCCCCACCCCCCCCCCCCCCCCCCACCCCGCCGGGATCCGAAGAAGCGTCGCAGCAGAAATCGAACGAGAAAAACAGGAGCACGACCAAAGGCACCCAGTGTTTGGACATCAATCACAAAACACAAGACTCAAATTAAGACATAGCTTTCTAAAAACAACAAACCCCATACAGACAAACCCTGAAAGTCGCCGTATTGAGAGGTGGCATGAATTGGTGCAGGCCCCTGAGATGGAACTTCGGGAGGAACCTGCTCCTGGACATCATCTACCATACACAACGTGGAAGTCGCTGAACACTCCGAGCTGGGGCATCACGGTGCAAGAGGAATATGAAGCGATGGGGATACACAGAGGATGACACATGCTATTACGGCGCAATACAGGACCCAGACCACCTAATGACCTGTCCCAACCTCCAGGAAACATGCAATAGGTGCGACACGAGTAACTTTAACACGAGTAGCTTTAACACGAGTAACTTTAACACGAGTAACACGAGTAACTTTAACACGAGTAGAATTTACACGAGTAACTTAGCACGAGTAGTTTGAACAAAGACAACATAACAACAACAACAACAAACATTACTGATATTACTACACTACTGGAAGATGCATAAGTGCTGAGTATTTTCCATCACATTAAATAGCTAAAGACGAGACAGTGGTTGTTCCTTCATCTTGGCAGAGTTGCGTATACTTCTGATCCGTCTTCTCAGCCCTGCCCGTACAGAGTTTGATTCCAAACATTTGGAATCTGTAGGTTATTTATCATCAGGAATCTTATCATTTAACAGGCGGTTTTTAATTGTTTCCTTATATCAAAATGCAACGTTCACCTGCCCCGGGATGTCTTCTCCTTCACGGCCTTAAATTTGACGTAACCATAATAATAATCCCAACCACGGCTCTGCGTGCTGACGGTCCCAATGTATGATGCCAAACAATGATGTAGTTCTAACTTGAGAACCAAAGACTGATAGTTTGACAGACTAGCAAAATGTATTGATCAGTTTTCATCAAGCAACTTCAGAATTGAAGTCACTGTCTTAAATGTTACTCTCACGTTGGATTTAGTTGTCATACAAGTTATCCAGCTACTAGCAGCCACCGTAAATCGTTCTCATAACCAAATAAACTCCATCTTGATTCCCCCCCCCCCCCACTTCCCCAGAGAGAACGGATGCATTGGTATAGACGATGTCGTCATCATTTCGACTATTATCACCGACCAACTGTTTAGCTTCATCCATGCTGTCCGAAGATGTATGACTATGCGGCATTATATCGTATTATTGTCAATATGGCGACTGCTCGAAAGAAATCAGAAGACTAGCTATGGCAATGCAGAGACTGAACAGCCTGAAGAAATTAAGGCAGAGCACCAACAAAATGATGAAAGTAAGTCTTGAGAGCCTGTGTTTTGTCTGTGGCAGCTTATGGCTGTAAATCATGGATGACTACCAAAACTTCTAGACAAAGGATCAAATCCTTCGAGTCAAAATGATACAGAAAGATCCTCAAAATACCCTGGACAGTGATAAAAACAAATGTAGACATTCGCCAAGAGTTACGCATAGAGGAGAACTGGTTTATCAATTCCATTTTGCCTAGAAAATGCAAATACTTTGGTCACATCAAGAGACACAACGGTCTTGAGAGAACGGTGATGGAAGGTATGGTGCCAGGCAAAAGAGGAAGGGGTAGACCAAGAAGTGGCACCAAGATATCCAGGAATTCCTGGGTTTGACTGTGGCGGAGGCTGGGGTTTTGGCAAGAGAACTAGTTTCTTTCAGACAGACTGTGATGGGAGCGACGTTCTACAAAGGACTTGCTACATGATGATGATGGATCTAGTCGTTACCTTCAAGATTATTGATCTCATGCGGACTTTGTTGAGGCTAATCTGTAAGTCTCCATAACATTGCTTGTAAAGATTCTTGTATCATGCCCATGTAAGGTGTATGATATATAGAAGTAGTTACATCTGTGTAATCATGCAAAACATAGTGAGGAGAAAGTGTATACCATCCTCCAACCACACACACACACACACACACACACACACACACACACACACACATATATATATATATATATGCCTGCCTACCATTTTTGTGTGTCCCACATCCTAATAGACTGCTATGTTGGCCTTACGGAACACTGGTGTAGCAGATATTTGTAACAGCCGTAACTGATGTCATTAGTTTGATCTCCCACGACGATTGTATGTTTAGATGACTGGTTACAGGCGGAACACACGCACACACTCATATACATGCATACGTGAACACATTGGTGTGTATATGTGCGTATGTATGTATGTATGTGTAATGTATGTATGTTTTTTGTATGAATTGATATATATATATATGTATGTATGTGTGTGCGTGTATGTATATGTATATATATATATATATATATAAATAAGCAGGTATCTCTTTTACTGGCGAGAAGGTCGTGTGTCTCTAAGCAGACAACGTTTAGCACTCTGAAAGGTCCCGCTGTACTCTTTCTATCATTTTGTTTAGAGTGTTTCTTATTTATGCGTGTGCGTGCTCGTCCGTGCGTGCGCACTTGCATGTGTGGGTGTGTGTATGTTGGGTGGGTTATGTATGTGTCTGAGGTAGGCTTGTGTATTGAGCGTGTGTGTGTGTGTGGTGTTGAGTGTATGTGTGAGTGTGTATGTGTGCATATGTGTGTTTGTGTGTGTCGTGGGGTGGGGTGGGGTGTATGTGTCTGTCAGTGCGTGCGTGTTTGTATGTGTGTGTGTGTGTGTGTGTGAAGAGAGGGATAGAGAGAGAGAAAGAGAGAGATAACGTGTTATGTGACTTAGGGGTAGTGAGCTTGTTGTACAATCCCCCGCGTACAAGGCTCAAATAACATCGTACTGACTTTGACAGACAGGCATGTCGGTAAGTTTGTCATGGCTTGACCGCTTCATCCAGTCGACTGAGTTGTAAATGGGTACCTGGAACAGTTATGGGAAAAATACGCAGTTGCCAAGGGAGCTACAGAGGTCATGCACTTTTAAAATAATGAAAGGGACTGAGTACATTTGAGGGTGGCCATGTGCAATAGAGTCTGATCTGTGAGCAACATTCCAAATATATTCCAAATATACGTATATGAGAGAGAGACAGAGAGAGAGAGAGAGAGAGAGAGAGAGAGAGAGAAATTGCATGGAATTTACATACATTTGCACTTGTTATTTGTCTTTCTTTTCTTTGCACAAATTTTTTTATTGAAAATTTAGAATTTTCCAGGAACAAATATCAAAATGCCTGCCTACTATTTTTGTTTGTCCCACATCCTAATAGACTGTCATGTTGACCTCATGGAACACTGGTGTAGCAGATATTTGTAACAGCAGGAAATGATGTCATTAGTTTGATTTCCCACGACGATTGGATGCTTAGATGACTGGTTACAGGCGGAAATAATTATAGTCCCGACAATAGGCTATCCATAAAGGACACCCATATGAAAGAGGGTACAGGGACGGATCAATAAAAAAGGGGCCATATGTGGGCATGGGAAAAGGGGCTATTTAAGTTGATAGTGTACGCCCACAAAACGTCCTAAAATAACATAAAACTACAGTCTGGGGTTGGCAGTGGTGTGCTTTCGCCAGTAGAGTACAGAAAGGCGAACCTTTAAACAAACAATCAAATACATACGGTAATTCTCATTCACATACAATTCTCATCAAGAGCAACACAACTTTGTTTTCTTTGAAAGCTTCTTACTGCCCAGTTAAATCAAAATAAACCTTCTAATGATTCTCTTACAGTTCTTCCGATCTGTCTGAACTCAAAAAGATGTTAAAACGTCTAGGTTTCTCTTCTCCTGGTCAAACAACTTTAATAGTATATCAGCTCTATGGGAACAACCACAACTGTTATAATTTTATGTTTTTTAAAGTTTGTATTACAGCGTTCAAATGTTATCCAAAAATGGTTCATATGAATAAAGGCCACTTTTTTGCAGTTGCCGAGCAGTGAATAGGCTAAGTTTTTAATTTTAACTCCGCTAGAAACAAAACCAAGGTTTTCAACTCATGTCCCCGCGACCAAAAGAAAGACGTGTGGCAGCAATCTTTTCATGTAGTTACATAATTGTGAAGAACTCGTGGCAACTGTAAAAAGACGGAAACCCGCTTGATGTGGCCACGTATCGAGATCAAATGCTCTTGCAAATACGATCCTGCTCGGGAAGGTGTACGGCGGACGACGATGAGGTCGTACCAAAAAGAGATCAGAGGACAACATAAATGTATGGACCAATCTTCGACCAGAGGCGGAACAGACAGCAGCAGCTGACACATGGCGTGGCGTGGGGTGGGGTTGTGGAGGGCAGGGGAGGGTGTTCTTGTGTGCCCCAACGACCTCACCGGTTACGGGATGACTTAACTTGGCATAATTATATTTTTTGTCTATGCGAAGACGCTGGACGTTGCTTCAGTAAGTTCCCTGAAGACATTTTTTTCAAAAATTGCAGATCATTTAAAAGAACAGTTTTATCTTTATCATTGATCTGTCACTCGAGATGAGGAGGTGTAGGTCTAACACTGTAGTTAGTTGACTGTTAACCCAAACCAGCTTCTAGTGTGTCCCGAATGCATTTGTTTGTAGAATGGGTTCAGTAACCATGGTTTTTAACACGTGAATTGCTAACCTTGAGCATATCATTCCCTTGTCGTCTGTCACGAATTGCTGGAAAATTAATAATTGGTTGTACAAACTGACCGTACCGAAGGGATTGCAATAATTATAGAGTGATCTCTCTCCTAGGCGTTGTTTGCAAGGTTTACGTTCGTGTGTTATTCAACAGGCTGAGGTTGTTCGTCGACAGGTATACCCAGAATCCTAGTCTGGCTTTAGAGTAGGTCGATAGACAACGGACATGATATTCAATCTCATTTCCCAGAGAAGTGCAGAGAACAGGGCCTGCTGTTCTATATGAGATTTATAGACCTCGCCGTCACCTTCGATCTAGTAAGTAGGAAGGGTCTATTCGAAGTCCTCGTCAAGATAGGCTGCTCCCCCCCCCCCCAAACACTCCCATACAAAAACTGTCCATCATTATAATTTATTTTCATACTGATATGAATAACTCAGTCTTATCTCAGTCTTATCTCAGTCTTATCTCAGTCTTATCTCAGTCTTATCTCAGTCTTATCTCAGTCTTATCTCAGTCTTACACGGTGGATCCTCTTCAAACTCTTTTACTATCATCAGTGGGATATGTGCTCGTACTAGACCGTTTTTGTGATCTTTTTCTTTGTGTTCCAATCATACTCTTATGGCACGTCTGTAGATGGTGTTTATCTGCACACCAGGTAAAGTTGGCGGCTGTATAGCCTGTTCTGCCTGCGTGCGAGAATCAAGGTGAGGACGGTGTTTATCTGCACACCAGGTAAGATGGGCGGCTGTTTAACCTGTCCTACCTGCGTACGAGGACCAAGGTGAGGACGGTGTTTATATGCACACCAGGTAAGGTGAGCGGCTGTATAACCTGTCCTGCGTGTGCGATGACCAAGATGAGGACGGTGTTTATCTGCACACCAGGTAAGGTGAGCGGCTGTATAACCTGTCCTGCCTGCGAGCGATGACCAAGATGAGGACGGTGTTTATCTGCACACCAGGTAAAGTGAGCGGCTGTATAACCTGTCCTGCCTGCGTGCGAGGACCAAGGTGAGGACGGTGCTAATTAGGGAGAGGTATTTAGCGGATGATGCGGTTCTACTAACCAATAGGGGTGAGGCCCTCCAGAGACTGGGAGTCAGACTCGACGAGCGGTGCAAGCAGCTTGGGCTCACCATAAGCCTGGAAAAGCCGAAAGTCTGCGGACAGGTTATTAACACTTCTCCCTAACCAATCCTCCATGAAGATCGATGGTGCCGCTCTGGAGGTCGTCAACAGCGCCCCTTATCTGGGGTCTGCCATCAGCAACACTTTCTCACTTTAGATGGAGATAGACAGTAGGCCTGCCAGTACCGTCATGGCCAGCCTGATGGAGAGAGTCTGTGAGAACACTGCCCTATCTCACTACACCAAGGTCCGGGTCTATCAGACCTGCGTTCTTGGCACATTCATTTATGGAGGGGAGACTTGGAGCCCTTACACCAAGCAGCAACGAAGGTCAACTCCTTTTACATGATGTGCCTGCAGCGTATATTGAGAATTGTATAGCAAGAGAGAGTACCATTTAAAGTTGTCTTACAGCGAGAAAACACTCCCAGCATGTCCTCGCTGTTGAGCCAATGATATAAGCATGGACTGTAACTCGCGGATCGACCTTTACAGTCATACCAAACAATTTCAAAATGCAGGAGATGGAGATTGACAAAATTCACAAGCCGCACCCGCATGGTCTATAGAGTCTGACACCTCAATCATGATGAATCATTTTATACATTTTTTCTCAGCCTTTTTAGACATGGAATTTTACTTCAGAATCTAAACATGTCAGCTGCTAGGGTACTGGATGTTTTTGTTGTGGATAATATTTCAAATATTGTATCAGAATAAAAAAGATTAATGCCAACAAACTCTGTGCAAATTTTTGTGCTAAATACAAAAATACTTCAAATTCTGCTATCTGGTATTAGATATTGTACCACTGCGATCGTGAAAATAGATATTTAATTTGCTAGTAAACATTTAGTATACAACCATGAATATGGACATTTTGAGTTCACGGAAGCGTATCTGTACGCTTACCTGAACATGAAATAGGAAATAACCAACCATGAATATGGACATTTTGACTTCATGGAAGCGAATATGTACGCTTACCCGAACATGAAATAGGAAATAACCAACCATGAATATGGACATTTTAAGTTCATGGAAGCGTATATGTACGCTTACCCGAACATGAAATTTGAAATAGCCTACCAAAAGTTGTAGTAAATGGGGAACAACATTAAACTATGTTCAGTGGTTAATTTAACCAGAACACCTGAGGTGAACCATCTACTTCATCGACCGGAGACGCTTTGGCCACAATCCTCAAATGTGTTAACCGCACGATGTATAACTGAAAATGGTGCGGCTAAACCAGCAGCCGCTTTGAAGTTTGAGAGTGCATCTGCCAAGGAAAATGCAACTTTGGACTAAAATCCTAAAGTGTCTAAGCAAGAAAAAAAACACCAGCAGAAGTCATGACACAGGGAGAATTATGTAAAGTAAGCTACAAACTGGTACGCCTACAAGCTGTAAGGAATGCAGGTCCGTGGACCTTGGCGCGAAAAATAGTTCCAAGTAAGCTTGAAATAGACAATAGCGGCGCTTGCACGGCTTAACAAAATCTGGCTAGATAAACGGTTAGCACAATGCACGAAAATCAGATTAATGCGTACACTGATCCTGTCAATATTCCTCTATGCTTGTGAGACATGGACAGTTACATCTGACCTTCAGCGAAGGATACAGGCCTTGGAGATGAGATTTTTCTGAAGACTTTTAAACGTGGCGTACAAAGATCGAGTTACAGATGAGGAAATACCAGATAGAATTACAACAGCAATATGGCATTTTGAAGACCTCTTGGCAACTGCCAAAAGAAGGAAACTCGCTTGGTACGGTCATATATCGAGATCAAATGGTCTTGCAAATACGATCCTACACGGAAAGGTGCAAGGCAGGCGACGAAGAGGCCGGCCCAAAAAGAGGTGGGAGGACAACATAAAAGAATGGACCAATCTCCGACCAGAAGGGGCATTAGCAGCGGCCGCTAACAGAGAAGGGGGGCGTGGTGTTGTGAGGATGTCTTAATGTGTGCTCCAACGACGTCACCTGTTACGGGATAACATGACCTGACCTAACCTGACCTGAGCTTGAAAGCAACGAAGAAATGCATCAGAAAAGCAAGTGCAGTTCCACCGAGAGTGAAATTTCAGTTTCGCGTTAGAAGTGAAGCGAATAGTACACAATTACTTCCGAAATTCCTAATAAACATTAGAACAAAAATTGGGGTGGTTAATCCTTTAAAAAAACACCCTAGATTGCTGTCTTCTATTGTTGACATTTCATTAGCGACTGTTGCAGTTGTTGCCCAACAAAGCTCTGACCTACTTGGGTCTTGCGAAACGTTAGAGGATTTGCAAAGTGAATAAATAACCGTGGGATTTTATCCCAGCCGCTCAACGACATATGAGCGTAATTTAATCTACACTACCGCTGAAAGTAAAAGGTATGTCACTCTACAGCTCCTCATAAACTGCGCAAAGCTGAAAACTCACTTCACAAAGAGCATCTGGATGCTCATTTTGTGACCAGTTTCAGTAATTATCTTAATTAATAAGGTATTGATGGATCATGAACGCTCATTTGTCATCAGTCAGAACGATCAGTAAAAAGTTCCACTAGTGCTTTCGGCATCTCTCATACACGTCTCAATGATGAGCCACTTAGAATATCGAAGACAACAGTTTGATCACGACTGGGTTGTTGTCCAACGGCATAAAGCAGTTTGTTCTGGACTACCTAGTGTTTCTCCAACGGCATAAATCAGTTTATTACGGACTACCTAATGGTTGTCCAACGGCATAAAGCAGTTTATTCTGGACTATCTAGTGTTTCTCCAACGGCATAAAGCAGTTTATTCTGAACTACTTAGTGGTTGTCCAACGGCATAAAGCAGTTTATTCTGGACTACTTAGTGGTTGTCCAACGGCATAAAGCAGTTTATTCTGGACTACTTAGTGGTTGTCCAACGGCATAAAGCAGTTTATTCTGGACTACCTAGTGGTTGTCCAACGGCATAAAGCAGTTTATTCTGGACTACTTAGTGGTTGTCCAACGGCATAAAGCAGTTTATTCTGGACTATCTAGTGTTTGTATCAGAACTGGCAAGCATGACAGTAGCAGAGCAGACAAAAATGCAGCTGACTTCATCATGATGTCCTCAAAGGAGTAACGTGCACTTATGTTGGATATGTTAAACATATTGTTATTACACTAGTTGACTGACACCCTGACTAAATTCCCAGGGATTCCAAAAACATTGCAAGTAACATACAAGACATTCTGAAAGATCACCATCGATGCTATGATACTTGTCATGCACTACTTACTTCCCCTGTCCAAGCACCATATTGTATATCTTGCGTCCAGTATTCAGCGACATGGATTGCCTTGTCATTTGCCTCCTGCATTCCGCGCCTATTGCATGTTTCCTGGAGGTTGGGGCAGGTCATCGGGTGGTCTCGGTCCTAGATTGCGCCGCAATCACATGTGTCAACATCTGTGTATCCCCATCACTTCATATTCCTCTTGCACCGTGATACACCAGTCCGGAGTCTGTCCAGCGCTGGGCCATACTGTATAGAATGTTGTCGATAAGCACATGGCACCATTATAGTATCGCCTTCCAGGACTTACTTTCCCATATGATCACTATGGCTTACAGCTTGATTAAAATTGCAAAACTGAATTATTTTCTAGAGAAATCTGGAAAAGACATTTGCTGAAACGTAGAGTCGAACAATCATTGATGAACTACAGTGTGCAAGCCATGAACCCTCAATGGTGCTGCCAATTTGTCCAGATGTCACAAACCATCATCATTTGACCGTCTGGTTCCAAATTGAACATAGGGTCGCAACCAATGCTCTCTATCTGTTCTGATTATGTGCCGTCTTCTTGAGGTCCGCACACGAGACGTCGATTGAACTGATATCCTCCTCGAGTGTTCGCCAACATATGCTTCTTGGCCTCGTCACTCGTGTCTTGTCCTGTGCGCTCCAATCAAGTGGATGTCTGATTATGTTGACTGGCTTCTTTCTGAGAGTGTGTCCTATCCATCCACACTTTATCTCCTCAGATTTCCGCTGTATTTGTTGTTGCTGTTTTCTTCTCCCCAGAACTATATTTGCCATTACCTCTGGCAATCAAACAAGCAATATGTGACTCTTTTTCGCGAAGGTCTGCAGTTTGAATGTGATACCCTTCCTTGGGCACATGCCATGTCTCAGAGCCATATAGCAGGACAGACTTGTCATTTGTGTTAAACAGCCTAGTCGCATTTCTAAAAATGCTGCAAAACTGTCTACCAATTGCCACGTGTATTACCTCTCATAGTATGTGAACAGAGGCGTAGACTACAAATGGATGTTCCACTTTTTGTTAATAAATTTAGAAGAAAACATATCAGAATTTAACTTGAAGCACCTTCGAATCACTATTATTATTATCATTGTTTTACCAATTATTATGATAAAAATGTTGCCAAAAAGTTTCCTTAATAATGTTTCTGGAAGCAATAATTAATTTGGCACAAAAAGATAGACAACTACGTCAAACTCACCGTATTGTAAATAGCGATTGAATATTATACAGACGAAGGAACAAAATGATGCAAACCCGACAACTGAAAGAAGACGGCAGATGCTTTGGCGCAGGGTGATTAGCTGACAGGGGTTTAATATCTCTGAAAGTTGCGTGATCCCATCACAAGATTGAATTCTTTATTTCCTGGTCCATTGACGTTAACTGACCTACTTTCTATTGAATGATGTCAGGCTACTCGAATAAGTCTCTGATTAGCGTTGTGATACAGTACTTGTTTTTCATAGTTAAGATACGATGTTCCACTCCCCCTACTGGCACGTTTCAGTCGGCCCAGCTGTAAAAGAGACCCTGCCTTGATGTAAGATAGGAAAAGACAGCAAGATTGTGACCTGGTCACTTCAGCTCGTGTCATTAACAAGCCGTGGCCTAGTTTTATGAAGTCTCAAGCAAGTCATCTCCGACAGCATTGCTATGAGACTACCTTGACCTTTATCTTTACTCAAATATATACATAGCACGGGTGGTTGAATGATTTGGATAAAAGTGGGTTATGTCTTAAAAACCTATGAAAACCATCGGTTTTTCTATCTGAGGTTAAATTACGCTTAGTCTGTGCATTGCGTAACAACTGACTGCAAAGGCAAGTGGCCCTTAATCATCGACCTTATTATCACGCCGTGGACCTCAGTAAATAAATAAACACCGCAATTATCGTGTTTTTAAGCTACTTGAATCACAAGCTTCTTAGTGACGAACTGAGATGGTATATTGTTCAGGAATCGAAGAGTAATCAAATAAAACATACCGACCAAGACCCCCAACTCATGTCCTCGTGCTTACTCGTGGAAACAGGCTGTGTCACAGTAGTCTGGTCAACGAGGTGGGAATTGACGCTGAAACTCCTATATGTATGAGTTCACGGAGAAGCCTTGCATTGCACTACAACCAGGAGGACCATGGTCTAACTTCACCAGTACACCTAGGGATGTAATAAAATCTACTGTAGCCCGTTACCAAAGAAAGATCTTCAACAGTTAACTCAAGTAAGCAGAAATAGCTTCGATCAACGATATAAATTGTTTCTCGTGACAAAGCGATGGAATTTATGTCCCGATAGTGAAACGCTCCAGTATAACCAAGCTTTAAAGGTGGACATGTCACACTTTGGAAAGTGAAGACAACCAGAAATGGAACAGACCAGCTCAACTCAAAGAACACTGAGACCTAATACAGTGAAGTAGGTAACATTTCACCCCCCCCCCCCCCCCGAAGGCAATGTGTGCTATGGGACAGCGTATTTCTTTTTACGGATCTATTTTTAATTGACTTCATCTTCCTCTTCCTCTTCTAGCCCCAGAGAGTTATCAGGCTGTCTTGAATGCCAGTGCTTGAATAACCTTCAGACAAGGACAAGAGCACCAAGATATTATATCGTGAATCGTTACCGAATGTAGACAATTGATAGTCTCTGTTGACACTGACGCATTGAATATTAAAATACTTTAGAGATTGCCATTAAAAATTCTAGAAACATAGAAAATCTCTAACAATCAATCGTTGTTTGCACGCAACATTGCCACTGAAGGAAGTATAATTGTGATCATGACTGCGTCACTCGAATCCATCCTTATTGATCACTTTGTTTGGTTCAAAATTGATGTTATTCATTCATTTCAAAAGATATGATCAATTCTGCTGCTAGACCTAATTCTTCCAGTCAGAGAAGATGTTGATTTTTAAACTGATTGGCACAAGGAAGCATTCTAACACCTATGTTGTAGAATATATTTACCAATGTCCAACCTATAGACATAAAGTGACGAAACTCAGTTTACCGACAACAAGGCAGTCGTTGTGCAAGGAAATAGATTTGAATAAGTTAAATATAAACGATGAAGTGCCCGTGATGACCTTGCCATATATTACTAGAAAAACCATTTCAAACCAAAGCACGGCCAAATCCAAGTATGTGCTTTACACCTCAAAAATAGAGAGGGTAAAAGAAAATTAACGATCAAAGGGCAAAGACAGGAGCTAGATAACAGTTCGGTGCCCAAATACCAGGATGTAAAGTTGTTCAGTGTGCTGTCCTATGCGACACACCGACCGTAACCAGAACGGAAAGTATTAAAAGTAAAAAGTAAATTGTCCGCAAATTGACTGGCCACAACCAGCTATCCTCCGAACATCAGCACTGACTTTGTGTTTCTCCACTACTTAGCTAAGTACGCTGCGTCAGTTTCGAAAAACTATGTACATTCCAAAACCTACTTCAACAGTTAAAATATACCCCATAATCGCCGTAGCACCATCTGAAACATAGTGTGGCATCAGAAATCGAAAGATAGAAACATATAAACGACGCGAGCATGCTATGTTTGACGCAAGGTGAAGTTTCTTACAGTCAACACAGCCCCTAGAGACTAATACTGGACGACCTTGTTTCGAAAGATGAAATGAAATTACCCAGGCCCCCTGAACAAGGCTTCTAAAGGAAGTTGCGCCTGGACACAGCTGTCCTTGTGCAGCATGGAAGTCACTAACTGAACCAGAACTGCTGTATTACAATGAAGAGATAACAAAGAGATGTGGACGCAGAGATGCTGGGACATGCAACTGTGAAGCAACACAAGACCCAGACCAACTGATGATATGTCCGCCCATTCTGGAATCGTGCAATATATGCGACATCTTGAGAGGGAATGACAAAGTAATTCGCGTGGCTGAACACTGGAATAATGATGTCTGAAACAAATGCTAGTAGTTAAATGTGTACCTTATATTGTTCTTATGTCTGTTTACTTATCCACATTGTATTCTCCGTCTGTTTATTTAATGGTTCGATTATATTTATACAGGTGTCTTCTAACACACGAAAGTAAGCTGGGCAGTCTGATATATGAGACATAACTTATAACAACAACAGCAATCAAGAAAATGAATAACGTATCTGTAACAAATGTTTACATTGGAAATCAGAATTAGAAAATTGCTCAAAATTACATAAAATTGATCTTGTAATATGGAAACTATGCACCAGCTTAGAGGAACAGAAAAGTGGCTTGCTACTAGCAACATATCTATATATATATATATGTGTGTGTGTATGTGTGCGTTCGTGTTCGTACATGTGTGTACGTCTTTGTGTGTATGGTGAGAGGAAAAGGTTTCCAGAATAATGTTTATAGAGCTAAGAAGACTAATAAGAATGTACCGAGTTCAGTGATCAAACAATGAATATTATATACTTCAGAAATTAGCAATTCCCATGTTAGGGGCTAGTCATGAGAATAGAAATGTTATAACACAAAGTGTAAACAAAAACGCTAATATCCAGATGATCTCGAGTGTTGTTGCTATTCTATGACATACATATATTTATACCGTACGGGCATACGAATTGTGTTCATTTATTGTTGAATACAGATCGTGGTTGTATGCACTGGTTATTGAATTCAGACTCCAGATAGTGCCACATATTGCTGAATTCAGACACAATATAGTGATACATAATGTTAAATTCAGACACCAGATAGTTTTACATAATGCTAAATTCAGACACCAGATAGGGGTGGTACATAATACTAAATTCAGACACCAGATAGTCGCACATAATGTTAAATTCAGAGGCTCAGTATGGGCACATGTTATCGAATTGACAACTATGGTATGGCATAATGTTGAACGTAGAACATTGACAATCGGCATTTATAATGTAATTCAAACGTCTCTTGTGGTCACACATGGATGACATAATTTCTGAGAGATATACCTTTTCCATAATTTATACGGGGTATATAATGAGACATGATAGTATAAAGAATATATTTTTATTAGTTGGTAATGACCTTGATGAAACATCATGGCAGGTATGACCTTCACATATACTCTCAAACAGAAGTTACAGAATTTTGTTTGTGCGTTGTGCTCGTTGTATCGTCGGAGTTGAAAATGTCCTTGATTGAACAACGTACAAATGGCAAATGCTGTGATTTGCTTGAGAAGTCACCCTCAGAGACTCAAACATGTCTTAATAAAGCAAATGGTGATAACACAATAAAGAAATCGCAAGTATATGGGTGGCACAAGCGTTTCGGTGAAGGTCGTGTTAGTGTCGATGGTGATGCACGTAGTAGACGATCGTCAACATCGATCAACAATGAAAACATTGAGAGTGTTCGAAACGTTGTGTGTGCTGACAGAAAACTTAGTGTCCAGAAAATAGCCTCAGAAGTTGGAATATCAGTTGGAAGTTGCCACAGTATTCTCCACAATGAACTGCACATGCACCGTGTTTGTCAACACATATTTCCCAAGGATGCTGAGGACGTTATCATCAATGCGACAAGACAGCTGTGAGAGGTGTCATTGAATGGGTTCCACGAATGTTTTCAGCAGATGTATGCACGTTGGCACAATTGTGTAGTTGGCAAAGGGAACTACTTTCAAGGAAATGAAGTGTAGATAATGCTATTAAAATTTATTTCTAGACAATCCACTTAATCCTGGGAACTTTTTGAAGCTACCTCGTATATTATACAAATGCACATTAACTGGAGAATTCTAATCTGATTAAGATAGACATTAATTGGAGAATCTGTATCTAGTTGAGATACACATCTATTGGAGAATGTGTAACACCAATACGAAAAATTCAATCCTGGTTAGTGTAGACATCGATTTGAGAATTTATATCATGTCTGTTTTATGTACAGACCCACACATAAATGGAAGAACTCTAATCTGGTTGTGGTACGCATTTTTGAGAGTTCTAATCTGGTTGTGGTACGCATTTCTGAGAGTTCTAATCTGGTTGTGGTACGCATATCGGAGAGTTCTAATCTGGTTGTGGAACGCATTTCTGAGAGTTCTAATCTGGTTGTGGTTGACATATCGGAAAGTTCTAATCTGGTTGTGGTACACATATCGGAAAGTTCTAATCTGGTTGTGGTACGCATTTCTGAGAGTTCTAATCTGGTTGTGGAACACATATCGGATAGTTCTAATCTGGTTGTGGTACGCATTTCTGAGAGTTCTAATCTGGTTGAAGTACGCATTTCTGATAGTTCTAATCTGGTTGTGGAACACATATCGGATAGTTATAATCTGGTTGGGGTACGCATTTCTGAGAGTTCTAATCTGGTTGTAGTACGCATTTCTGAGAGTTCTAATCTGGTTGTGGTATGCATATCGGAGAGTTCTAATCTGGTTGTGGTACACATATCGGAGAGTTCTAATCTGGTTGTGGTACACATATCGGAGAGATCTAATCTGGTTGTGGTACACATATCGCAGAGTTCTAATCTGGTTGTGGTACGCATTTCTAAGAGTTCTAATCTGGTTGTGGTACACATATAGGAGAGTTATAATCTGGTTGTGGTACGCATATCGGAGAGTTCTAATCTAGTTGATGTATACATATCGCAGAGTTATAATCTGGTTATGATACTCACATATTGCAGAATGATGATCTTGATATGATACACATACATCGAAGAATACATCTTCTAGGAGTGCACATCTTTTGATTAATTACAACCTGGTTGATGAACACGCTTAATAGATCATTTATATTTGGCATTTTCACACATATATTGGATAATTCAAAACTTGGTGTGGCTCATATTGGTGAATAGAGAATACAGGTCGGGGATAAATGACATAATCAAATCACTAATCAAGCAAAAGCATAGATGGTCAATGACATTTTTGTAAACATGAAATAACTGTAATGCAGTAGCAGATTTCATTGAATTTGTTCTAGAATTCATGTTTGTGACTGTTACATATCACGAATTACCAGCTCCTGTAATCGATGACACATTACTAACGCTAATGTCGTTTCCCATATAACATGATATACATATGGCAACAGGTGGAGAAGCTGATTATTGCTGGTTCAGTTCTGAATATTAGGATTAGGTGTGAAAGCTGTGTGTATTAACTGTCTTTTCATAAGATGCATAACGAATGACATGTACACATATGTACACACGTAAATAAACGCAAACAGCTTCACAAATAGCCACACAACCAGCGTAACTGTGCATACGTACACACATACCGGCATACACACATACAGACATACACACATACATACATACATACAGACTAGCTTGGATACTCTTCTCTGTCTGGGATAATTATATGAGAAATTCCTTTTACAAGCTTTATTTCTCTTTTAACCGACCTTCGTCCTCTTCATTGAATTCTCACTCCCTCTCTCTCTCCCTCCCTCCCCCTCTCTCTCATCCTCTCTCTCTCTCACTCTCTCTCTCTCCGTCCCCCTCTCTCTCCCTCCTCACCCCTCTCTCTCTCTCTCTCTCTCTCTCTCTCTCTCTCTATACATACGTTCACGCATTCTACTTTTAATTCTACTTAACCACTTGTTTTCACCAACAGGGAGAAACGACAAAACAAGGGAGACAACTGTTAATTATAACATTGGGCTGAGATTTTCATATCACATTCAAATTAGAACTTGTTATGGTGTCCCCTTTCCTGCTCTTTGTTTACCGTTCTCAAAATTCTCAAACTTGTTGCCCAATTATTTTTACAGTCATGTGCAAAAAACAAGGCAATATTTCATATAGTGCGCAACAGCTATGAGGTTGTTAATGTAAACATTCGTCGTATCATTCACAATACAACTTTACAAAAGTAGTCTGCACTAAGTGTGTTTGAATCAACTCTTTGGGGGAAAACAATTATTGTGCTTGTCCCTTATTCATTATATATGAGTCAGACGACCATCGCTGTTATAATTCCATGATAGGAAGCATATGAACAGTGCTTGATATCCACATGCACTCATAGTTTTTGTATCAGTTTATTATGAATGATCCGGTTGAGCTGTCGTGTAGATATTTCCCTCTACTTGTTCTTTGCGTTCAAGATCTTTTGGTAATGCTATATCTGCAGGCCAGTCGCCATGATGAAGTCTTTAGTCATCACCAGGTCGGAGCGGCTGCCCCACAGCTTATGTCTCAGTTCCGCACCCTCTGGCCAGTTCTGGCATCTCATTTACCTATAGATTGGGCATTCCTGTAGAATATGCTCAGGGTTCTAGCATCCTGTTCCACATGGGTACTCATCAGTGTGTGAGATCTTAGTCGGTAATTTTTTTTATTTTTTGCTTAGAAGTTTGCCTCACTAGTTTCTACTGGCGGAGACGCGCCATTTTCCACCCGAGACCGTAGTCAATTGGGCGATATCAGGACGCATATACCAGTGCTTGGATGCATGTGTGCATCTGTATGTACCTATGCTAGGATTGTGCGCCCTCAGAAGCTAGCCCAACCAAAGTGCAATGGAAGGGCTTTACCACGAGGGCGCGTGTGAAAGTTGTGCAAGGGTGTGACTGTGGGATAGAGTCAAATGAAACAGAGTGAGGTGAGAAGAGAGAGAAGAGGAAGAGTGGCCCTCAGGGTGAGCAGATCCCTTCTCCGTGAAAGACCGAGAGATCTTAGTCGGTAAAGATGTTCTAGTAGTCTGCAGTGTCCAGTTCTCGGGCGAAATAAGGTAGTTTGTTGATTTCATTTGAGTTGGTGATTTGGGTCTGGCGAACTGCTTATGTTTCTGTCTTCTCTTCATTGGTGTATATACTGATTTCTGATGATGTTCTTGATACCTCTGTATGGTACTCGATGATTAAATTGTGAGACATTTCATTAATAATGCACATGTGCGAATCAGAATAGGTACATACGGCGGTAGCGAGTAAGTAACATGTTCACGTGGGCGTTTATACGATAATCCCTAGTGAATCCAGGAGCCCCTTGTTGGGTAGGAAAGATTAGGACCCCTGCAGCTCCATTCATGTTGTAAGAGTCGACCAATGAGAGTTGTGTATGGGGCTAGCAATTTCGTCGAATAAAACAATTTGCTTCTGAAATCACCACTGAAAAAGAACACTCGGTACTTTGGCGCAGGTTTACTAAAGGTTTACTTCCTATTTTAGAAGCTTGATACCCCGGCTGAAGTGAAAAAAGAGCTAAGAAGAAGGGGAAGATGAATAAGATACAACCTACGTTTTGACTTCAATGCTTTTGTCGGGTGCTATGGCCACATTTTGGATGCATAAAGGTAGTTCCATGACAAAAAATGAAGTTGGTGATGAAGCCTTGCAGACTGAAGTGTACTCTCTCGTCGACTCATTTGTTCCATAACACTAAGAGGTCGTAGTCGCATCACATCTCATTCTGTACTGCTTGTTCAACGTGTGAATGATGCAGCCGGGCGGGGTCAAATCTTGTCCCGGCGGAATGACCATGTTCGATCCAGTATTTGTGCTTTGTCTTTTCTGGTTCGCTTTCTGTGTTGTTTTCTTCGGGAATGCGAAGTGCTGGTTTCACATAGGATTTATAGGCCCTGATTTCATCTAAAACCTGTAGGAATAAGAATGTGTAGTCGTCCTGAGCGTAATGCGAGTGTCCCTTAGATAGTTCGCTGTGTAATGATGACCAGTATGCTGTTCTACACGGTCGTTAAATCACGAGTTAGTTGGACGCCAGTTTTAGTGATCCGTCTCGATAATGCTGTGGCCAGTGTACCCGTATCGTTTTGCACATTTCCCAGTCTTCACAATGGCTACCAAAACACTACACAATTGATGAATTATTGTGTCCAAGTGAATACGGCCCCGATTGGGGGCCATAACTGGTATACATTTTAATCCGTTGAATTTCGTTTTATCGCCCGCGTGGGCTGTCTCATTTCTGTCTTGGTAGGCTATGAACAATGTTAACGGAATGTTTTCAATGTGTTTATTACATTATTCACGGTAGCTAACAACAACAAAAACTCACAATTGATGAATTAATATATATCCAAGTGCTCAATTTCTTCAAGATAATATGGTCCCGTTTGTAGGCTATCGCTTGTGTGAAGTTTTATTCCGTTTAAAACGCTAGAACACTTCCTAAAAACTTCAAACATTGGAGGTTTTAAGGTTTATTTCCGCTTCTATGGCGCATTTTGCATTTATAAGTGTCATTATCTTTCAATGAGATTTTGAGCAAAATGCAACCAGAGCAAAAAACCAATCAACTGTTTATTTATACATGTTATTTACAAAATTAAACACGCAGACATACATACACACGTATACACACACACACACACACATACATCCACGCATACGTCACAGTTCCTTTTAGGCAACACAGAGGCATCTCTGTCTAAAAACATTTATCTTCATCCATCCATCACTTCTGCATACAACTTTCCATACATTACTGACTCTCCCACACACACATGGGTACTCATGCATACACATTTATCCACATGTACAAGCATACACACTATTTACATAAATATTCTCATCCTAGTACCCGTGTGTTCACTTACACACACCATACATTCTCGTTCACACTCACTCGTACAAAAATCTGTGTAAATCCATCCTCTGCTCCCAGGCAGTCCGTAGGTCCTGCCCAGAATATTCACAGATCGTGAAACATCTGGGCAAAGAACCTACTGAATCCCGTAAACAAATATAGAAAACTGCCTGGGTTAAAGGTGTGCCCGTGGTAGAGAGCTCTGCACCGACAGTTCCACACTAAGAATCTGAATTCTGCCAGTATTGTTAGGAGTTTGTTTTGTGTGTCTCTATCTGTCCATGGAAGTGTATGAAGCATTATGGCCCTAAACATGTCTACTCTTATTTTGGTAAACTTGCTAATTATTTGTCTCATTTTTCCTAGTGTTGTGCTGACTACTTTACAAAGATAGAATAAGTGATTTTCTGTTTCTTGTATGTTTCTGTTGCAAAGATGGAATTTTTGTGGTACGTGTCCTAGCTGGGTTTGAGTTTGTTTACGTATTGGTGTTGTTCCGAAAAATAGTCTATAAGTAACTTCTTTAATGTGTGGTGATACTTTAAGGTTGTGTAGGTTACAAAAGTTATGTGTGTAATTAGTTATAAAATACCCGTATCCTCGTTTAATCCTATCTTTAAGTGGGGGTTCCTGTAATAATATAAGTTTTTTTGTAAATCGTGTCTGGTTTTTGTTTAAGTAATGTTTCGTTTCCTGTAATGTGTCTAATGCATTGTTTGTAAAACATGGGTATATTTTTAAAGCAGTGTGGGATATTGTTATTTAACTTACATAATTTGGTTATCCTGAGTCCTAAATAATAATGGGATAGTGGGTATTCATTAGGGTATTTTATGATTTCTTGTACAAATTTTATTCTTAGTTATTGTATTTTAATTGTTATGTCTTGTAAAGCGATCCCACCTCGATTTTTTTCCTGCATTAATGTTTTAGATTGGATATTATGTATTGTGTTGCGGAATATGAAACTTCTAACTGCTTTATTTATTTCTTTAATTGTTGTTAGGGGTGGGCATAATATGTTTGCGACATATATTAGTTTTGGTATTATAACTGAGTTAACTATTATACTGCGCCCAAATATTGTTGTCATTTTGAATTCAAATTTTTGGAGGGTGTTTTTAGTATTTACAGTAATTTTCTCCCACATTTCTTTATTAGGGTCAAGTGGATTTGCAGGGTATATTATTCCATATATTTTAATTTTATTTACTTGATTTAGGTGAAAGGGAAAATCGAATTTATTTTTCCACTTGCCGATCCCCATTATAGATGATTTGGGGATATTAATTTTGGATCCGCTTTCTGTGCCGAATTGAGTGAAGGTGTTTAGGATATTTTGGATTGACCTACTATTGAATGGAAAGAAAGCGGTATCGTCCGCGTAAGCTATAAATTTTTGTTCCCCAGACCCCGGTACATGGGTCCCCACTATTGTTGGGTCCTGTCTAATCTTCTCTAGTAGGGGCTCCAAGACTAGGGTATATAGTTTTGGGGACAGCGGGCACCCTTGCCTGACTGATCTTGTTAGGGGGAAACTATCTGTTAGCTGATGATTAATCATTATTTTGCTTTCAGGTCTCTTATATATTATTTTTATCCATTTGGTAAGGTATTCCCCAATGTTATTTTTATCCATTTGGTAAGGTATTCCCCAATGTTATTTTTATCCATTTGGTAAGGTATTCCCCAATGTTATTTTTATCCATTTGGTAAGGTATTCCCCAATGTTATTTTTATCCATTTGGTAAGGTATTCCCCAATGGTATTTTTATCCATTTAGTGAGGTATTCCCCAATGTTATTTTTATCCATTTGGTGAGGTATTCCCCAATGTTATTTTTATCCATTTGGTAAGGTATTCCCCAATGTTATTTTTATCCATTTGGTAAGGTATTCCCCAATGTTATTTTTATCCATTTGGTAAGGTATTCCCCAATGTTATCTGTATCCATTTAGTGAGGTATTCCCCAATGTTATTTTTATCCATTTGGTAAGGTATTCCCCAATGTTATTTTTATCCATTTGGTAAGGTATTCCCCAATGTTATTTTTATCTATTTGGTAAGGTATTCCCCAATGTTATTTTTATCCATTTAGTGAGGTATTCCCCAATGTTATTTTTATCCATTTGGTGAGGTATTCCCCAATGTTATTTTTATCCATTTGGTAAGGTATTCCCCAATGTTATTTTTATCCATTTGGTAAGGTATTCCCCAATGTTATTTTTATCCATTTAGTTAGGTATTCCCCAATGTTATTTGTATCCATTTGGTGAGGTATTCCCCAATGTTATTTTTATCCATTTGGTAAGGTATTCCCCAATGTTATTTTTATCCATTTGGTAAGGTATTCCCCAATGTTATTTTTATCCATTTGGTAAGGTATTCCCCAATGTTATTTGTATCCATTTAGTGAGGTATTCCCCAATGTTATTTTTATCCATTTAGTGAGGTATTCCCCAATGTTATTTTTATCCATTTAGTGAGGTATTCCCCAATGTTATTTTTATCCATTTAGTGAGGTATTCCCCAATGTTATTTGTATCCATTTAGTGAGGTATTCCCCAATGTTATTTGTATCCATTTAGTGAGGTATTCCCCAATGTTATTTTGATCCATTTGGTGAGGTATTCCCCAATGTTATTTTGATCCATTTAGTGAGGTATTCCCCAATGTTATTTGTATCCATTTAGTGAGGTATTCCCCAATGTTATTTTGATCCATTTAGTGAGGTATTCCCCAATGTTATATGTATCCATTTAGTGAGGTATTCCCCAATGTTATTTTGATCCATTTGGTAAGGTATTCCCCAATGTTATTTTTATCCATTTAGTGAGGTATTCCCCAATGTTATTTTTATCCATTTGGTGAGGCATTCCCCAATGTTATTTTTATCCATTTGGTAAGGTATTCCCCAATGTTATTTTTATCCATTTGGTAAGGTATTCCCCAATGTTATTTTTATCCATTTGGTGAGGCATTCCCCAATGTTATTTTTATCCATTTGGTAAGGTATTCCCCAATGTTATTTTTATCCATTTGGTAAGGTATTCCCCAATGTTATTTTTATCCATTTAGTGAGGTATTCCCCAATGTTATTTTTATCCATTTGGTGAGGTATTCCCCAATGTTATTTTTATCCATTTGGTAAGGTATTCCCCAATGTTATTTTTATCCATTTAGTGAGGTATTCCCCAATGTTATTTTTATCCATTTGGTGAGGTATTCCCCAATGTTATTTTTATCCATTTGGTAAGGTATTCCCCAATGTTATTTTTATCCATTTGGTAAGGTATTCCCCAATGTTATTTTTATCCATTTAGTGAGGTATTCCCCAATGTTATTTGTATCCATTTGGTGAGGTATTCCCCAATGTTATTTTTATCCATTTGGTAAGGTATTCCCCAATGTTATTTTTATCCATTTGGTAAGGTATTCCCCAATGTTATTTTTATCCATTTGGTAAGGTATTCCCCAATGTTATTTGTATCCATTTAGTGAGGTATTCCCCAATGTTATTTTTATCCATTTAGTGAGGTATTCCCCAATGTTATTTTTATCCATTTAGTGAGGTATTCCCCAATGTTATTTTTATCCATTTAGTGAGGTATTCCCCAATGTTATTTTGATCCATTTAGTGAGGTATTCCCCAATGTTATTTATATCCATTTAGTGAGGTATTCCCCAATGTTATTTGTATCCATTTAGTGAGGTATTCCCCAATGTTATTTTGATCCATTTAGTGAGGTATTCCCCAATGTTATTTGTATCCATTTAGTGAGGTATTCCCCAATGTTATTTTGATCCATTTAGTGAGGTATTCCCCAATTTTATTTTGATCCATTTTGTGAGGTATTCCCCAATGTTATTTTTTTTTTAAATTTCGTGGAGAAAGGAATGTGAGACTCGAAAGCTTTTTCTTGATCAATTGAGAGAATGCCAGATTGGCTGTTTTTGTCGTTAGTATATTGTATAATATCTCGTAGGAAATATGCATGTTTACTGATTTTCCTATCCCTTACACTACATTGTTGGTCTTTATGTACTAGATGTTGCATAAAGGGTCTAATCTTTAGTGTGAGGGCTTTGGTCAGAATTTTGTAGTCTACGTTCAGGAGAGAAATTGGTCTGTAGTTTTTGGCCTCTAGCTTGTCACTGTCCGGTTTAGGGATCAGTGTAATGTAAGCTTCATTAAGGCTATTCGGCAATTCGCCTGTTTCAAATGCTTCATTTAAAACTTTTAAAAGTGTGGGTCCAATACTGTCGAAGAAGGTTACGTAGAACTCGACGGTCAAGTTGTCAGAGCCTGGGCTTTTGTTTTTCTGAAAGGAGTCGAGGGAGTTTTTTAAGTCAATTAAAGACAGGAGTGTACTGATGGCATCCCTGCCTGTGTCACTCAACTGCTTTGTATACTCAGAAAATTTTCCGCACTCAGTGTGCGTAGTATTCTCTGCAGAATACAACGTCGTGTAGTAGTCATGAAAGGTCTGTCGTATTTCGTGGGGTTCAGTTAGAATTTGTCCTGTTTGTCCCTTGATTTTGTGTATGTGTCGTGTACGTTGTATGTTCTGTTCTACCGCTAAGTACTGTTGTGTGGGGTTTTCCTGCAAAAGTACTGGTATTTTGGCTCTTAGTTGGGCCCCTTGTAGTTTATAATTATCAATTTTGTCTAATTCGTCCTGTAAAAGTTGAATTTGGGGTAAGTTTTTGTCGATTAATTTTGTCATTTTTATGGCATCTTCAATGATCTGTCTATTGCGTTTTGTATTTCTGTGTTTTTGTTTTGAAATTGTCTGTGTGCGGTCCCTGATTGTACTTTTAATTAAGTCCCAATAACTGTTTAGGTTTGTGTCTGGTAGGTATTCTGTGAGATGTCTTATTAAATTGGATATGGTTTTTACAAAATTTGTATTATTAAGTAGTGAGTTGTTGAATTTCCAGTGTTGTGATTGTGTGTGACTATTTGATATGTGTGTGCCGTTAACTATAATAGCTACTGCTTTGTGGTCTGTAAAGGGGGTTGTGTCTATGTGGTGTATTTGATTAACTGTGTATGTTTTTGGTATGTAAATCCTATCAATTCTAGTGTGTGTTGTACCGTACTGTGAGTGGGTTGTATGGGTCATGTCTGTTCCATTGGGGTAAGTATTCCTGTATGCGTCTATAAGGTTATTTTTGTCTAACATTATTCCTAAATTTGTTGTTCGTGTTTTTATTGTCTGTGTGCGTGATGTGTCTAAGTTACTAAGTGTGCAGTTGAAATCCCCAGCAAGTTTCATGTTTTACTTGTATGTGTACGTGATGTGTCTAAGTTACTTAGTGTACAGCTGAAATCCCCAGCAAGTTTCATGTTTTACTTGTATGTGTACGTGATGTGTCTAAGTTACTTAGTGTACAGCTGAAATCCCCAGCAAGTTTCATGTTTTGATTGTATGTGTACGTGATGTGTCTAAGTTACTTAGTGTACAGTTGAAATCCCCAGCAAGTATCATGTTTTGATTGTCTGTGTACGTGATGTGTCTAAGTTACTTAGTGTGCAATTGAAATCCCCAGCAAGTATCATGTTTTACTTGTATGTGTACGTGATGTGTCTAAGTTACTTAGTGAGCAATTGAAATCCCCAGCAAGTATCATGTTTTACTTGTATGTGTACGTGATGTGTCTAAGTTACTTAGTGAGCAATTGAAATCCCCAGCAAGTTTCATGTTTTGATTGTCTGTGTACGTGATGTGTCTAAGTTACTTAGTGTGCAATTGAAATCCCCAGCAAGTATCATGTGTTACTTGTATGTGTACGTGATGTGTCTAAGTTACTTAGTGAGCAATTGAAATCCCCAGCAAGTTTCAGGTTTTGATTGTCTGTGTACGTGATGTGTCTAAGTTACTTAGTGAGCAGTTGAAATCCCCAGCAAGTATCATGTTTTACTTGTATGTGTACGTGATGTGTCTAAGTTACTTAGTGTGCAATTGAAATCCCCAGCAAGTTTCAGGTTTTGATTGTCTGTGTACGTGATGTGTCTAAGTTACTTAGTGAGCAGTTGAAATCCCCAGCAAGTATCATGTTTTACTTGTATGTGTACGTGATGTGTCTAAGTTACTTAGTGAGCAATTGAAATCCCCAGCAAGTTTCAGGTTTTGATTGTCTGTGTACGTGATGTGTCTAAGTTACTTAGTGTGCAGTGGAAATCCCCAGCAAGTATCATGTTTTACTTGTATGTGTACGTGATGTGTCTAAGTTACTTAGTGTGCAATTGAAATCCCCAGCAAGTTTCATGTTTTACTTGTATGTGTACGTGATGTGTCTAAGTTACTTAGTGTGCAATTGAAATCCCCAGCAAGTTTCATGTTTTGATTGTCTGTGTACGTGATGTGTCTAAGTTACTTAGTGAGCAATTGAAATCCCCAGCAAGTATCATGTTTTACTTGTGTGTGTACGTGATGTGTCTAAGTTACTTAGTGTGCAATTGAAATCCCCAGCAAGTTTCATGTTTTACTTGTATGTGTACGTGATGTGTCTAAGTTACTTAGTGTGCAATTGAAATCCCCAGCAAGTTTCATGTTTTACTTGTATGTGTACGTGATGTGTCTAAGTTACTTAGTGTGCAATTGAAATCCCCAGCAAGTTTCATGTTTTGATTGTCTGTGTACGTGATGTGTCTAAGTTACTTAGTGTGCAATTGAAATCCCCAGCAAGTATCATGTTTTACTTGTATGTGTACGTGATGTGTCTAAGTTACTTAGTGAGCAATTGAAATCCCCAGCAAGTTTCATGTTTTACTTGTATGTGTACGTGATGTGTCTAAGTTACTTAGTGTGCAATTGAAATCCCCAGCAAGTTTCATGTTTTACTTGTATGTGTACGTGATGTGTCTAAGTTACTTAGTGTGCAATTGAAATCCCCAGCAAGTTTCATGTTTTGATTGTCTGTGTACGTGATGTGTCTAAGTTACTTAGTGAGCAATTGAAATCCCCAGCAAGTATCATGTTTTACTTGTGTGTGTACGTGATGTGTCTAAGTTACTTAGTGTGCAATTGAAATCCCCAGCAAGTTTCATGTTTTACTTGTATGTGTACGTGATGTGTCTAAGTTACTTAGTGTGCAATTGAAATCCCCAGCAAGTTTCATGTTTTACTTGTATGTGTACGTGATGTGTCTAAGTTACTTAGTGTGCAATTGAAATCCCCAGCAAGTTTCATGTTTTGATTGTCTGTGTACGTGATGTGTCTAAGTTACTTAGTGTGCAATTGAAATCCCCAGCAAGTATCATGTTTTACTTGTATGTGTACGTGATGTGTCTAAGTTACTTAGTGAGCAATTGAAATCCCCAGCAAGTTTCATGTTTTACTTGTCTGTGTACGTGATGTGTCTAAGTTACTTAGTGTGCAATTGAAATCCCCAGCAAGTTTCATGTTTTACTTGTCTGTGTACGTGATGTGTCTAAGTTACTTAGTGTGCAATTGAAATCCCCAGCAAGTTTCATGTTTTACTTGTCTGTGTACGTGATGTGTCTAAGTTACTTAGTGTGCAGTTGAAATCCCCAGCAAGTATCATGTTTTACTTGTATGTGTACGTGATGTGTCTAAGTTACTTAGTGTGCAATTGAAATCCCCAGCAAGTTTCATGTTTTACTTGTCTGTGTACGTGATGTGTCTAAGTTACTTAGTGTGCAGTTGAAATCCCCAGCAAGTATCATGTTTTACTTGTCTGTGTACGTGATGTGTCTAAGTTACTTAGTGAGCAATTGAAATCCCCAGCAAGTATCATGTTTTACTTGTGTGTGTACGTGATGTGTCTAAGTTACTTAGTGAGCAGTTGAAATCCCCAGCAAGTATCATGTTTTACTTGTCTGTGTACGTGATGTGTCTAAGTTACTTAGTGTGCAGTTGAAATCCCCAGCAAGTATCATGTTTTACTTGTCTGTGTACGTGATGTGTCTAAGTTACTTAGTGAGCAATTGAAATCCCCAGCAAGTATCATGTTTTACTTGTGTGTGTACGTGATGTGTCTAAGTTACTTAGTGAGCAATTGAAATCCCCAGCAAGTTTCATGTTTTACTTGTCTGTGTACGTGATGTGTCTAAGTTACTTAGTGAGCAATTGAAATCCCCAGCAAGTATCATGTTTTACTTGTGTGTGTACGTGATGTGTCTAAGTTACTTAGTGTGCAATTGAAATCCCCAGCAAGTTTCATGTTTTACTTGTATGTGTACGTGATGTGTCTAAGTTACTTAGTGTGCAATTGAAATCCCCAGCAAGTTTCATGTTTTACTTGTATGTGTACGTGATGTGTCTAAGTTACTTAGTGTGCAATTGAAATCCCCAGCAAGTTTCATGTTTTGATTGTCTGTGTACGTGATGTGTCTAAGTTACTTAGTGAGCAATTGAAATCCCCAGCAAGTATCATGTTTTACTTGTGTGTGTACGTGATGTGTCTAAGTTACTTAGTGTGCAATTGAAATCCCCAGCAAGTTTCATGTTTTACTTGTATGTGTACGTGATGTGTCTAAGTTACTTAGTGTGCAATTGAAATCCCCAGCAAGTTTCATGTTTTACTTGTATGTGTACGTGATGTGTCTAAGTTACTTAGTGAGCAATTGAAATCCCCAGCAAGTTTCAGGTTTTGATTGTCTGTGTACGTGATGTGTCTAAGTTACTTAGTGTGCAGTGGAAATCCCCAGCAAGTATCATGTTTTACTTGTATGTGTACGTGATGTGTCTAAGTTACTTAGTGTGCAGTTGAAATCCCCAGCAAGTATCATGTTTTACTTGTATGTGTACGTGATGTGTCTAAGTTACTTAGTGAGCAATTGAAATCCCCAGCAAGTTTCAGGTTTTGATTGTCTGTGTACGTGATGTGTCTAAGTTACTTAGTGTGCAGTGGAAATCCCCAGCAAGTATCATGTTTTACTTGTATGTGTACGTGATGTGTCTAAGTTACTTAGTGTGCAATTGAAATCCCCAGCAAGTATCATGTTTTACTTGTATGTGTACGTGATGTGTCTAAGTTACTTAGTGAGCAATTGAAATCCCCAGCAAGTTTCATGTTTTACTTGTCTGTGTACGTGATGTGTCTAAGTTACTTAGTGTGCAGCTGAAATCCCCAGCAAGTTTCATGTTTTACTTGTATGTGTACGTGATGTGTCTAAGTTACTTAGTGAGCAATTGAAATCCCCAGCAAGTTTCATGTTTTACTTGTATGTGTACGTGATGTGTCTAAGTTACTTAGTGTGCAGTGGAAATCCCCAGCAAGTATCATGTTTTACTTGTATGTGTACGTGATGTGTCTAAGTTACTTAGTGTGCAATTGAAATCCCCAGCAAGTATCATGTTTTACTTGTATGTGTACGTGATGTGTCTAAGTTACTTAGTGAGCAATTGAAATCCCCAGCAAGTTTCATGTTTTACTTGTCTGTGTACGTGATGTGTCTAAGTTACTTAGTGTGCAATTGAAATCCCCAGCAAGTTTCATGTTTTACTTGTCTGTGTACGTGATGTGTCTAAGTTACTTAGTGTGCAATTGAAATCCCCAGCAAGTTTCATGTTTTACTTGTCTGTGTACGTGATGTGTCTAAGTTACTTAGTGTGCAGTTGAAATCCCCAGCAAGTATCATGTTTTACTTGTATGTGTACGTGATGTGTCTAAGTTACTTAGTGTGCAATTGAAATCCCCAGCAAGTTTCATGTTTTACTTGTCTGTGTACGTGATGTGTCTAAGTTACTTAGTGTGCAGTTGAAATCCCCAGCAAGTATCATGTTTTACTTGTCTGTGTACGTGATGTGTCTAAGTTACTTAGTGAGCAATTGAAATCCCCAGCAAGTATCATGTTTTACTTGTGTGTGTACGTGATGTGTCTAAGTTACTTAGTGAGCAGTTGAAATCCCCAGCAAGTATCATGTTTTACTTGTCTGTGTACGTGATGTGTCTAAGTTACTTAGTGTGCAGTTGAAATCCCCAGCAAGTATCATGTTTTACTTGTCTGTGTACGTGATGTGTCTAAGTTACTTAGTGAGCAATTGAAATCCCCAGCAAGTATCATGTTTTACTTGTGTGTGTACGTGATGTGTCTAAGTTACTTAGTGAGCAATTGAAATCCCCAGCAAGTTTCATGTTTTACTTGTCTGTGTACGTGATGTGTCTAAGTTACTTAGTGAGCAATTGAAATCCCCAGCAAGTATCATGTTTTACTTGTGTGTGTACGTGATGTGTCTAAGTTACTTAGTGTGCAATTGAAATCCCCAGCAAGTTTCATGTTTTACTTGTATGTGTACGTGATGTGTCTAAGTTACTTAGTGTGCAATTGAAATCCCCAGCAAGTTTCATGTTTTACTTGTATGTGTACGTGATGTGTCTAAGTTACTTAGTGTGCAATTGAAATCCCCAGCAAGTTTCATGTTTTGATTGTCTGTGTACGTGATGTGTCTAAGTTACTTAGTGAGCAATTGAAATCCCCAGCAAGTATCATGTTTTACTTGTGTGTGTACGTGATGTGTCTAAGTTACTTAGTGTGCAATTGAAATCCCCAGCAAGTTTCATGTTTTACTTGTATGTGTACGTGATGTGTCTAAGTTACTTAGTGTGCAATTGAAATCCCCAGCAAGTTTCATGTTTTACTTGTATGTGTACGTGATGTGTCTAAGTTACTTAGTGTGCAATTGAAATCCCCAGCAAGTTTCATGTTTTGATTGTCTGTGTACGTGATGTGTCTAAGTTACTTAGTGTGCAATTGAAATCCCCAGCAAGTATCATGTTTTACTTGTATGTGTACGTGATGTGTCTAAGTTACTTAGTGAGCAATTGAAATCCCCAGCAAGTTTCATGTTTTACTTGTATGTGTACGTGATGTGTCTAAGTTACTTAGTGTGCAATTGAAATCCCCAGCAAGTTTCATGTTTTACTTGTATGTGTACGTGATGTGTCTAAGTTACTTAGTGTGCAATTGAAATCCCCAGCAAGTTTCATGTTTTGATTGTCTGTGTACGTGATGTGTCTAAGTTACTTAGTGAGCAATTGAAATCCCCAGCAAGTATCATGTTTTACTTGTGTGTGTACGTGATGTGTCTAAGTTACTTAGTGTGCAATTGAAATCCCCAGCAAGTTTCATGTTTTACTTGTATGTGTACGTGATGTGTCTAAGTTACTTAGTGTGCAATTGAAATCCCCAGCAAGTTTCATGTTTTACTTGTATGTGTACGTGATGTGTCTAAGTTACTTAGTGTGCAATTGAAATCCCCAGCAAGTTTCATGTTTTGATTGTCTGTGTACGTGATGTGTCTAAGTTACTTAGTGTGCAATTGAAATCCCCAGCAAGTATCATGTTTTACTTGTATGTGTACGTGATGTGTCTAAGTTACTTAGTGAGCAATTGAAATCCCCAGCAAGTTTCATGTTTTACTTGTCTGTGTACGTGATGTGTCTAAGTTACTTAGTGTGCAATTGAAATCCCCAGCAAGTTTCATGTTTTACTTGTCTGTGTACGTGATGTGTCTAAGTTACTTAGTGTGCAATTGAAATCCCCAGCAAGTTTCATGTTTTACTTGTCTGTGTACGTGATGTGTCTAAGTTACTTAGTGTGCAGTTGAAATCCCCAGCAAGTATCATGTTTTACTTGTATGTGTACGTGATGTGTCTAAGTTACTTAGTGTGCAATTGAAATCCCCAGCAAGTTTCATGTTTTACTTGTCTGTGTACGTGATGTGTCTAAGTTACTTAGTGTGCAGTTGAAATCCCCAGCAAGTATCATGTTTTACTTGTCTGTGTACGTGATGTGTCTAAGTTACTTAGTGAGCAATTGAAATCCCCAGCAAGTATCATGTTTTACTTGTGTGTGTACGTGATGTGTCTAAGTTACTTAGTGAGCAGTTGAAATCCCCAGCAAGTATCATGTTTTACTTGTCTGTGTACGTGATGTGTCTAAGTTACTTAGTGTGCAGTTGAAATCCCCAGCAAGTATCATGTTTTACTTGTCTGTGTACGTGATGTGTCTAAGTTACTTAGTGAGCAATTGAAATCCCCAGCAAGTATCATGTTTTACTTGTGTGTGTACGTGATGTGTCTAAGTTACTTAGTGAGCAATTGAAATCCCCAGCAAGTTTCATGTTTTACTTGTCTGTGTACGTGATGTGTCTAAGTTACTTAGTGAGCAATTGAAATCCCCAGCAAGTATCATGTTTTACTTGTGTGTGTACGTGATGTGTCTAAGTTACTTAGTGTGCAATTGAAATCCCCAGCAAGTTTCATGTTTTACTTGTATGTGTACGTGATGTGTCTAAGTTACTTAGTGTGCAATTGAAATCCCCAGCAAGTTTCATGTTTTACTTGTATGTGTACGTGATGTGTCTAAGTTACTTAGTGTGCAATTGAAATCCCCAGCAAGTTTCATGTTTTGATTGTCTGTGTACGTGATGTGTCTAAGTTACTTAGTGAGCAATTGAAATCCCCAGCAAGTATCATGTTTTACTTGTGTGTGTACGTGATGTGTCTAAGTTACTTAGTGTGCAATTGAAATCCCCAGCAAGTTTCATGTTTTACTTGTATGTGTACGTGATGTGTCTAAGTTACTTAGTGTGCAATTGAAATCCCCAGCAAGTTTCATGTTTTACTTGTATGTGTACGTGATGTGTCTAAGTTACTTAGTGTGCAATTGAAATCCCCAGCAAGTTTCATGTTTTGATTGTCTGTGTACGTGATGTGTCTAAGTTACTTAGTGTGCAATTGAAATCCCCAGCAAGTATCATGTTTTACTTGTATGTGTACGTGATGTGTCTAAGTTACTTAGTGAGCAATTGAAATCCCCAGCAAGTTTCATGTTTTACTTGTATGTGTACGTGATGTGTCTAAGTTACTTAGTGTGCAATTGAAATCCCCAGCAAGTTTCATGTTTTACTTGTATGTGTACGTGATGTGTCTAAGTTACTTAGTGTGCAATTGAAATCCCCAGCAAGTTTCATGTTTTGATTGTCTGTGTACGTGATGTGTCTAAGTTACTTAGTGAGCAATTGAAATCCCCAGCAAGTATCATGTTTTACTTGTGTGTGTACGTGATGTGTCTAAGTTACTTAGTGTGCAATTGAAATCCCCAGCAAGTTTCATGTTTTACTTGTATGTGTACGTGATGTGTCTAAGTTACTTAGTGTGCAATTGAAATCCCCAGCAAGTTTCATGTTTTACTTGTATGTGTACGTGATGTGTCTAAGTTACTTAGTGTGCAATTGAAATCCCCAGCAAGTTTCATGTTTTGATTGTCTGTGTACGTGATGTGTCTAAGTTACTTAGTGTGCAATTGAAATCCCCAGCAAGTATCATGTTTTACTTGTATGTGTACGTGATGTGTCTAAGTTACTTAGTGAGCAATTGAAATCCCCAGCAAGTTTCATGTTTTACTTGTCTGTGTACGTGATGTGTCTAAGTTACTTAGTGTGCAATTGAAATCCCCAGCAAGTTTCATGTTTTACTTGTCTGTGTACGTGATGTGTCTAAGTTACTTAGTGTGCAATTGAAATCCCCAGCAAGTTTCATGTTTTACTTGTCTGTGTACGTGATGTGTCTAAGTTACTTAGTGTGCAGTTGAAATCCCCAGCAAGTATCATGTTTTACTTGTATGTGTACGTGATGTGTCTAAGTTACTTAGTGTGCAATTGAAATCCCCAGCAAGTTTCATGTTTTACTTGTCTGTGTACGTGATGTGTCTAAGTTACTTAGTGTGCAGTTGAAATCCCCAGCAAGTATCATGTTTTACTTGTCTGTGTACGTGATGTGTCTAAGTTACTTAGTGAGCAATTGAAATCCCCAGCAAGTATCATGTTTTACTTGTGTGTGTACGTGATGTGTCTAAGTTACTTAGTGAGCAGTTGAAATCCCCAGCAAGTATCATGTTTTACTTGTCTGTGTACGTGATGTGTCTAAGTTACTTAGTGTGCAGTTGAAATCCCCAGCAAGTATCATGTTTTACTTGTCTGTGTACGTGATGTGTCTAAGTTACTTAGTGAGCAATTGAAATCCCCAGCAAGTATCATGTTTTACTTGTGTGTGTACGTGATGTGTCTAAGTTACTTAGTGAGCAATTGAAATCCCCAGCAAGTTTCATGTTTTGATTGTCTGTGTACGTGATGTGTCTAAGTTACTTAGTGAGCAATTGAAATCCCCAGCAAGTATCATGTTTTACTTGTGTGTGTACGTGATGTGTCTAAGTTACTTAGTGTGCAATTGAAATCCCCAGCAAGTTTCATGTTTTACTTGTATGTGTACGTGATGTGTCTAAGTTACTTAGTGTGCAATTGAAATCCCCAGCAAGTTTCATGTTTTACTTGTATGTGTACGTGATGTGTCTAAGTTACTTAGTGTGCAATTGAAATCCCCAGCAAGTTTCATGTTTTGATTGTCTGTGTACGTGATGTGTCTAAGTTACTTAGTGAGCAATTGAAATCCCCAGCAAGTATCATGTTTTACTTGTGTGTGTACGTGATGTGTCTAAGTTACTTAGTGTGCAATTGAAATCCCCAGCAAGTTTCATGTTTTACTTGTATGTGTACGTGATGTGTCTAAGTTACTTAGTGTGCAATTGAAATCCCCAGCAAGTTTCATGTTTTACTTGTATGTGTACGTGATGTGTCTAAGTTACTTAGTGAGCAATTGAAATCCCCAGCAAGTTTCAGGTTTTGATTGTCTGTGTACGTGATGTGTCTAAGTTACTTAGTGTGCAGTGGAAATCCCCAGCAAGTATCATGTTTTACTTGTATGTGTACGTGATGTGTCTAAGTTACTTAGTGTGCAGTTGAAATCCCCAGCAAGTATCATGTTTTACTTGTATGTGTACGTGATGTGTCTAAGTTACTTAGTGAGCAATTGAAATCCCCAGCAAGTTTCAGGTTTTGATTGTCTGTGTACGTGATGTGTCTAAGTTACTTAGTGTGCAGTGGAAATCCCCAGCAAGTATCATGTTTTACTTGTATGTGTACGTGATGTGTCTAAGTTACTTAGTGTGCAATTGAAATCCCCAGCAAGTATCATGTTTTACTTGTATGTGTACGTGATGTGTCTAAGTTACTTAGTGAGCAATTGAAATCCCCAGCAAGTTTCATGTTTTACTTGTCTGTGTACGTGATGTGTCTAAGTTACTTAGTGTGCAGCTGAAATCCCCAGCAAGTTTCATGTTTTACTTGTATGTGTACGTGATGTGTCTAAGTTACTTAGTGAGCAATTGAAATCCCCAGCAAGTTTCATGTTTTACTTGTATGTGTACGTGATGTGTCTAAGTTACTTAGTGTGCAGTGGAAATCCCCAGCAAGTATCATGTTTTACTTGTATGTGTACGTGATGTGTCTAAGTTACTTAGTGTGCAATTGAAATCCCCAGCAAGTATCATGTTTTACTTGTATGTGTACGTGATGTGTCTAAGTTACTTAGTGAGCAATTGAAATCCCCAGCAAGTTTCATGTTTTACTTGTCTGTGTACGTGATGTGTCTAAGTTACTTAGTGTGCAATTGAAATCCCCAGCAAGTTTCATGTTTTACTTGTCTGTGTACGTGATGTGTCTAAGTTACTTAGTGTGCAATTGAAATCCCCAGCAAGTTTCATGTTTTACTTGTCTGTGTACGTGATGTGTCTAAGTTACTTAGTGTGCAGTTGAAATCCCCAGCAAGTATCATGTTTTACTTGTATGTGTACGTGATGTGTCTAAGTTACTTAGTGTGCAATTGAAATCCCCAGCAAGTTTCATGTTTTACTTGTCTGTGTACGTGATGTGTCTAAGTTACTTAGTGTGCAGTTGAAATCCCCAGCAAGTATCATGTTTTACTTGTCTGTGTACGTGATGTGTCTAAGTTACTTAGTGAGCAATTGAAATCCCCAGCAAGTATCATGTTTTACTTGTGTGTGTACGTGATGTGTCTAAGTTACTTAGTGAGCAGTTGAAATCCCCAGCAAGTATCATGTTTTACTTGTCTGTGTACGTGATGTGTCTAAGTTACTTAGTGTGCAGTTGAAATCCCCAGCAAGTATCATGTTTTACTTGTCTGTGTACGTGATGTGTCTAAGTTACTTAGTGAGCAATTGAAATCCCCAGCAAGTATCATGTTTTACTTGTGTGTGTACGTGATGTGTCTAAGTTACTTAGTGAGCAATTGAAATCCCCAGCAAGTTTCATGTTTTACTTGTCTGTGTACGTGATGTGTCTAAGTTACTTAGTGAGCAATTGAAATCCCCAGCAAGTATCATGTTTTACTTGTGTGTGTACGTGATGTGTCTAAGTTACTTAGTGTGCAATTGAAATCCCCAGCAAGTTTCATGTTTTACTTGTATGTGTACGTGATGTGTCTAAGTTACTTAGTGTGCAATTGAAATCCCCAGCAAGTTTCATGTTTTACTTGTATGTGTACGTGATGTGTCTAAGTTACTTAGTGTGCAATTGAAATCCCCAGCAAGTTTCATGTTTTGATTGTCTGTGTACGTGATGTGTCTAAGTTACTTAGTGAGCAATTGAAATCCCCAGCAAGTATCATGTTTTACTTGTGTGTGTACGTGATGTGTCTAAGTTATATAGTGTGCAATTGAAATCCCCAGCAAGTTTCATGTTTTACTTGTATGTGTACGTGATGTGTCTAAGTTACTTAGTGTGCAATTGAAATCCCCAGCAAGTTTCATGTTTTACTTGTATGTGTACGTGATGTGTCTAAGTTACTTAGTGTGCAATTGAAATCCCCAGCAAGTTTCATGTTTTGATTGTCTGTGTACGTGATGTGTCTAAGTTACTTAGTGTGCAATTGAAATCCCCAGCAAGTATCATGTTTTACTTGTATGTGTACGTGATGTGTCTAAGTTACTTAGTGAGCAATTGAAATCCCCAGCAAGTTTCATGTTTTACTTGTATGTGTACGTGATGTGTCTAAGTTACTTAGTGTGCAATTGAAATCCCCAGCAAGTTTCATGTTTTACTTGTATGTGTACGTGATGTGTCTAAGTTACTTAGTGTGCAATTGAAATCCCCAGCAAGTTTCATGTTTTGATTGTCTGTGTACGTGATGTGTCTAAGTTACTTAGTGAGCAATTGAAATCCCCAGCAAGTATCATGTTTTACTTGTGTGTGTACGTGATGTGTCTAAGTTACTTAGTGTGCAATTGAAATCCCCAGCAAGTTTCATGTTTTACTTGTATGTGTACGTGATGTGTCTAAGTTACTTAGTGTGCAATTGAAATCCCCAGCAAGTTTCATGTTTTACTTGTATGTGTACGTGATGTGTCTAAGTTACTTAGTGTGCAATTGAAATCCCCAGCAAGTTTCATGTTTTGATTGTCTGTGTACGTGATGTGTCTAAGTTACTTAGTGTGCAATTGAAATCCCCAGCAAGTATCATGTTTTACTTGTATGTGTACGTGATGTGTCTAAGTTACTTAGTGAGCAATTGAAATCCCCAGCAAGTTTCATGTTTTACTTGTCTGTGTACGTGATGTGTCTAAGTTACTTAGTGTGCAATTGAAATCCCCAGCAAGTTTCATGTTTTACTTGTCTGTGTACGTGATGTGTCTAAGTTACTTAGTGTGCAATTGAAATCCCCAGCAAGTTTCATGTTTTACTTGTCTGTGTACGTGATGTGTCTAAGTTACTTAGTGTGCAGTTGAAATCCCCAGCAAGTATCATGTTTTACTTGTATGTGTACGTGATGTGTCTAAGTTACTTAGTGTGCAATTGAAATCCCCAGCAAGTTTCATGTTTTACTTGTCTGTGTACGTGATGTGTCTAAGTTACTTAGTGTGCAGTTGAAATCCCCAGCAAGTATCATGTTTTACTTGTCTGTGTACGTGATGTGTCTAAGTTACTTAGTGAGCAATTGAAATCCCCAGCAAGTATCATGTTTTACTTGTGTGTGTACGTGATGTGTCTAAGTTACTTAGTGAGCAGTTGAAATCCCCAGCAAGTATCATGTTTTACTTGTCTGTGTACGTGATGTGTCTAAGTTACTTAGTGTGCAGTTGAAATCCCCAGCAAGTATCATGTTTTACTTGTCTGTGTACGTGATGTGTCTAAGTTACTTAGTGAGCAATTGAAATCCCCAGCAAGTATCATGTTTTACTTGTGTGTGTACGTGATGTGTCTAAGTTACTTAGTGAGCAATTGAAATCCCCAGCAAGTTTCATGTTTTACTTGTCTGTGTACGTGATGTGTCTAAGTTACTTAGTGAGCAATTGAAATCCCCAGCAAGTATCATGTTTTACTTGTGTGTGTACGTGATGTGTCTAAGTTACTTAGTGTGCAATTGAAATCCCCAGCAAGTTTCATGTTTTACTTGTATGTGTACGTGATGTGTCTAAGTTACTTAGTGTGCAATTGAAATCCCCAGCAAGTTTCATGTTTTACTTGTATGTGTACGTGATGTGTCTAAGTTACTTAGTGTGCAATTGAAATCCCCAGCAAGTTTCATGTTTTGATTGTCTGTGTACGTGATGTGTCTAAGTTACTTAGTGAGCAATTGAAATCTCCAGCAAGTATCATGTTTTACTTGTGTGTGTACGTGATGTGTCTAAGTTACTTAGTGTGCAATTGAAATCCCCAGCAAGTTTCATGTTTTACTTGTATGTGTACGTGATGTGTCTAAGTTACTTAGTGTGCAATTGAAATCCCCAGCAAGTTTCATGTTTTACTTGTATGTGTACGTGATGTGTCTAAGTTACTTAGTGAGCAATTGAAATCCCCAGCAAGTTTCAGGTTTTGATTGTCTGTGTACGTGATGTGTCTAAGTTACTTAGTGTGCAGTGGAAATCCCCAGCAAGTATCATGTTTTACTTGTATGTGTACGTGATGTGTCTAAGTTACTTAGTGTGCAGTTGAAATCCCCAGCAAGTATCATGTTTTACTTGTATGTGTACGTGATGTGTCTAAGTTACTTAGTGAGCAATTGAAATCCCCAGCAAGTTTCAGGTTTTGATTGTCTGTGTACGTGATGTGTCTAAGTTACTTAGTGTGCAGTGGAAATCCCCAGCAAGTATCATGTTTTACTTGTATGTGTACGTGATGTGTCTAAGTTACTTAGTGTGCAATTGAAATCCCCAGCAAGTATCATGTTTTACTTGTATGTGTACGTGATGTGTCTAAGTTACTTAGTGAGCAATTGAAATCCCCAGCAAGTTTCATGTTTTACTTGTCTGTGTACGTGATGTGTCTAAGTTACTTAGTGTGCAGCTGAAATCCCCAGCAAGTTTCATGTTTTACTTGTATGTGTACGTGATGTGTCTAAGTTACTTAGTGAGCAATTGAAATCCCCAGCAAGTTTCATGTTTTACTTGTATGTGTACGTGATGTGTCTAAGTTACTTAGTGTGCAGTGGAAATCCCCAGCAAGTATCATGTTTTACTTGTATGTGTACGTGATGTGTCTAAGTTACTTAGTGTGCAATTGAAATCCCCAGCAAGTATCATGTTTTACTTGTATGTGTACGTGATGTGTCTAAGTTACTTAGTGAGCAATTGAAATCCCCAGCAAGTTTCATGTTTTACTTGTCTGTGTACGTGATGTGTCTAAGTTACTTAGTGTGCAATTGAAATCCCCAGCAAGTTTCATGTTTTACTTGTCTGTGTACGTGATGTGTCTAAGTTACTTAGTGTGCAATTGAAATCCCCAGCAAGTTTCATGTTTTACTTGTCTGTGTACGTGATGTGTCTAAGTTACTTAGTGTGCAGTTGAAATCCCCAGCAAGTATCATGTTTTACTTGTATGTGTACGTGATGTGTCTAAGTTACTTAGTGTGCAATTGAAATCCCCAGCAAGTTTCATGTTTTACTTGTCTGTGTACGTGATGTGTCTAAGTTACTTAGTGTGCAGTTGAAATCCCCAGCAAGTATCATGTTTTACTTGTCTGTGTACGTGATGTGTCTAAGTTACTTAGTGAGCAATTGAAATCCCCAGCAAGTATCATGTTTTACTTGTGTGTGTACGTGATGTGTCTAAGTTACTTAGTGAGCAGTTGAAATCCCCAGCAAGTATCATGTTTTACTTGTCTGTGTACGTGATGTGTCTAAGTTACTTAGTGTGCAGTTGAAATCCCCAGCAAGTATCATGTTTTACTTGTCTGTGTACGTGATGTGTCTAAGTTACTTAGTGAGCAATTGAAATCCCCAGCAAGTATCATGTTTTACTTGTGTGTGTACGTGATGTGTCTAAGTTACTTAGTGAGCAATTGAAATCCCCAGCAAGTTTCATGTTTTACTTGTCTGTGTACGTGATGTGTCTAAGTTACTTAGTGAGCAATTGAAATCCCCAGCAAGTATCATGTTTTACTTGTGTGTGTACGTGATGTGTCTAAGTTACTTAGTGTGCAATTGAAATCCCCAGCAAGTTTCATGTTTTACTTGTATGTGTACGTGATGTGTCTAAGTTACTTAGTGTGCAATTGAAATCCCCAGCAAGTTTCATGTTTTACTTGTATGTGTACGTGATGTGTCTAAGTTACTTAGTGTGCAATTGAAATCCCCAGCAAGTTTCATGTTTTGATTGTCTGTGTACGTGATGTGTCTAAGTTACTTAGTGAGCAATTGAAATCCCCAGCAAGTATCATGTTTTACTTGTGTGTGTACGTGATGTGTCTAAGTTACTTAGTGTGCAATTGAAATCCCCAGCAAGTTTCATGTTTTACTTGTATGTGTACGTGATGTGTCTAAGTTACTTAGTGTGCAATTGAAATCCCCAGCAAGTTTCATGTTTTACTTGTATGTGTACGTGATGTGTCTAAGTTACTTAGTGTGCAATTGAAATCCCCAGCAAGTTTCATGTTTTGATTGTCTGTGTACGTGATGTGTCTAAGTTACTTAGTGTGCAATTGAAATCCCCAGCAAGTATCATGTTTTACTTGTATGTGTACGTGATGTGTCTAAGTTACTTAGTGAGCAATTGAAATCCCCAGCAAGTTTCATGTTTTACTTGTATGTGTACGTGATGTGTCTAAGTTACTTAGTGTGCAATTGAAATCCCCAGCAAGTTTCATGTTTTACTTGTATGTGTACGTGATGTGTCTAAGTTACTTAGTGTGCAATTGAAATCCCCAGCAAGTTTCATGTTTTGATTGTCTGTGTACGTGATGTGTCTAAGTTACTTAGTGAGCAATTGAAATCCCCAGCAAGTATCATGTTTTACTTGTGTGTGTATGTGATGTGTCTAAGTTACTTAGTGTGCAATTGAAATCCCCAGCAAGTTTCATGTTTTACTTGTATGTGTACGTGATGTGTCTAAGTTACTTAGTGTGCAATTGAAATCCCCAGCAAGTTTCATGTTTTACTTGTATGTGTACGTGATGTGTCTAAGTTACTTAGTGTGCAATTGAAATCCCCAGCAAGTTTCATGTTTTGATTGTCTGTGTACGTGATGTGTCTAAGTTACTTAGTGTGCAATTGAAATCCCCAGCAAGTATCATGTTTTACTTGTATGTGTACGTGATGTGTCTAAGTTACTTAGTGAGCAATTGAAATCCCCAGCAAGTTTCATGTTTTACTTGTCTGTGTACGTGATGTGTCTAAGTTACTTAGTGTGCAATTGAAATCCCCAGCAAGTTTCATGTTTTACTTGTCTGTGTACGTGATGTGTCTAAGTTACTTAGTGTGCAATTGAAATCCCCAGCAAGTTTCATGTTTTACTTGTCTGTGTACGTGATGTGTCTAAGTTACTTAGTGTGCAGTTGAAATCCCAGCAAGTATCATGTTTTACTTGTATGTGTACGTGATGTGTCTAAGTTACTTAGTGTGCAATTGAAATCCCCAGCAAGTTTCATGTTTTACTTGTCTGTGTACGTGATGTGTCTAAGTTACTTAGTGTGCAGTTGAAATCCCCAGCAAGTATCATGTTTTACTTGTCTGTG